>OX463845.1:36018603-36449585 GCA_949825065.1 Odontocerum albicorne | reverse complement strand
CGTAATTAAGCATAACATATGGTAGACAATGTACTCGTACATATGTACTATAATTGGAATCTGAGTCAAAGTCAAGCATTTAAAATATCTGTGGCAGTTGGAGTCGAATTTTTTTTCCGACTTTGCAACACTGATTTTGACTCGTGTACTTATGTAATATTTTAATAGTTTTGTTGTGTTTTTTTTTGGTTTGGTTGAGTTGTGATTTTTTATTTTTTTATTTGAAGATTATTTAGTGAATATTGTAAATGAAGCACATACCATACTACTACTTTTTATATAATTTTGTTAGGTATATTATACTGTTGTTGAAAAATAAAATTAAATAAAAAAGAATCGCATTTTGCTTATGAACAACTTTGTCTGGTAACAGAAACAATTAACATATGTCGTGTTTATCGCTTAGAGTCTCTATTCCAAAATCATTTTGCGATGTTGCTTATGACAGATTTCGTTTTTTTTAAAGAATATGGCTTCCTGTGTTCTCTGGAAACGAACATTGTTTTATAATTGTTTTCAGTTTCACATCTAAAGAAAACACAGTCCTTTTAAGGACCAATGAAACGGAAAACTCTGAGAAACTGGAACAACGAGAATACATTAATATTCTCGGTAATGAACCTATCTTATGACCATCTTTGTATAGTTAAGTATTTGAATTGACGACCGTAGCCTAGTTGGTGAGACGTTGATCTTCTATCCGGAAATTTCGGGTTCAATTCCCGAAAATACCAAAAAGTTAAAGTAAAAAAAAGGTTCTCAATCTGCTTCAAGAGTTCGTCTGGTTAGAATACTCACTAGACGTGTGCAACTGTTGTTACTTGTATACATGTAAAAGTATTTTAAATACGTGCGATGGTGAACTGAGAGTTACTTGCCTACTCCAGTGTTTCTTAACTCGAAGATTTAGCGGAGCCGAAAAATGATTGTCTCACTGCCATACTCTTTAATATGTCAGTATAATTAATTCATATTTGTTAGGGAATAGTATACATATAAATAAAAAGTTATCTGAATGAAATATTTTAATAATCCAGAGTATATTACACATTCGATTACTATGAGCCATTTTGGTTATATTAACTATATTGAACCTTTACGAAATTAATCTGAACGACAAAGCCTTAAGTCTATACAGCAAAAAAAATATTTGAAAAAGAACGTTACTGATATTTTGCATTGATTGATTGGCAAATACAGGAGTACTTATTAAGCCATAGTTCTTGTTTATTACTGCAATATGATTTGCCTTTTAATATGATTTTTCGTATTTCCAAAATATGCTTCCCGTATACCAAAATTATTCCAAGGCAACTAATAAGTTACGTAAAATACACATTCAGGTGAAATACGCTCTCAATGTACAGAATTTATTGAATTGTGAACGCCCAATTACTTAGCAACTATGCTAACCATTTGACAACTAACACTGAGAGCGGTTAACTGCATATAGAAAAATGACTACAAACATAAAGTGCATAAATAACATAACGTATGTACACCATGTAGCATCTGTCACTCCAATGCCCCAAAAAAATATTCTAGGCAGCTTCTAAGCGCCATTATAATAGTAAACTCAGGAGAAAAAATTTGAAAGTTAAACTTGTCCAGTTTGAAGTGAATTCGGAAGGAATAGCACTCGAGACTTCTGGGTGCTGAGTAAGTTATGGTAACTACAAACGAAACTTAGGCTTAGTTTGTAGTTATCTTTCTTACACAGACAAACAACCATACATAGAAATAAGTTTTAAAGATAAAAACATTGTGTATGGCAATTAGCTTCTGGCGTTACATATTTGCTGTATATAATTGCCCGTCAAAGCATACCCTTGATACACACGGTTAATGGCATTTGTTCATATCGCCTGCAATAACACGTCTTGTATTCTTACTTCCCTTTCATGCGACCTTTCCCTTTGGTGGAAGAGGTCGCATCAAATAATGATTGTAGAAAAAGGACATATAGTTAAATGTATAGATGCATTTAAATCAGTAACAACAGACACACAAAAATAAGAAATTGTTTTTTTAATAATAAAGATAGACGTTTTAAATCAATTTATTAACAACTTTGTTCTATATACTATTTGATTTAAGAACGACATTTTACGAAAATTTCGAGACTGCGAGAATAATCTTAACTGTTATCATTCTCCAAAAAATAATTGAAACAAAGAATAGCAATTATTGAATATAAGTTATTCGAGATTCAACACTTCTTTATTTTTTTATAAATCCATTCATATCGTTCGTTACTGGGCCTCGTAGAATTGAAAAGTGAAACTGTGCCGAGGAGTTTGTTTTAAGTGAGAGAGCCGTTGCACACCGGCAAACTTACCGGCCACACCGCTGCACTGGATCCGTTGGCACATTGAAGTAAGACGATCGGAGCACACCGGAATATTTTTTCTTCTCTTTTTGAAAGAATAGATATGATCGAATCCATAGGATCCTTATACTCCCGAATACTATGCGGAAAAATACAGGTGTCATTCGAGAGGAGTAGCAAAGCGCGGGATTCAAATCGACGAACTTCCGCACGGAAATCCAGCGCGTTACCGCTAGGCCATGCACCTCTAGCCATGCTCATTCATATGACAAGTGTAGTTATATCCGGAGAATAACAAATGTTTAAATTAGCCGTACGATAGTTAATTTTCATTTCTTTTTATATACCTACAGGAAGAACTTCTTGTATTTCGAAATATCTGTTGAACCTAGAAAATCTAAATGAGTTCTTAAACTATAATACAAATTTCATTTCTTTTTATATATCTACAGGAAGAACTTCTTGGATTTCGAAATATCTGTTGAACCTAAAAAATCTAAATGAGCTCTTAAACTATAATACAAATTTCATTTCTTTTTATAAACTCGTATCTACAGGAAGAACTTCTTGGATTTCGTAATATCTGTTGAACCTAGAAAATCTAAATGAGTTCTTAAACTATAATACAAATTTGATTAGATCAGATTTGATTAAAACAAATATTTTTTGTTTGAGTGTTTGATTTAAAAGATTAGCTCAAAATATTTTTATCGTTTATATTGAAAAGAATGCATAATAGTTTCTATTGAACCGTTTCCTACAGAAGTACTCTTGTAGCGATAGCGCAAGCATTCTCACCTCGAATGCGATCTGCATCGATACCACTTTATTACAATCTATCTACGAGTACATAGGAGTGATTCTCAACTATTATTCTTAAACATATTTTTTTAATATCCGGTAATCGTTAGCTACTGGCGCGATTCTCAATTATCTACCGAAGTGAAATCAATATGTTCTCCTGAAATCAAGTGGTTCTTAACAAAAAAAAACAGGATCAAATATTGTTTTATAACATACTGCTTTATAATATATCGAATAGTTCATTCGATGAAAATTAATCCACTTCAGTTTTAAAATATACGGTATCAACATATGTGTGGTCAGGAAATTTTACTTTTCCTTAACATACTTCTTATCTACATTGATATGTTTAAATATTTTGTAATGTTAAAGTTTAATTTATTATGATCAACATCAGCCTTACAGCCCAGAGTGGGTTTTGACTGCTTGCAGGCTTCTGTACCTCTCTCTTTCAGCAGCATCCCTTCTCCTGTTGGTTGTACCCAGTTTGCGACAGTTCTCTGTCAACATCCAGGCATCTCAACTTTTGTCTCCTCACTTTCCAACGTCCCATTGGATCGCTGAACAAGGCCTTCCTTGCAGAATTCTTATTTATTTATTCAACACTTTCGTGCTTATACATCTTACGAATTCATTGTTTTAAAGCAATTTCTTCCAATCAACCAGCCTTTGTTTCAAAATTATTATAAGTATACACGGTAGTGCCTTAAATTTTGATGAAATAATACAATGTTCGGATAATAGCAACGAAATTTAAAACAATGAGTTAAACTAAAATAAAAAAGGGATTGTGATGGGAATTTTATGACAGTTAAGGAGAAGAATATTTTGAATCTAACGTCATCAGTGGTTCTGGTTAAAACAATTGTCGTTCTGTGCCTTGGACGGAAGAATATTGCAATGGGTTAAAAAAAAACATTTGAATATAGGTAATGCACGAGTTGACTATAAAAATCGTTCAAGAATTTTTGAAAAAAAATGGAAAAATTGAAATAGGCCTAAAATATTTAGCGGTCGCGGGGTTGGTAATTTTGGATGCAGTAGAACATAATATGCATATTTCCATGAGTGGGGAAAAATGCACATTTTGAAAGAAACATTGATAATATGAGTTAAGACAGATAAAATTTGCTGTGTTTTAATAACAATCAATTCATGAATTGATAGGCCCATCTTGATAAAAATTTAGCGAATAGATGGATTGGACGTAGAAGTACCATTGATAACTCGCTTCCTAGACCTGACGCCAAATATACTTTTTATGACCGAAGTCATAAGTATCTTTATACCCTCAAACACTAGGCGGAAGAAGTGCCTGTGTCGTTCGAGGGTCGAGGGGAGTAGCACAGCGCGGGGTTCGAACCGATGACCTTCCGCACGAAAGTCCAGCGTGTTACCGTGCGGCCATGCACCTCTAAAAGCCATTGAAAGAAAATGTGCTCAAATATCAAATCATTCATGATGTAGTGATTCCACGTTTGCAGCAATGCATGGATCAGAACGGTCATCAATTTGAGCATTTGCGATAATTATAAATACTCTACGTCTGTTTTCTAGAATCTGAAGTTCTTATCTTAGATGTAAAATAACTACTCTGTGACAGAATTCAAAGCGAGGTGCCATATTAGTTACTCTGATATCACTTTTAAATATATCATAGAATAAATAGGCCAAAACCCATGCGATAGTTGTCGTCAAAGAAAGAATACGAGAATTGAATTTTGAATACGTGAGAGCGAGATAGGAATACTTGGATTCTCTGCGAAAGTAATTCGAAATTTGAATCTCGGTGGGTCCGTGATACTGAACGAATTTTAAATACCTAGCTAACAATTTTTGAACCGGTGTAAAAGGGGACGATGTATAAATGATATATATAAACAAAATTTACATTTATGAATATATATTTTCATAAATGTAGAGTTTGTTTTATTTCCGTGAATATTTCACGGGTTGCAACGAGTATTTTTTATTTTCCTGTTTTTTTAAGATATAATTTACGAGTGTTCCCAAAAAGGAATTGTCCTGCTCGTACATAATATTAGGAAGTAAAAAACATGAATTAAAAATAAACTTGCGATTGAAAGTCATTTCTCTGTCAGGATAAGCAGAAAGGACAGAGCGCCAGACTTCCCTTAACGCACACATTCTTCGCCTCTTCTACATCCATACACCTTGAGATACAAGTTCTACGATTTCTCTGACATTTGTAGGGACTACGGTCGTCCCTGAATATTGTCAACACGCACGGTCAACGACCGACGAAACGACCTTCGGACATGTCCAAAGGTCGCATACCAGAACATTGATATTGTTTACCCGCAAATACTATTTACGATACATTCCACAGTAGAAAGAGAACGCATCGCGTTGTCTCGCCGTTTTCGCCAACAAACTATCTACCCACAATATTATTCGCGACGTCTGCAATATTTCGATCGACCACCTCGTCACGCACAGAGGGAGATAAAAATATATTGTGGGCGCACTCACGCGCCCCGTTCTGAAATGTATATATACCTACTTATCGATAAATAAAGATCACTTATTATTAATCATTTGACCATTCATCACTGTTTACTATTCATTGATTATTCACTCTCACTTTCCGCATTGCTAATCGACGTATTTTATTTTAAATACCAAACAATCAAAATCATCAGCACGTCCAACAAGGACATCCGCTAAACATTCTATGTTTCAAATTTTATTTAGAGAATAATTTAAATGTACTCCTAGCAATCATTGTAATATTATATAAAGAGGACAGATAACATAAGAAAGAGGACTAAAAAGGGTTTACTTACACGATATTTACAAACTATATTTTTATTCAAGTTAAAAGTAGTTAACATTGTGAGTGAGATCCGTTTTCACAATCAGTCATTTTAACTTAGTTTATCTCAAACAGTCTTTAACTTATTTTATGCGCAAGTCACCCATTCATCACTTAGTCCTGGACCAACAGATTCTGACAAGACTAATAAAATTTTCATTTGCACTCCCCTATCAGATCGAGACACCAGATTTTTACCATAACAAAAAGGTCTGAAAACATTGTTTATACAATGATAGCAAATACTATATTATTTATACAATGATAGTTTATACTGAGTTATTGAAATTTGGTTTCTTAAAAAAAAACATAAATTACGTGTCCAGCAATATGGTCAGTTGCCCTCTGATTTAAAAAACATTTAATGACCTAGTTTCTGAGGAATCTCAGGGACTTGAATCTCCATAATATGATTCCTAATAAGAGAGTATTAACAATGGATAACTGTTTTGTTATTCAGTATGCAACATATTCAAGGTACATCGGAGTACAAGACGGTTTATTCAAAATTTGGTTTGCGATCACTCACTTAAAAATGTGGACTGGAAAAAGGGACATATTCACGATTATGAGTTCTCAATTCATTTGGTTTGCGATCACTCACTTAAAAATGTGGACTGAAAAAAGGGACATTTCACTATTATGAGTTCTCAATTAATTTGGTTTGCGATCACTCACTTAAAAATGTGAACTGGAAAAAGGGGCATATTCACGATTATGAGTTCTCAATTAATTGTTTAAGGATATAATTTTAATAACTTGAAATATTTCCTCCTTCACAGGTTCAACAAATAATTCAGAGGCCTCTTACCGTGCGTATTGTGTGTGGAGTGAGTTTGGGAGGGTTTTTTGGTGATCGTAGTAGAAGTTTTTTAAAAAAGTACAGTGACCAGCCAATGCCAGGAAGATGTAAAAAATTCTGTAAATTGTGGACTGTGAAACAGGCGACAATATGGTTCATTAATTCGTATAGTATTAGAGGTCTAGAACCTGAGCTGGAATAAAATGAGTCAACAAGTTCTTACGGCTGTCTCAAGATCGAAGTAGTTATACAAATGCAGGGGGCGTGCAGCGTCAATACGAGGTGGTACCGCAGCGTGGCCAGGGGTGGAACCCCAAGTAAGTTACACATAACACATACGATTATAGTTTTTTTCTTGTTGACAATCCAATGTAAACTACTTATTTCGCCTAGGTTAAAATAATTATAGATTAATTAAATAACCCTCTAATAATAATAATAATTGATCTAAGTAAATATTAAAAGTCAAGAACGAATATATTCAGAAAAATTAAACAAGCTTCTAAAATTGTATGGGCTTTTTAAATACATAATTAATCTGACCTTGCAATGTATGGTATAGTGGATTTCTAAATTATTATCAAGTATACTGTATTAATGTGAATTTGAGACCAAATTTTTAATATATATATCATTTAAAGAAAAATTAGATGACTATTCTTTAAAAAAAGAATTATTTTAAAATAATATTAAATTTAAGAAATTAAGATTAAGTATTAAATTTTAATTATTAATTATTACATTTCAGTTTTCTTTATTTTTCTATTTCATCTTTTGTGTTCTAATTTTCTCTCTTTCTGGTTTTGCTCTGGCTGAGTCATTGTCGAAATAATGTTTGATATTTTGACAATTAATTTATTTTGAAATCTGCATAAAATTTATAATAATCAATCATTAAAAAACACTACGAAATTATCAATCAATCGAATAATTAACGACACCTATAAGCATACCTATAAATGGAGCAAAGTCATATTTATAAAAAAACATACGAAATAACCAAAAAAAATCCAAGTCACATAAATCCAACTTTTTACATTAAATTTAATCTCCAGAAACTTTTATTTAATGGCAAAGGCAAAAATGGAATATCTAACAACAGTGGTGCGTGTAAACTTTTATGTGCTGACTGTGATAATTTCTATATAGGAAAGACAGGAAAACCCTTTGAAAAGAGATTTCGTGAACACAAATCCGCCTTAACCAATCCTCTAATTTATTCTGAAATGGCTGATCATTGTCACCGTGAAAACCATACTTTTTCTATCGATGATGCCAAATTCTTACATATCAGTAGTAACGAAAATAAATTGGACAGATTAGAGGCCCTAGAAATTTCTAAGTCAGTATATCGAGGCGAACATCTGGTAAACAGATACACCCCAAAAATCTCTCCGCTGCTGGCCCATGCCTCCCTCAGCCCTCAGTCCCCAACCCGAATGTCCCAAACCGTCGAAGCGTGTATATCGGTACCAGTTCGAACAGAATTTAGTCTTGTTTGTGCTCCCCTGAAGATGAAGTGAAAGCCTTAAAACCAGTATGGTTATACCGTTACAAAAAAAGTGGAATAAACAGTGTTTGATAAAATAAATTACAACGAATAAATATAATTTTGAAAGATGGGTTTTAAGAAGTCAGAAAATTTGTTAAAAAAGATAACACGGTGTTTTGGTACAGAAATAAAAAAATCATGCGAACTGTATTATCAGCTTACAGAACCTTGACAAAGAAAATGCTTGATAATATGTATGTACGAGTATGAAGAAAACCGGAAATACTATATGTCCATCTGCATGTCTCTATTGCTATTACGTGATTCCAGTTGATGTCAAAGTGTCTATCATCGGTTTTAATGTGTTATAAACAACAACTGAGGCGATTGTCTTCTCATTTAGTACCAATCAATAACAGGATGCACCATCTTGACCTTCCAAAAGACCCTGTGCTGATCGATTAAATTGTTTTGTCTTAGCATCAACCGGCCACTTGGCGCAATCAATTATAATAAAAAAGTGACCTTAAATCGATATCGTTTCCTTCGTTCATTTTTATAAATTAGATTAGTTTGTCGTTGTTCTCTTATTTTTTCACAATTATGACCATATATGAATACTCCACTCCAATTAAAAGTCGAATATGTTAATATCACATAGCGGAAGATTCACGAACAGACAAACAGAAATTCAGAAGTAAAATAGTTTTAGAGTAAAACCAGTCCGGAATTGAATCCCTCAGGAAACAAACCTGAGCGGTTCACTTGCTTATCATAAGACCACGGCTGCCAACTTAGAAGATAATATTGTTTTATTTGTTAAAGTTTTAAACCTCACTTCTAAATCAGTTCTGTAAGCACCGGCTGTAAGAACTTTACTCTCAATATTTGGGGTTTGACTGAATCATCCACGTGAGTATGCGGGGACAAATAAATGTGACTTTATTATGAACTCTAGTTCATTTGCTAATCAGCTGTTTCACCTACATACTTGATTGATACAACACCAATGACATTGACAATGTGCTCGCAGGTATAATAAACAGTGAGTTAGCAGTGCATTCGAGGCCGCGCCGCCAAAACGCATTCAATCTGCCATGCATAAAAGTGGAGGGAAACGGCGCGGTGCATTGTCTCCGGTAGCGTGCAGACAATAAAAAACACTTGACTTTGCAACTGTTATGCGTGAAATTGCTTGCAATATGGCATTTATCTTTATGGATTTGTTTCAATGTTTATATTTCATAATTACTCTCAAGACTATTCTAAGCATAAACGTTCGATCACAGGTCAATAATATTCGAAGCTTTCTTTGATATTTTTAATTCGTCGCTCCTCTTTCACACCGCCCTTTATTGTCCATGCGTGTGAATATTTCAGTTAAATATTTAAGTATTTAGGACAAATATTACATATATTTGTAGTTAAGGAATGAGACCACTTTGTCACAGGTCTTGCCTAGTGAAGTGGTCCTTTATATCCCGAAAATGAATTATTTTTTAAATTGGTATATAATTGTACTATACGATTCCTCTTTCTAATAAAACTACGTAAATTGTTAATGTTGTGGATAATAAAAAAAGTCACTCTTTTACAAGAACAAACGATCACGTTGTGTTTTCGCCGAAGAGTAATAAAGCAAGTGAAGCGAGTTAACGTAGATCTGAAACTGCGCAAATCCATCCGTATCCGTGCCAATTGTTACTTCGCGTTGTTCCTGTAATTATGCAATTGTTTACACTCCACAACCGATTTGATTAACAAATTTATCAACTCAAAAGGAAAATTTGTTACTTTACGTAAAACAGCAAAATAACCCCTTTGAGTTGTTGTCACAATAAAATATAGACACAATAAACTATTATTTGACAGTAACTCTACGTAACACAATAAAATAACTCCTTTGAGAGTAGCTCTAGATAACACAACAGCAACCCCGTTGTCAGCAACACAACAAAATTACCACTTTGATAGTAACTACACATAATACAACCAAATAACGCGGGGATTGGTGTAATTAGTGGAATAACAAAGTTATTTTACTTTTTATATGGAATTGCACAACGTTAAAGCCGAAACCTTTGATAAAATAACTTAATTTCAGTCAGATATCTTCATCCATTCCTGCACTCCGCGACTCGAAGGGCAGTTGTTAAAAGTAGTCCAGTTGCGTATCTTATTTAGTCAGTCAAATAAATTGGGATTCTTCATCTTGTGCGTCGTCCTTCCACGCCTCAAGTAACCACAAACCTCTTCAAACTGTCTCCTTGGCCACCAGCAATGTGCCCAAAGAATCGGAGAACTCGTTGAAGGCATATTGTTTACAATCTGTCGGTGATTCTCAGTTCTTTGAAAATTGAGACGTTAGTTCGTTTTGTTGTTCATGGAATCCGTAATACCCTTTTCCAGCAACACATTTTAAATATATTGTAATTTGTTTTATCAAACACTGTTTATTTAACTTTTTGTAATGGTACCGGTTTGTAACCCTACCGGTTTCAAGGCTTTCACTTCATCATCAGGGGAGCACAAACAAGAATTGTTTGTGCTCCCCTGATGATGAAGTGAAGTCGTTTGATGATGAAGTGAAGTTTGCCCAAAGAATCGGAGAACTCGTTGAAGGCATATTGTTTACAATCTGTCGGTGATTCTCAGTTCTTTGAAAATTGAGACGTTAGTTCGTTTTGTTGTTCATGGAATCCGTAATACCCTTTTCCAGCAACACATTTTAAATATATTGTAATTTGTTTTATCAAACACTGTTTATTTAACTTTTTGTAATGGTACCGGTTTGTAACCCTACCGGTTTCAAGGCTTTCACTTCATCATCAGGGGAGCACAAACAAGAATTGTTTGTGCTCCCCTGATGATGAGGTGAAAGCCTTGAAACCGGTAGAGATATGCCGTTACAAGAAGTGGAATAAACAGTGTTTGATAAAACAAATTACAATGTCTTTAAACCTCCACAATGTTAATACCTTAACTATAAACAAAACATTGTAAGTACATCTATTCTACGTTTGGCGATAAAAATGCATTCCCTCAATATCTCGCTAAAAATGCAATGCTTAAGATGGAGAAAGTTCGACCATGTAGAAAAAATAAAAAATGAAAGATTTACAAAAATAATTTAAACGAATAAGAAAAAAAGGATCAAAAAGTTTGGACATACCTAGAAGAAAGTGGCACGACCAAATTAATCAAATTCTGAAAGAGGGAAGAGGGAAAGTCTTTCACGGTAAAAGAGTATGCATGATAAGGGCAAATCGTAAAAAAAGTGCCAAGATAGAATGAAGTGGAAATCTGTTCTATGTGCATTCTCCAACAGGGGCATGGTATGATGGTGATGATGGTGAAATTTGAATAATAATAGTCATTGATAATTACATTGACGATAGTAGAAAATATGTGAAATAAGATAAATTAAATTTTAAAAAATCTTGAGAATCTTCCGCCTTCTTTGTTTACTGAATCACTAAAAATACAACATACAAATATGTGGAAGTGGCTTATTACATTCTACAGTCATCACTGCAAGGTTCTGCAAATGCTGACTGTTTATGATACCAGCTCGCCTTTTATAGGCGTCTGTCAGCATTTGGTAATCAATCGGCACGATGAATACTCAATAGATTTAAAAATAGGCCAACATAATACGTGCTGCACAGTGGACATAAGTGACATCACTTCCGACTATTGAAGTTCCGATGTGTTTGATAATTGTTTATAATTGTTACTCATGACTTATGAGTTGTTCATTAGAAAAGCTTTACAAAAACCCATTGTATATAATACTACGATATACCTTTGTATCTGCGTGACCTACATAATACAGAATACCGAACTACTTTATAAATTATTTACATCATATGAACAACCATTACCGGAAGACAAACGCCTCAACTGAGTAACGTCCTTACAGCAACGTTTTTACTTCTTATGGACTACATAGGTACTTGGAATGCGAATTCTACATGTATAATGTAATCTAGTTTTATGGTTGTATGTTGTCACGCTTGTTTACTATCATAGTAACTTGTAGAGTACATTGAATATGTTATTAAATATGTCATATCAGTATGCCAAAACCTACATGTAAGACTGCCATAAAATGCTGCAATAAAAATGTGAAACCTCAAAACGATAAAGTTTTATCTACATAATTTCAGGAGGATAAAAATAGAAACGATGATCTGATTAAATTGACTGACGCTATTTATGATACAGGGATAATTCCCCACAGTCTGTAAAAAACTATTTTTGTAACATTGCACAAAAAACAACAACACCCAAAGCAGTGTAGTTACTATCGCACCATCAGCCTCATAAACTATGTGCTGATTTTTTGCTTAAAATATCTATGCCAGTATTCTTGGTGACACGATATTGATTCAAGAAGGTTTTTTGTACACGCGAAGCCTTATTAGTAATCAACATTATTTTAATAGGAGTTTCGGGACTTGTATTTCGCATAGAAGGGTGAGGTTCTTAGAATAAAAGTCGTCGAGATCAAGATAAGCAAAGAGAGAGAGTTTATTGAGAGCGTATGTATTTATAATGTATAGAACGGCGCAGAACATGTCACCGTCTCGCTTCGCCGGACACATGGTTATTGTCACGTGTTCCATATACATTTCATACTACAGTCTGTAGGAGAGGCAAGAGATATGTCGGCGTCTCACTCTCGCTGTTCGCTACTAGTGAGTTCAATGACCGTGCGGCGACCTTCGCCCAGCGCCGTCTCGCATTCCTTGCAGAGCGAGTTCAATGACCGAGCGGGCAAAGATCGCCTCAGTGGGTTCAGTGACCGCACGCACGGTCGCTACAGGAGCTTTCTTTTTATGGAATTTATAACTTTCAATGCATGGCACAATATAGTAATGGGAAATGAATGTGAACTTAAGGCTGATGTGTTGAGCAAGATGAAAAAGAGCACTCTAAGATGGTTTGACGAGACGAGCACGTAATATGATTGAATGAGAAAAAACTTAATGCAAATATGAGTTTTGGTAGAGGAACATCAAGGAAAGTATAGTTGGATCAAGTGTTTGATATTTTGAAAGAAATAAATGTAAAACGTTAGAGAAATTGGACCCAGCTTAAATGTAGGCTTTTTGAAAATAATGTCACCAGGGATTCCTCATCATATTACACACTATTTGTACTAGATGGTTCATAATGTCATAATATAATTTATTTAGTTATCCAACTCTGATTCCGAATCCACAAAAAAATTCTTATCAACACAACTTGAGTGATTACTTGGCACTATTTTAGTAAACGTGATTGGAATTAAACAAAATCTATGTTATTAACAATGGCATATTGTTTTAATTGATCACTTGTTATTTTGGGGCGGGCTGTCAGCAGTATCCGTTAAACACTGATTGTGTTATCTGCCAGATTCTATGCAATATGGTGTCAAACACCCATGGCTATGGTAAACGATTCTCTTTACTGCCGGATAATATTACAAAAACAAATATATATTTCAACCAAGCTATAGTACATGACATTTCTTAGATGTAAAAATCATCAGTCGGAAAAAATCAGTCATCAGATAATACAAAAAATAACCATTATTTGCATGGCTAAGAGAATAGTTATTATTAAATAAAATATGTGATTTTCTAAATTTATGAAACATTTTAGTTACGAGTAGGTGGAGTTTTTAGGATATTGTGGTTTTTGGTGTAGAAATTCTTTGATAATTGCGGTTAATTAATAATTATATTTCAAAAGTGCATATAATTTATTCTTATGTTAAGGATCGATAATCCAAAAATGCCATTTTTTTTCAGAAGACATATTTTCGAAAATAAAACATTTTTATTGTAACACCTCGGGTACCGCGAGATTATTCAGGTAAATAAGGATATACGAGTATATTTTTAATTTAAATTCCGTATTCCTTGGATGAAAAATGTGCATTTCATATGTACATATATTAAACAAGATTAATTATTGAACATCGATATTGCTTACAACTGTCTTAAATGTTTAAGTGTCAAGTAATGATCATAAAATTTTCAATCAATCTATGTATCTCTTCTTCCTCTTTTATTTTGCCTTATTATCTCATCCATTTGTGTCGGCTGTTTGGACCTTTTTCATCTACACTCTTCATATTATCTTATAACATCTTCATATTATCTTATTGAGGGTATTTTTTAAACCAGTTGGTATAGTGAAGACAACAGGTCTTCAAAGACACTTTTGTATACTTTGAAACAATGTGCTACACGTGATTATCTTCAACTGAACTCAGATATATAATTAAAGAATTATACAAATATTTTTACCATTACTCTATGGAATTACAATAAAAATAAATATATTTAGGCAAAATAATAATAAGCATTTTAAAGTATGTTATAAGGTGTCATTGTGTTTTCTGAGGAATTTAGATTTCTAGTTATTTATAGTAAATGAACAAGATATCATAAAACTATCTTGATAAGTTGAAAAATGAACAAGATATCATAAAACTATCGTGATAAGTTGAAAAATAAGTTTCGCAATTGGAATTATCCGATAACATTCAGATTGAACGGATGCTACAGCATTGTCAGTAAAATTAAATCAAAAGTTATTAACGAAATTTTCTCACCTCTTAATTAATTTTGATATGATTCTTCTGATACAATAATTGTTTTTAGATTGTAAAGTGTTTGATAAAAACAAATTACAATGTCTTTAAGGGGGTATTCTCATTTAGATTTTTTTAAATCGATTTTTTTTCATTTTATTTGATTATAATCTTTTCTGAATCATTTCCAGTAAGAAATTTTCAAAAATCTTGAAAATTCGAAAAGTTGTGAGGGTTTATAGTCGAGCGCGCCGGTCGAAAAATGTCAATCAATTAATTTTTTCGATCTTTTTCACTCCTCTTAAGAGAAAAAAAATCGAATACCATTAATAAAAATCATGAAATGAGAATACCCCTTTAAACCTCCACAATGTTAATGCCTCAACTATAAATAATATGTTTTTAGATTTATAATTTATTTGATATATTGGGTTATCAGGTAAGTAATTACGTTTTTTGGACGATGAACATAAGCAAAACTATACAATTCGAAGACAATTCCTCCACGAATGAACACCTTCAGGGATGTCGCTTCACAAGTTAAAATCAAACAAAACACTCTGACCGTGTGGGGAAAATGAAACATAAAACATATATGTAGAAGCAGTGTTCCAATTTTCTATACTACATTATACTGTCAAAGTTAACAGATTTACAAAACATTTCAAAGCTGATTTGCTGTCATTGTTGAAACTGGCCTTTACAAATACAATTAACGCTTTCCAATAAAGTTGTGGTCAAATTCTGCGCCCTTTTTATTGGCTTATTTTGGACGCTTCCGTTGAATCGCTATCTTCAAATATACTGCTGGCAATGTAATAGTTCGTATAAGACGATTCCCTTTTAATCTCACCAGATACACACCATCATCTTTTACGGGGGGAAGATCAGTCTTCGGGGTGGATATAGGTAGTTTTTTTTTAACCTGGCGAGTTTATTGTCATGTGGCAATCTCTTCCAATCAACCAGAAAGATATTTTTATGGGCCCTAAGTGTTAACCAGGCTGGAATCCTATTAAAATCTGGGTTCCATCGGAGATCGAACCCGCAACCTCCGGATCGGCAGACAAGTGTCTTACCACCAGGCCACGGAGGTCGTCGTAGTTTACCTTGCTTGCACCACGACCTCTGCCACTCGACATTGTTGTAGACGACAAATGCTCGTGGACGGTGGTTTTCGATGTTTTCAGTATCTCATCTATCTCGTGTATCGTAAAACGATGGATGTAGATCAAATTTTCAATTTGGCCGTCATCGGTGGTAATTGCCCTTCCAGAGTGGACATCATCTTCGACTGTCACCATTAAGGAACATTTGGCACATACTATTACTTGTGTCGCATTTTTTCCTTTGCAGTAGTAAAAAAGCATCATGCACAAAAAAACACGTATTTTGTTCCATCTTCAAAATTACGTCAAAAACACTAAATTCCCCAATTATGAAATCTCAATTTGAGTACATGCCGAAAAACATGCAAAATTATTACCTTTCATAAAACTATTAATTCCGCACGTTCTGATTACATTTTGAATGAAGATATAGCAACGAAAATATTATCTTAACGACATCTATCCGAGAAACACGAAACTATTTTATTTTTCGTACATAATATTATTATGTATTTTATAATTAATTATTAAATTTGTTCTACTTTCTCTTGGTTAAACTGAAAATCTGATTTATTAGCCCAAAAAATACCTGGCAAGCCCTAATAATTTTAAATAAAACAAGTGTATGTACAGTACCCGGCGGTAAGTAATACACATGGCTTTGTAGAGCATCGTCTCTGTCGCACGATGTATATTACTTACTGCCGGGTACTGTACTTAATAATGTACGGTCACGTAGCAAAAAAGTTATGAAATAGGAGCTTTGCATAAAAAAAGTATCAAGATATTAGGAATTAAAGTGGATTGAAAGAAGGTGTAGCGCTTAAGATGAAGAAAGTTCTCTTACATAGAAATAATTAATAACGAAAGATTTACAAATATATAATCTTTACGAGTAGCATGTACAGTACCCGGTGGTAAGTAATACACATCGGACTTAAGAAAGATAATGTCGGCCATAATCGTCTAACTTCGACTTGTAGAGCGTCATCTCTGTCCCTAGAACGCTTAACAACAACTGACAAATCGAGACGGAGCTCGTGTATGAATTACAGAGACGACGCTCTACAATGCCGAAGTTAGCCGATTATGGCCGACAGTCTCTTTCTTAAGCCCTATGTGTATTACTTACCGCCGAGTACTGGACGTTCTCTTCGATCAGGGGATGAGACTTCTTTGTATACCAATTAATTACACTACATTTTACATATTTTCATTTGCGGTTCACTCGGTGCGACTTTGGAACAAATTTCCAAGATTTATCACATGTGCATCACCTTTATTTAAGTTTCAGAGAGAATTGAAAAAATATTACATCAATTAGAATATTCTTCTTTCCTAATTTTCATTTGATTCCCTTCTTTATCCTTGAACAAATTCCTTTCCTTTAGTCCTACCATCATTCATCGAGAATAGTAATGTATTTGTTTTTATTTCTTAAATTTAAAAGAATATATGATTTTTTTAAATATGTCATGAATTAAAAGTTTAATATATGTAAAATGAACTGGTTGGTTGGAAGAATTTACGGTATAGCAATAATCCTGCCAGGTGTAGCATATTTAATCATAAACACACATAAAATAAAATAACAAAATATAAATTGAAGCTACGAAAAGTTTGGGAAGACAGAAAAACAAATCACGATTAAATCAATTAAATTATGAAAGACGGTGAGCGAAACACTTTTTAATCCTTATCATGCCATTGTAACACAGGTGTTATACTAATTTAGAGATTTTTAAAAAAATTCAGAAATTCGAACGTAATTTCAAATATGGCAACACATTCAAATACTAGACATGCAGTATTGTGTGCAGTGGTATCATCTGGTGATAAATATTGACAACGCTACAAGCTTTCAAACGACATCGGGTCAACATGTCTGGACAGCGTGGGCGCGTTATGAAAATTGGGGTAATCTTTAAATATCATATTAATCACTACATGTAGAGAAAAAATATTCAAACCATTTTATTTGTTGATAATTCAGCTATGTAAATGTTGTTCTTGTTTTGGATTATAGAATCATTTTATAGCGCTTTTTATGTTTTATAAAAATTGATATTTTGGCAATGTAACGTGGGTGTTACATATAAAAAAAAACTATAAGGAATAGTTGTGATTTTTTTCCCTCAATTTTCCTTCATAACTTACCATATAACAAGGAATCACCAAGGAAAAACGTTAATATTTTGATAAATTAAACTTTGCCAAGATAAGGGTTAAGGAGAGTATGCATGATGAGTTGTATGAATGTGGCAGAATTGAAGATGTGGGCCAGAAAAGAATACAGTGGAAATGTGTTATCTCTTCTTTATACAAAAGGAACATGGTGGAATTGTAATTATTAAAATCATTTTAATTTATTAGTGTTCTATCTTAGTTTTCGCCTCAGATTTAGGTAAAAAGCTCTTTCTTAAAATAACTCTCACAAAGAAAAAAAACAACTTAATAATGCTTCCAAAGGGACGAATAACTGTGGAAATAAATTAAGTCACAAAACATTTTTTCTGCAAGATTCAATTGAATCTTCAATTCGAGTTCATCATTGAAGATTCAATTGATTCTTAATTCGAGTTTATTATTGAAGATTCAATTGAATCTTCAATTCGAGTTCATTGTTGAAGATTCGATTGAATCTTTAATTCGAGTTCGTTATTGTTAATTGCTCTAAATATCATATACGAGTATTGTGCCACAATTATTAAAATAATGGATAATGTTCAGCAATAGATTAAAGGTCATTGAACATCCTATTCGTAAACAATATCATGATTATACTATCAAATTATATCGAAAAAATTAATACAAAAAGATAACTCAAATATTCCATTGAAATATTAAAAATATCTAATATAGAATTTCGTTGTCAAGATGTAATTATGAATAGTTATAATATTTATAAAATGAGTTAAATAAATAAATAAATTGTTGTGTAAAGATTTTTTTTTAAACTATTTTAGTTGAAATAAAAGCGTTGGTTTTTAGTTAGTATTTTTTAGTTTGGTACTCATTAACATGTCCGAATTGGCAATGCGGACATATTGAAGAGTTACAGCTAGGTTACTAACCCAGGCTTTGGATTTAGAACCACTGGATTAGGCACAGAAAGCGCACTGTCGTCATCGCATGAGTTAATTATACACGTGAAGACGCAACAAAGCTGGTACATATCTAGCGCACCAGATGAATTCGACCTGATTATATTACTTTTTTCGTATTTTTTTTGGTACCATCGAGGATCGAATTAGAACCCCCCGAGTGGAAGTAAAATCATCCAACCAACCAGGCCACGGAAGTTCAACCAATTAGTGATTTTAAAACGTTTTCTTCAACGTCATAATGTCTTCCAATCACCTTTTTTGGAGTCAGAATTGCATCTTCGTCAGCGAGGATCTACATTTTTCTTAATAATAACCAACTCTTCTAACTTGGACCGTTGGCGTAACGAGGACCATTTTCCACCCAGGAATAAGTCCTTTGCACAAAGTCTAAGCTTAGAGTCATTTTGGAATAAGGTGGAAGCCCAAATGCTAAGGCAAAGTCTGTACATTTATTTCAGTGAATACCAGAAAAAAAATTATGAAGAAGGAGAGAAGCTGGTGATCACGGGAACAGTTGAGGGAAAGCGAGCAAGAGAATGGTGGACAGATCAAATAAAGATGTAAACAGGATCCTCTTTAAGTGCCGCATTCAACATGCCCCAAGACCGGGAGGGATGGAGACAGGTGATGCGCCGAGTTCGAGACATACCAGAGGACCACGACGCTCAGCATTGATCACACGATGAACAAGAAGAAAAAAATATATAAAAAATAATATTTAATACGTTCGTATGATATTAACAATATAAAATACAATACACCTTTATATTTTGGTTTACAGCCACTTTTCTAAGTATACTGACAATTTTAGTGTTTTAGTGACTAAAATAATATAAGTATGTTTTGTAACTCTTAAAAACAGTTCATCTGACGACATCAGGTCATCAATTTAAACAGAACAAAGAAATTATATTGATGGGAATAACCATTCTGTTGAACTTCGAATACATCATATTTATCACCAGAATAAATTCACAGCTAAACACAAGTTTTTTTTACAAAATAGGACTTCAAAGACGTTTAGTGTTTGGTTAAAAAATACCTGCAGATAAATGCAGATGCACTATAGTCTGAAACTGAGATAAAAAATGAGACATCAACAATAAATAATAAGTTTATTAGAGCTTTTAACACAATCTATTCTGAGATTGAGAGCAACAACAATCGTTGAGTAAAATTGTACAAATAACAAATAAGAAGACGCGGGACACATTACGATGAGGCGTCGAACAGTGAAATGCAGACAACCGCACACATAGAGAGATGCCTTTTTTCAATGCCACCTCGGGGGATCTGCAGGAGATTCACAAACTGACTGACTGTCAACGCAGTCACTTGGTTGAAAACCTGTAACAGTATTTTTAAGAGGGGATAGACACAAAATAAATTTTATTAAAGATTTTTTCAGGCATGCAACCTGAAACTTCGGATAACTTTAACTTTAGATTACTTAAAATAAAAAATTTATAACAATAAATAAGTAGTCAATACAATAAATTCAGATAATACAAAAATAGGTTCACTGATAAAAAAAATAGCACACAAAATGCAATATACATACACCTGTGTACAGTACCCGGTGGTCAGTAATACACATCGGGCTTAAAAAAGAGACTGTCGACCATACTCGGCTAACTTCGGCTTTGTAGAGCGTCGTCTCTGTCATTCATACACGTGTTCTGTCGCGAGACTTAGCGTATCGTGCGACAGAGACGACGCTTTACAAAGCCGAAGTTAGACGCTCTACCTGTAACAGTATTTTTAAGAGAGGATAGACACAAAATAAATTTTATAAAAGATTTCTTCAGGCATGCGACCTGGAACTTTGGATAACTTACGATAACTTAAACTTTAGATTACCTAAAAAAAAAACAAAAAAAAATTTACTTATAGCAATAAATAAGCAGTCAATACAATAAATTCAGATAATACAAAAATAGGTTCACCGACAAAAAAATAGGATACAAAATGCAGTATATATACATCTTTTCAAACTTTTAACCCTTTAATTAATTCCGTTGGATTACTAAAAGCCTGGATGTTACAATGTATGACTCTTACTCCGGTAGCTCAGTATAGGTAAAACAAGGCTCAATAAGATCTCAAGATGTCGTGGGAAGAGGTAGGCATTCGTCAGTGCTTGGGTAGGTATAAATACATAATGAAACACATATTTGCTGTTAATTGGTTATATATTTAATCCTGACGAGCTGATACTCCGTCAGGAAAATCAAAATGGGCAGATTATTCTCTGCTACTCCGCTAGCCCTTCAGATGGACAGGCAGTCGAAGCAATTTATTATCAGGGGTAATCCCACAACAGTCCGTTGCGGATTGTGCAATTCTCAAAGATTAGATATCGCCAATCTCTAGAATACTCAATTATCACCATAAAATGACAAGCAAAAGAGGATAAATAAGGTTGATCTTACTCCAATACAAGACACAATGTATTATCCCAGATCCGCTTCAAGTGTATGACCAGGTCGACTCGTATATGGCCCTCTGACCTTATACTGTTACTACAGGCCCGTGGATGTGAAGAAATTCCCTCAGTATGGTTTGGAGACCGTCAATTCGTGCCGTAATACCGTCACACGACTCGGTCCAGTCTTGAAGGCCCCAGAACCTGGCGCGCACTCGATATTGCTGATAGAATCAGTTAACTTTGATCCGCGAATGAGTTGTACGCCTAACTCGAGATCGTCGTTTGGACAACAGTCCAGAATCTGCTCAATCAAAAGACTGAGGTGAAACGAGATCCCCGTTTGTAGATTATCCAGAATTTACCGGACAAATTGTATCAAATAAGAATGAACAATCAAATGTGAGAAAAGCTTGTTCAAGTTCGTGAACAGCGTCAAGACGAAAATGATGTTGACTTGACAACTTCGTGGCGAGAATGAAAATCGGAAGATCGCGGTCCCTTAATTTAAGGGATCTCAGCCAAGCGCCGCCATTTTGGAACTCTATAGAAAGTCCCTCGCGACCGTTAAAAAAATCATAAATCTTTTCGTCCGGCCGAACGTTATTTTGCCAATGAATAGTCTATTTAAACTTTCACAGCGTAATTAAGTCGAGAATCCTTTTTGTATAACATCCGGTGAAACTTATTGTTTAAGAGACAATACTGGACCCTTCTTTTTTGAATGTATCTCGAGTGAATTGTTATTCTCAGCCGTTGTTTTCAATATTTAACTATGTCCGTAATAAATTAAGCGCGACGTATTTCTTTAGAAAGGAGAAGAGAAATTTTTTGACCCTTTCTTCTCGCCTAACAATCGCGATCATAAAAGCGCCTTCGCCCTCGAAATATATCTTGCGCAAAGTTTTATTGTCTTTTCTTAGTAACAATAGTTATCTGTGACTGCAATAAAACAGATCGTAGACGGAACACCAATTACAGATCTTTACAAAGACAAACGTTCTGCATTCTTTTGAAAAAAGGGAAGAGAAATTTGACACTGAGCCATGTTACAATAGAAGCTCGTCTCCTTTGTTTTTGATTCTCCCGGTTCACTATTTTTAATGGTTATTTTTAACTGCAATAAACTAATTGGTTGACCGTACCCAAGTCCTGACAATCTGTGTACTTATATTATATATAATATACACGTATATATCCCGCAATTAAACACATTCCAAGGCTCATAAAATAAAACACATTCAAGAG
This sequence comes from Odontocerum albicorne, assembly GCA_949825065.1. Taxonomy (NCBI): domain Eukaryota; kingdom Metazoa; phylum Arthropoda; class Insecta; order Trichoptera; family Odontoceridae; genus Odontocerum; species Odontocerum albicorne. The sequence goes on along the minus strand of OX463845.1, from coordinate 36,426,844 downwards.
AGAAGCCATTAAAAGGTTCGGCCTCATCTTACAACACCCTCCTAACCAAGACACACCCCCACCATTAGCAGGGTGATCTCGGCTGCAAGGACACCAGATTTTTTTCAGCTGAGACTCCCAAACACAAACTTTGTATAATATAAAAATAACTAAATAAGCAGTAATGTAAAAACATGTTTAAAAAAATAAACCTTCACATAATTTTATTTTTCTACTCTCGAAATGTTTGTCAAATCTTGAACAATCATTAAGAGTGTATTTCTAATAGATATTATAATGTGATAATTCTGAAATTGTGATAAGATAAAAAATAAATAAGAATAACAACTTACAAATATTTATCATAATTTTTCAAGCACTCGAGTTTAAGGTCATGTGACAGACAGTTTATATAAAAACTCACTTTTGTTTATTGTTTTATAGATATTTCCAATATTTCGATTTAACTTTGATCTCAATATTTAATTGGATCAAGATCTGAGTAAATAATTCTTTGTTGAAAACGAGTATTTTTTTACCTTGATGATAACCTATTTTTGTTGCAAATAAAAACAATATTTTATAAATTAGTACGTTAAATTCAAGTTTCTAGCTTAAATGTCAACCGGTTAGGAAAAAATGCGATAAAATATTTTATGTTGATCTTAAAAATAACAAAGAGCTTACTTAATATATTTATAGGTTAATAATATTATGTTGATTAGAGAGTAAAATCAACTCAAAGGTGCATGTGGAGTGTCACAAGGGAATTGTTATTAACTTCTCTACTGGTACATACATATCATCATACCATTTCTTTGATGGAGTAGGCAGAGAGGAGAAAGCGCCAGACTCTCCTATCTCGACACAGATATTTGGCCTCTTCCACATTCATTCACCTTCTCATACAACTCCTACGATTTCTCTTACTTCTTACTTTTCCTTCTTTCAATATGTCATTCCCTTGATTCAACCATATTTTCCTTGGTCTTTCTCGACCACGTCTTCTATGTATTTACATTTGCACGGTATATTTGTTTTGTTAGACTTTCTTCATTCTTTCGTCCCAAATGCTAAAGACGACTTCCGTGATCTAGTTGGTAAGCCGCTTGTCTCCTAACCCGGAAGTTGCGGGTTCGATTCCCGTTGGAACCCAAAAAAAAATCCTGCCTGGTTTTCACATAAGGCCTCTTAAACATATTTCTGGTTGGTTGGAAGATATTGCCACATGGCAATAAGCCCGCCAGGTTGTATACAACGTTGATTGTATCTCAGAGTGATCTTCTTAATCCTGACATATCAGCTTGAAGTTCAAATTCATCCTTAATCATTTCATTCCGTATTTTGTCATACATTGTCCCCCTAAGTATTCTCCTAAGTGCACGCATTTCTACTGCATTTATTTGGCTCTTTTTAGTCATGTCCCACGTCCACATTTCATTCCCATACATCAAATATGGTACTAAAACACTGTTATCAACTATCTTCTTAGCTGATTTTGATGCTGTACGGTTTGAGTATATACGAGTATGTTTTAGTGTCGGATTGACTGTTTCCTATCGCTTCATGCCGTTCGATATTCCTCGTAACTCTTCATCACTGCCTGATGACATGGTAGAGTTAGCGGAGAATGAGGATGAATTACAGAGTCTGGTGAGTCAATTGCGTGAGAGATATGAAGAGAAAGAGAAAATTAATGTTGCAAAATTAACATATTTAAGTAAATGTGATATATGGGTGAATTATTAAAGATTTAGAAGAGCGAGTTAAAGAATTTCGCTGTTATCTTCTCAAAGTAAACTAAAATAGTTATTATATTCATCAGTAGCCCTACAGTTATTGATAGGCCCTGGTCTCCATCAGAAATTTTCACCATAAAATACAGTCTTCAGCAGCACTTCTTTAACTCCAACGTTAGTGGAAAACATGGGATAGCAAAGTCTTAGTCTTATTTTGCTAGCGGTCTTCACCCAAAATGTTTCCTCTACAGGTCATAGCATCCGGTGTCAGTTTAGGCATTTCTTGCATGTCTCCAGGAAACGCATACAGTAGTAGTTTAGATCTCCCCGCACCCACAGAAATGTGACTATGCTAGGCTCCACTTCTGCATATTAGATACTATACAGAGTGCCCCATTCCGCATCTGATCATATTCAGAGTGCATCACTCTTAACAAGGTAGAAAAAATCCAGGCCTCTCCATCAGGGACGCTCACAAGATGTTTTTTTCCCCGTCATACTCTATCCAATGCGACCGCCATTTGTAGGCGATAGGCCTGCTGTAGACATGCTCCAGAGTCTCCATGAGACGAAAGGGCTTTGTGATACCCTTTTTAATTTTTTATTGAGCTTCTTCATAACTTATATTAGGAAATATTTTGATATACTGGGAAACAAGATGTGGGTATATACTTCAGAGTTTCCATAGCATTATTCATCGCTTCATATATTGTAGTTGCACATTAATTAAGTACGTATTCCCGGATAACATTTTCAAATAAGTACAGTAACCACGGGTACAAACCAACTCATTTTTTTATAAAAACTTTATTCTTAGAAGCATCTGTGGTTTGCAAGTCCCTTAATGCCAAAGAAATATGATAGAATATAGATTACACAGCGAATGCTAAGTAATTTGAATGAGAAAAGTAAGAAAAACATATGAGAATGAATGTGGCCAAATGATCATAGGGATTGAATTATGTTAAAAAATAGTAAATGCGAATAATGTTAAAAAAAGAGTAAATGCGATATACACATACACTCGTAGGTCCCCAAATAGTAGAAAAATTTGACTATTTGGGAAGTATACTCGTATTTATTCTCAGATAACAGAAAATTTGAAAGATATAATGAACGGGCTTGGCCTCAGTTAGATACCAATTGAAATCCATATACCTTGCATATAACATACTCGTATGTATATTCAAATATATACTCGTATTTAAAAATTTAAGAAATGAAAATGTTCAAAGATAACAACGCCTAGACACGCTTGTTACTTATTCTTTTCACTGAATCTAGTGTAAGGTAATAATATAATAGGCTTTTTTTAAATTTGTCTTTATCATATAAACTAATAATAAAGAAATAAATAAATATAGGTTTATTGATAGCAACATAGTATGTATTAGGTGTTAACATAATTTGTGTGCTATTGAATTACTTTTGGTGCTCGTTTTTAAATTTGGAAAAAAACGGACACGACTAATGTTAACACCCAATACATAATATATTTAAACACTTTCCAAAAACACATATACTCGTATAGCAGAAAATTCATTTAAGAGAGAAGCTATCAAAAGGTTTGGGCGCATCTCATAACATCTCCCCGGCCAAGATAAACCCCCAATATAGGGGATCCCAGCCGCGAGGACTCCAGATGTTTTTCAGCTCACACCCTTGCACATGTAGAATAAGAAGAAAATAAATAGATGGCAGAAAAAAAGTAAATCCACAAATACCACCTCAGATTAACTCAAACAAATAAATATAGGTTCTTTGACAGCAACATAATGTGTACATATAGTATACATATATTCATTCCGAAATCGCACATATATCTCAAAATAAACTGCAGAAAATACGAGTACATTTAAGAGAGAATATATTAAAAGGTCTTGTTATTATAAAAAACACCCTGCATTATTTTTAAAATAAATAAGTAAACGGCGAGTTGCGTCAAGAAACAAAGTCAGTGGTCCACTAAAAGGCATATCTGTTATTAGAACGAATAATGCCAATACCTGCCAATAGTATGCGTTTTAATGCCAAAATGGGAGTGAAATACGTACGCGGAAAAAAAATTTAGGAGCTGAGTAAAATCAATGAAAATATGTGCGCTCAGAAGAATATGTATAGTTCGGAAATTCTAGGATAAGTCCTGTGACAACTCACAAATTTGCCCCAATACAACCTTATGTAATGTATTTACCTAAATAACTTGCGATTTATTAGAATTGAGGCTTATATTAAAGTTGATAAAATAATTAAAATTACTGAACATCGTTACAAGGTTGTATTGGGGCATATTTGTGAGCTGTCACAGACTCATCCTAGTATTCAATCATACATGAATATAAGATAAAACGTATATTTTCAAAAATAATTCAACTCAGATTCAAGTTGTTTTGAAATATTTTATAAAACATAACGGTGTATTGTCCTCAGTGAGATACAGGCAAAATCCTAGTTTACTGGGGACACGACAAATGAAATGCAACAAACCCAGATCCATTAAAATTGTGTGTCCGAATTAAATTATCTGTTGTTTGTTCGCAAATTATGTATATTATATTTCTGGTCATGTGTAAAATAATTCTATGGACCTGATTAAAATGTTTTTTAAAACAGAATTTACTCACAAAATACAAATTTAACAGGTTCCATAATGTTCCACACAAATAATTCAGGTATTCTCCTTGCATATTGCAAATAATGTTTCGTAAGTTGGATCCTAAGTCCAATTATTTTGTGAAATTTTTATTTTAAAAGAATGTTGTGACTAATTATGAAAAACATGAATTGACTTGAGAATTCATTGACCATGTTTAACATAATATAAGTCGTGTTCTTTCAGTAAGACTGCGCTCAACCCACTTACCAGTAATAAATTTGCATTTACGATTTTCAATCACGCTTGATTTGCATAATGAGTCGTTTTTGCCTCTGTACAGTATTGACGTAGAAAAACTTTTAAAGTGCAGCTGGTTTTTTTTTACTTTCTCGAATTTCATTTATCGAGTCTTTTGAAATGTGGATCTTCAGACGTATTCTCAAAATTCCCTGGACAGATTGTTTTACAAATGTGGAACTGTTTGCTTGTATGTACAGAGATCGAGAATTATTTAAAATTGTGAAGGTCCGTCAGTTGAAGAATCTCAGTGACACAATGAGGAGCACATGATACATTATTGTAAGCGTCGTTTCATTAAATTGTGAAGGTCCGTCAGTTGAAGTATCTCAGTCACACAATGAGGAGCACATGATACATTATTGTAAGCGTCGTTTCATTAAATTGTGAAGGTCCGTCAGTTGAAGTATCTCAGTCACACAATGAGGAGCACATGATACATTATTGTAAGCGTCGTTTCATTAAATTGTGAAGGTCCGTCAGTTGAAGTATCTAAGTCACACAATGAGGAGCACATGATTCATTATTGTAAGCGTCGTTTCATTAAATTGTGAAGGTCCGTCAGTTGAAGTATCTAAGTCACACAATGAGGAGCACATGATTCATTATTGTAAGCGTCGTTTCATTAAATTGTGAAGGTCCGTCAGTTGAAGTATCTAAGTCACACAATGAGGAGCACATGATACATTATTGTAAGCGTCGTTTCATTAAATTGTGAAGGTCCGTCAGTTGAAGTATCTAAGTCACACAATGAGGAGCACATGATTCATTATTGTAAGCGTCGTTTCACTAAAAAAAAACTAAGTTCTTTATCACTATAAAATATGTGTTCCACAATTACGTAAGTTTATTTGGCTAAATTTGGTGATATTTTGTAATATACATTCATATATTAAGTGTAAGTATACATATTATATTAATATTAAATAATTTTAAACAATGACTTTTTTTACGTTGGTATTATTACCAATGATTTTTTGTATCTACATGTTAGTTTAAGATAAAGTTCTGAATTTTTTTAAAAGAATAGATATGACCGAAGTCATAGGTATATTTAATATCCTCGAACACTAGGCGGAAAAAGTGCCTGTGTCGTTCGAAGGAAGTAGCATAGCGCAGGGTTCGAACTGACGACCTTCCGCACAGAACTCCAGCGCGTTACCGCGCGGCCATGCACCTCGTATTAACTTTTCATATGTGAATTTGTATATAAAAGACAATGTTGTGTCGGAAATTAAATAAATAAATAAAATAAAATTTATTATTACACAATTGATAAAAAAAATAAATGGCTAAAACCACATCTCATGGTTTAAAATTTTTCGAGAATGTGTTGGGTTCAGTTCGACTAAGTTGTTTCGGACTGCAGTGAACAGGACTAGAATTGCCAAGATGGTGGCCAACCTCCGATAGAAGATGGCATTAAAACAAGAAGGATATCTTCAAATTATCCAGATAATACTTAATAAGAATTGTTTCGTTCTTGTCAAGTATTTTACATCTCAAAAAGAAATAATCTTAAGAGTCAGCAAGTTGTATGCGGATTTATAGCGCTGTAAGATAAGAGTTGAACAATCATATCAAAGGTAATCACTTTTTAAGTCCGCAGTAATTATAATTGCACTTCACGTACGTAAATCCACAGCAATATCTCGACTTGAGATAAATAAAAACTCATTTTATAGTTTTTAAAGAGTGCCAATAAAAATATAAGGAAATTTGGCGTTTATTAAAGCTTTTTACTATTGAGAAAAAATGTGGTCCAAGTATATAGTTGAAATAAAATATGTTTCTGTTAAATTTGATACTGGAATGCTTTGAATCTGCAATAAAATTATGTTTACATACCACAAGATATATATTATACTAACGAGTGTTGAGACTTTTCAACTTTTTTCAAATGCCTTTCAGTAAACAGACTAGTACCCGAGCACTGGAGAGCCGAATGATTGATGATTTTGATTTGTGATACTGGCGGCGTTTTCCGCATATGTGTATTAACCCTTACAGGCACAGGTAAACTTCACTTATTTTTACTCAGGCTGCACAAAAAATAAAAAGTCAAGTTTCTCATTATTTTTTTAATGTGTTTGAAAAATGATACAATACATACAAATGCTAAATTAACATATTTCCACTTCCTCGGTAGGTCAAGGAACTCCTGGTGAGGTGGTACAACTTAAGTACCACTAGTCCGTATTTCCACTGGTACTTTTAATGTACCACCAAATAATGCCGAAATACATCCAAGTGAAATTAATTTTTAACCTAAATATAAATTTACCACAATTACTGAAGTCAATTTTATCATAACACAACTATTTTTTATTAAAATTTAATACAAATATATAACGTTTTCTTTTATACGCACAAATCGGCACACCAAGAACAACTGACTGTCAATAATATTAGAAGCTAAATGAGCAGCTGTGCGGACATGAGTCATTAGTATTATATTGAACAAAGTGGCACATAATCTGAGCGTTCGTGCAGCAATAGAGAGAGGTTTAATAAGTGGTACATTGCGTGTACCATTGTGCAGTACTGCGTCAAAAAAGGTGGTACATAACGTGGACCACTAAGCCTGTAAGGGTTAATGCTTTCATCCAGATGGAGTAGCAGATCGAAGAGGGACTCACCTTCACATGTGTGGGATGCATAATTGCTATAAAACAGCCGGACAGTCTTAAGGAGCTACTGGTGTTGGGCTCTATCCAGAATATGATACAAGGTACGAGTAGCGTGGACAAGTACTCGTACATACCAGATAGAGTTATCTCATAAAGAGTCCTGCCATAGAGGACGATCTCCAGCAAATTATATAGACCATATCAAAGAGGTAACTAGTTCCTCTGTGAGTGCTGAACTTATCATGGTTCAGGACCGGGGGTTCTCTCAGTTTCAGATCAACAACGCTCAGTCATGAACAACATGACTAGGAAGAAGAAGACATCCTTAAAAATTACATTTTTTTCCGTCACAAATCAACACGTTACATATTTTTCTCAATACACGCATTAACTCAAGCCCTCTTATTCATTTTCCACGTTTCACTCATATACTATATATCAATATTAAATTTTAAGCTTCTATAAATAATAGTGATAATATTGTCATTGTTTAAGGTAAATATCATACTTCAAAATTATTAGAATAGCTGGAAAATTTTGTATCTAGTAATATATATATTGTACAGACGTCATACAAAATTGAAATATTTCTTATCAAAATACTTTCTGCTATCTAAAATAATATACAGATTATGACGATAATAAATAGTGCACGATATGAAAATTGGCGATGTTTGATGAGTTTACATAAACTAGCTTTGGGTGCTCATTATTTTCTCTTTTTATACATTCTGTAATCAACAATACGCGTTAAATTATTTTTACACACTCAGTAATAAAAAATATAAGTTATAAACATCGATTATGTTTGGATGAGTTTATATTGAATAGCTTTGGGTGGTGATTATTTTCTTTTCTCACTTCTTCATCTTCTTTTCTCTTACCTTATGCCATCAATTTCAGGTTGGCTACTTTGACCTTTTTCATCCATTTTTCAGAATCCCGCCAATCACTCGGGGATAATCTGAATCTCGTCATATCCTCCTCCAAGTTCCTATTTAGGCTCTTCTTGGGTTTCCATCTGGATCTATTTGGGAGTTCCCAATTCGTGATTGTCTTTAGCATAGACCCTTCATCCCACCGTTGCACGTGCCCATACCAGAGTAGTCGTGCTTTTCAGGCTCTATCTACTATCGGCGCCTCTTTAATTGTTCCACGATTTCGTTCAGTTCGGATCCTGTGCAATTTAGTGACGGCCAGTGACCACCGTAGCGTTCTCTCTTGTATTACTCCGCAATAAACAATACACGTTATGAACATTGAAATTGTTTGATGAGTTTACATTGAGTAGCATATAATATCATAATTTTATCTTTATACAGACTCTGGAACTGATTTTCAAGTTTGACATGCAATTTCTTAGGTATGCTTCAAATAGAGAATGAAAAAAACAGTTTTTTTTACATTCATTCGTATAATAACCCTTCAACATATTGGAATCAGTTATTCTCACATATTAAAGAGTGTGACTGGGAAACAACATTGCCTTCAGTCCCATTAATCCCCCCCCTTTTTTCGGAATTTAATTTCCTTGATCGAACCATTCTTTCCTTGATCTTCCTCTACCACACCTTCTCCTCACAATTTACATAATATATTTGTTTTGTTTATATTTCTACATTCATTCGTACTACATACCCAAAACATCTCAGAATGCTCTTCTTCATCTTACTCAACACGTCAGATTTATGTTCACATTCTACCCTAATAACTTTATTCAATATTGTGTTACACATTATCCCCCCTTGTATTCTTCTAGTGCACGTATTTCTACAACATTTATTCGGTTCTTTTCCATGTTCACGTTTCACTTCCACACATTAAAGTTCGTACTACTCGTGTATATGCGTCACCTATGATATATTTATTTTCATGTTTGTTTATATTTCAATATATTTTGATGTTTGTTGATGTACGTGCTGTGTCATGACCGTAATGAAATATTTCTTATGCGCAGCCATCGCGCGAGATATTATCAAAAGTCCGCCAGCCCATGCATGTGAAAACGTGCGAGAATTGTGATAACTCGCAAGTCATGATGGTATGCACGGGCGAAAACAGGCGCTTGCGATAAGCGATTGGCCACATATAAGGAGCGCTAAAGTCAAAAAATGTATTCTCAGTTCACTCCAGTCTACTGTATTTTACTTGCGACCATCTTACTACATGCGAAAGAGGAATCTTTTCACCCTGTTACTTTTCACTGGAAAGCATCAAGTGAACCGAAATCTCCGATTATGGAGCGGCAGCCATCCAAGTATTGTACAGTATTTGTACGGTGCAGAACAACTCGTAAATTAAATACTATTGTGGACTCCTCAGCAGACTTTCATACTGTCCGATTCGAGTATATATGTGTATGTTTTGGTGCACCATTCACTTTGTTTCCCATCGCTACACGCCATTCGCATATTCCTCTTAACTCTCCCATCATGTGAGAAAATGCTACCTAAATAGCAAAGTTCTTCAACTTACTGTAATCTCTCATTACTCACCTATATGTATATCACATTTAAAACTCCTTTCTATCAATATGATTTGACAAACCGTCAAAAATGCTAAGTTTAGAGTACGATCATCCCAAAGATAGCTCATGAAATGCTCACTTTCCATGGAAATATTGGGGGATCCAGACATTTTTATATAATATTAAGATATTGTTTTAATCTGAAATGTATGCACCGTTTTGTTCCACTATTTTACATTATCTTTCAGGCAACATTAAAATTCCATCTTCCTAAAACTTCGCACCTTTCTGCGCAAAGACTGTGTAAGTTTGTGTAGGCCTCCAGGGAACTAGGAAATTCTGTAGAGACTGGAATAAGTGGTAACCGGAAAGTGCTAGGTCCGGTGAATACGGTGGGTGGAGCAGGATACCCTAACCCAGCTATACCTATTTTTGCCGGGTCTGCAAAAAGACGTGATGTCTAGCGATGTCCTGCTGAAAGATTGCGGCTTTTGTATTGGCTGATTCTGGACGCTTTCGGTATATTGCTTTCTTCAATTGGTCTGATTACGAGCATTGTTTCTCCGAATTGATCGTTTAGTTGTGTAGGAACAGTTTGTAGAAAATTATTCCCTTCAAATCCCATCAGATTCACAGTTTAACCTTTTTCTAATGAAAACCAGCCTTTTTAAGTGGTTAAAGGTGGTTCACCATGCTTGCTTCACAACCTCTACTCCTCGAGATTGTTGTGTTATAGATAAATCACTTTTTGTGGCAGTCACTTGCTTCAAAAATGGTTCGTTCGTTTGAATCGTTTACTGAGATTTGTTTATTACTATTTACGTTTGAATCGTTTAACCATTAACTTATTTTCGATCAAACAACGTGGTACTAAAACGTAACAATTCAGGTAACCAAGCTTCACCAAATGCTCGTAGATTATAGTTTTTGATAATTTCAGTATTTCAATAATCTCTCGTATAGTAGAACGCTGGTTATTTGCGATCAAAGGCTTAATTCACCACCATCTGTAACAATCGGCCTTCCAAACAGGAGAACACCTCCGAGTGTCGTATCACTGTTACGGTTTTTTTAAATCACATTTGATACACACGATCGCTTACTTAATCATCGCCATACTCAGCACGTATCTTTTTTTTTCTTTTGCGATATTAAAAAAGCGTCAAGCACCGAAAAAACCAAACTTATATTGTTCCATTTTCAAAATAACGCCAAATAACCACTCAAAATATTTGGGTCGACAATGATTGGAAAAAATGTGCTAAAGCTTTCTTAATAATAAACATTCAGCACTTTAAAAAATAAGTTAGCAAAGAAAACTGTATCCTAAAGACATTTATACGAGAAATACAAAACAAAATAGTAGTTTTATTATTAAGAAAAACATTTTACTATTGTAATTTTTAAAAAAAACTAATTCCTAGCACATTCAAGATGGGCTAAACCAAGTTCGATTCACTTTTTTAACTAAAGCTCGAACTTTGGATAAAGGGGGTGTCAATTAGAAATTATAATGTTCCGCATTTAATTTTGACCTCGATGTCGCTGGATTTTCATTTGATAGCGATTATAACGAAAGCTGGCTTTTAAATATCAGTGTATTGTATTACTATTGCGCCGTATAATTGTAACCTGATGATCTCTTTTGAGCAGGGCTGTGGAGTCGGAGTCGTGGAGTCGGAACATTTCAGGCGGAGTTGGAGTCGGAGTCGGAAAAAATCAACCGAGTCCGACTCCGTTTAATTATTTTAACATTTTCTTTAACTCATCCAATGCTGAGAACACGCCTGGCGTGTCCATGTGAACATCTGCTTCATGCTCAAAACACGCGTGGCGTGTCCATGCATAAATATTGTTAGTGTATTATATCAGCATACGATATTCGTTCATTACTTCGGAAGATGCCACCGCATTCGGGCGTTCTCAAAAATCTTGTGTTCTATTCAATATTGAATAAAAAAAATAATAAACAATATAAATAAGATTTAGTTAACGTATGAAAACAAATGAAGCAACCTTTTTATTTTAAAGTGTTTTCTTATTTTTTTTAATACCTACCTGTGTTGTTTTTCTAATTATTTTAAAAGTTTTATTTAATTCTTTTTTTAAATATTAATATATATTTTGAATATTATTTTAGTGTGAAGATATTGCTTAATGCGTATTGTTTATATATTTTTTTATTAAATTGTTTCATTTGTGTACGAATATAATTAATTTTTTAGTTATACCTGTATCCATTATTGATAAGTCAATATAAATACATTAGGTAAACGCAGTAAATTATAAAATATAATAAAAATTGAAGTCAGAGTCAAGAGTTGGAGTCGGAGTCGGAGTCGGAGTCGGTGTCGGAGTATAAAATAAAGCCGGAGTCGGAGTCGGTAAATGTTCATCCGACTCCACAGCCCTGCTTTTGAGTCATCAGAAAAAAATGTTTAAGATACGGTACGAGAAATTAATATCAGGTGGATACGGCGAACCGAAATCGAAAAGGCAACGGTGTTTGTCATTAAATGGAAAACATATGCAGATTAACAACCGAATAACCTGACACAATCCAAGGTGTAGCGAGAAGTTAAGCGATAGTAGAGTGTGGTAACAGTACTGACAAATTTGGTTGTCACCTAAACAGTACTCAGCCCCTGTATTACTTTACAATTATTTTCAAGCTAAATAACATATGAGTTCCACGTGACATGGATATACGAGTATAGCTGTGTTTCTAATTAATGATAACTTTTATAATAATGATAATTATCCAATAAGATAACATCTTAATTTGACGTGGTTATTATCTTAAGAGTAAGTATATCATTATATATTATTTTCGATTAAGTTAAACATTATTTATTCTTTAACGTCAAACAAGTCAAAAAATATTTCTGCAAAATATTTGTAAGATTTTGATTTCATCATTATACTCGTGTAATAAAAATGACATAATCAAAACAGCACATAAGTCTTAATATTGATGAATGGGAGTGAAATTTGGACGTGGAAAATGAATGAAAGGAGCCGAGTAAATGCAGTCGAAATGTGTACATTGAAAATAATAAATGATATATCGAATAGGATGGAAAATAAATGTAAATATTAAATATGAATGTGAGCTATAAATTAATTTGTTCATTATGGTGAAAATAGCATGTAGAAATGGTTTGGGCGTGTAACACGGATGGGTGACGAAAGATTGACTACACAAATTTACAAAGCACGAGTGGGATGACCGAAAGTCATGTTTGGACTGAGTGAATCAAATCTTGAAAGAATATAAAGCAAGAGAAATATAATGAAATGTAAGAGATGTATGGATGGAGGTGTCGGAAGTATGTTTTGATATTAAAGTTTAGTTCCCTGTCCTCTCTGCCTACGCCAACAGGCAAAAGGCATGATGGTATATATGTATGTGCATAATAAAACGGGGTGATGGCATATATTATGTATGTGCATAATAAAACGGTGTGATGGTATATGTGTATGTTCATAATAAATCGGTGTGATGGTGTATATGTACGACAATGTGCATAATAAAACGGAGTGATGGTATATACGAGGGTCATCCAGAAAGTAAGGTTACAACATTTATGTAGGATCGAAAAATGCTTGTATTTAATTGAAATTCACAGGATACTTCACAAATACAATATATTAAACTATTTTTCAACGTAATCGCCGTCGAGATCGAGACATTTCTGTAGTCGGGGCACCAGCTTTTGTATGCCAGTGTCATAGACCTCCGCCGCCAGCTCTTTCAGCCACTTCTTCACAGCTTCTTCGATCTCCTGATCGCTGGAAAATTGTTCGGGTGTAGTGACACACCTACGTCTCATCCCTCGTTACGATAGAGTCCAGAAAAGCTTCTCCTTCCTGTGCAAAACGATCCAAAAATTCCCGCGCGGCGGTCACGCGATTTTGACGGTGCTCCGGTGTGAGCATTCTGGGCACCCATCTCGCACACAACTTCTTGTAACCAAGTTTTTCCGACACAATATTACCAAGGAGACTTCGAGAAATGTCAGGAAATTCTTTGTGAAGGTCGTCAAGCTATATATGTATGTGCATAATAATACAGCGTGATTGTATATACTCGTACGTATGTCCATAATAAAAAAAATGTTTCTTTTTATAAGTATTTTATTTATTTTTCCATGTTCCACATCCAGTTTCTATTTTAATTTAATTTTACAAATACTTATACAATTATATTATATTATATTCAAAGATCAGTTATATAAAAATAAATATACTTAAGAAAGGCATTTTTTCAAAGTAAATATACATAATTAATTGGTCTCTACATCAATATTATACTTTTAAACATACACAATTAATCATAGACATTTAAATGAAACACCTGATTCTATAGAGTCGAAAAACATGGGACATTCAAGGCGGTGTCCGCAGCACAACGGTTAGTATTCGCACTAAGCAAGTGGTCCCCGGGTTCGATTCCTGGTGAATTCACTTACGAACTGGTTTTATTCTTATGTCATATTACATCTGAATTTATGTTTTTCTGTAGCTTATATTATGCTTATCATTAATTTTTTTTTCCTTATAGAGCATATAAAAATATCACTACATAAAAACTTTTGCCAATTGAAAGGCTGCTGTATCATAGATTGATCCTGCAGATCGTCTTGGACATTTATTATTCTTAGTATTGAAATATTGGGTTTGATCTATCAAGACATATCAAACGAAAGAATAGTTAGTGTTTCACTCACAGGGTGGTCGGCAATCATACTCGATCACGAAAGATGGCCATTAAGACTGGAACCATCTAAAATGTATGGAAGTCTGAATCCTTGAGAGTCACACATGACTGAAAATGTAATAATGGCCCGTCAAAGACTGGAAATTAAAGAATACTTTAAAAACACCATTACGGTGGCTCAAAATGTTCTAGAGTTTTTTATAGGAGGAAAAAAGATAAGGTTAAGGCAAATATGATTCAGGAGAGTTGATGAGTGTTAACGATTAATATGATTCAGGAATGTTGTATTTAATGTTGCTCCTGTAAAACTAAGAAATTGTTTTATTTTGAAAGAATTAGTATAAATGTTGAAGAATTTCATGTTCTACTTAGTGATTTTCGCCCAAATTAAAAAAAAAATTATAAGGTTTTTCGCGTTATGAAACATCGAAAATTTTGTTAGAAACCATTTAATCTAAAAATGATCGTCATGTTTATGTTTCAAGGAGTATTATCATATATCGATGGTAGTATAAATGATAATTTATAGTTGTGGATTGTAATGTACCTTGAAGAATAGAAATACAAATTTGATAACTAATGTTAAATTTTGAATTTCAAGCAAAAACTATCCTGATGCTTTCTTTATAGGATATGAAGTAACTGAATGCATATAATATTGTAAGTATTATATGAACTAGGTCGATTAGATTGAGGAACAATGATGATTTATTCATAATTATGAATTAGTGGTATTAAATTTCATCATTGTTTGATAACACAGAAATTCCTCAGCAAGAGAAGATAATAGTGATATATGTATATGTGTTACTTAAGTCCTTAATACATTATATATGCACCTGAAAATATCTCATTCGTCATAATTATGTCATTATCTAGAACAGTGTTTCTCAAACGGGGTTATTTGCGATTACGAATACTTTAGTTAGGACTATTTCCTGCCGTACTCCTTATGACTAAAGGAGGTGATCTCTTCGAGATGTGTTGATGCAGGCCTTCTTCACGACTCTTTTCCATATGTCTTTTCACTGTGCAAACTCCGCGGTTAGGACAGGATAAACGTATTCATAAGTAATATTTGGTATATTTTCAGAGACCCTATTTTTTCATATGTATTTACGTATAGCCACGTATGTGTACAGTATTAAAAAAACTATTTTACACTCCTGTTATCATTCCAGAATAATATATGGGTTCTTATGTACTACCGTTGTTTATGCATTTTTTTCTACTAATATGCATGGCAAATCACAAAAATGCATTTTTTTCTATTAATGTGGATGACATCGAAAAATGCATTTTTTTCTACTAATATGCATGACAAATCACAAAAATGCAATTTGTTTTCTACTAATGTGCATGACATCAAAAAATGCATTTTTTTTCTACTAATATGCATGATAAATCACAAAAATGCTATTTTTTCTACTAATATGTATGACAAATCACAAATATAAATATATATTACTTTGTGTTTATAACTTTTAAGCGAATTAGCAGCAACTATGATATCACCTACATGAGTAAATTTACAAATCAAAAGCAAAAAAAAAACATTTTATAATATACATATTAAATAAAGCCAAATAATTTATCCATTAAACGATTTACCTTAAATTCTATTATTCGCCATCGTTTACTCCTATACGATTACAATCCTAATCCCTATTTTCTTAGAGATTTATCGTTTATGTTAATTTTCGTTGCATTTTCTTAAATATAAGTTTTAGTATCGGTCATGAATACCGATTTGTCGGCAACCGTCTATCAAATCGCGCTAAACAATCGAGTTTTACTCTAAGGCCGTTTAACATCTTATTTTATGTTTTCTGCAGCTTATTATTAATTCTTACAGCTCTATTCAACAACGCAAAAATAGCGATATGTAAAAACTCTACCTAACGAAAGGCTGCAGCAGATTAAACCTACCGATTGTAATGGAACGTTGATCTCGCCGTCGAAACTTTGTGTTTGGTATGTCTGAAGACTGAAGTGAAAAGACTTGCACACAAAAAAAAAGAAACCCAGGAACAGTCGTTTTCCTTCTGCGTGATAGCTGATAATCATACTCGATCACGGGGGATTACCTATCGTATCGAATACCGATAGTAATAACGAAACAAAAGCTAGTTAGTTGATTGGGACAAAATGTTTTAAAGCAATTCATTCTCTAGATACTATACATTTGGAATAAAAATAATGTTATGTAAGTGGGAAAATTGTTTCGCTTTGACGCGATTTTACGTATGCGATATTTTGTTATCTGTATTATTGCTTTTTAATTAAGACATTATAGCTCGCATATGCTAAATTCGTGATGAACAAATCGACTAATCAAAATAAGACTTCATCTGAAGAATTTCCGAATTAATTGCTCTGTTCAGTTGGCTTTGAAAATGGCTGAAGTTTCCAAGGTATTCATTTTCGGAGTAATGTCAAGAAATGATTATTGAATAAGGAGAACACTTCATGTAGGCTAAGCACCAAATTAAATGACGACTTGAACTGAATTTGCGGAATATCTGAATCAAAGAGATGCTAATTTTCAGTTTCAAATTAGTAAATTTCCTCGTTTAATTTGTTTTCATCGTTGTAGAGATGAACACATTTTTGTATTAGATGTACAAAATCCGTGGTCCTTGTTAATACTCGTATATTAAAATCCTTGGTCTTATTGAGACATTTATTTTTATTTTTTATTATTACATTTAAATCTATGATCCTTATTGATATAGTTAAGCACTTGTTGAGATATTAAAATCCTTGGACCTTATTGAGATATTTGAATACTCATGAGATATTAAAAAGCTTGATCCTTATTGAGATATTTAAAGACTTGGTAACACATTAAAATCCTCGGTTTTTATATTGAGTCATTTAAAACCTTAGTCCTTATTGAGACATTTAAACACATTATACCTCGTTTAGATAACAAAGCGAGTCCTTCGCAATTTTCAATTGGTTTTCTTTCCCGACCCTAAATGACATTTTATTCAATGTTCTTCTTTTTCATATGTATGATTATTTCATGATTTTTAATCTGGCGCTTTTCATTTCTTGTTGTTTTATATTTCTAGTTCTTCGGTAAACATTAAAATGTGTCGTAAATAAATAAAAAAAAGTCAGCAATCACATTGGAAATTAAATAACATGAAAAACATCTGTATAAAAAAAGACACATTCTTTTAAAATAAAACATAAATAGTTTTATGTCATAACATAAGTTTTAAAACAATGGTTGATTTCCTCGTCTTTCGAGGAAATCAGTTAATAAAATAATGTTCCATAAGTGGGGTTTAATTCGAGTCACGTGTATCATTCTGAGATTTAACAGATACTATATCAAGTGCTGATGCAACAACTATGCAATGCAACGTGATCTGCTCAATAAAAATGCATCAGTTGAAAGTTATATTACAGGATGCACTCGAATATGTTTTGAATAATTATTTAGATACATATTTTATAAGAAATTTGTGTTTTATTCTTTACGTTCTATCTAGAACACGTAGATTTCATAAAACATCTCCATTTAGGTCAGTCTACAGCCTGACGCTCCACGTGATGCTGAAATTGCAAATATCCCTATCGTGTAACACCCGTATGATGGACATCCGATTCCTCGAGTCTCCTGTAGATCATAAATCTGTGCAACTTTTGGTCCGTTATTAGATGGCCTTTCACCTCCAGCCCCTCAGTTTTAGGTGTTGCTTCTCGCATCCCCTCAGCTTGAATTGTTGTTTCACCACTAAACAGTTATCTTTATTTTCAGGCATCTGTTCTTTATGCTCTTGGTTATGATAGCAATAATAAAAGAGCACTTTATATAGCACACTTTGGAAAGTGGGGTCTCCTCAAGGGCGCTCCAATTCCGGATTCGAATATGCTATAATAGACAATTTAAAAACATTACAAAATAAATATTAATAAGTCAAATGTCATGGTAGGGAAGTGGGGGCTGCGACCTTTAGATAAGATACTTCCCCGTATCTGCATATGTTTAGAAAAACACATTTGGTAAGAAAATCACAGAAAACTTGCCAAGGGTAGACGAATGACAAATAAAACTTAGTAGATCTTCCAATATGTAATATATTCGGATTTATGTGTAGTGTATGCGTGTAGTGGTTATATATTATATATAATCGAGAATTTTGATCTCCCAAAAAGGGTTTGTCTTCAAGTATTTCCTAAAGCTGAACACGCCACCCATATCTCTAAAACTAAGAAGCGGATTATTCCTTACCACATTCCTATAATTCTCCGCCCTTTTGGATCAATTTGGAACGAACGGAAGACGAACACTTCAAAGTTCTACTCTTCTCCGAAGGAACATCTCTGAGACAGATAAGAAAGACACAATGGATGCATCCCATTAAGGAATTTAAATACAAAGAGACAAAGCTTGAAATCAATCCGTTTATGACATTTGAGCCTATAAAGACTTTTTAAAATTTGACTAATATGACAATATTTGTAACTACGATATATCAACCTAGTAGCTGTATTGAAAAAAAATCTGAAATATGGGAATCAGGCAGATCGTAATAAATAGCATTACAGTAATCTAGATGTAATACAAAAAGTGAATGGTAAAATGTCAAGATACAGAGCCGTACAGTAAAATAGACAGAATGTTTGCGCCTAACAGTTAACACTTCGTCTTGAAACTAAATGCTGGGGGATGCCATATGGCCTCGCTTTTGTTCAAGACACCGTTAGAGACCTTCCTTTCCAGGAACCGGGGCAGTAAAATCTATAATTTTCATTTCGTCCTAAATATTTTTAATTACACCAAAACACTTATTATTTAAATAAATATTTATTTAAATCATGTAAGACAGGCTCTCGTAACAAGAGTAATTCAATATGTTTGACAATACAACTCAAACCTGGGGACAATGAATCAGGAGCGCATCATTTTCTCTAGTAAAAATACTAAATTTATTAATCATAGTTCTTTATTCATAACAAGTAAACAGTAGCGTTTGTATAAGTTATCATTTATTTTCCTAAGAAAAACCTTTCCTAAGGTCTGTAACCGATTGGGATAATACGTATGTAACCGATTGGGATAAAACGTCTGTAACCGGATAATATTTTTTTGTACTTAAAGGTTTAGTATTCATGTCCAAAAAAACTCATAAAATGTAATAGTCCAGTCTTTACTATTAGGTACTTTTAAATACTTTAATGCCAGAATATGGAAGAACGTGATTAGAGATGAATGTGAACGTAAGGCTGATGAGTTAAATAAGACGAAGAAGAGCACTCTGAGGTGGTTTAGAAATGTAGAACAAATGAATGGTGAATAACAAAACAAATATACAGTGTCAATGTGAGTGGAAGGTGTGGTAGAGAAAGGACAAGGAAAGTGTGGTTGTATCAAGTGAATGATACTTTGAAAGAAGCGTAGAAAGCTAGAGAAATCATAAGAGTTGTATTGTATAAAAATGAGTATGGATGTGGTAGAAATTATTTTTTTTGTCGTGATAGAAAAGTCTGTTGCTCTGTCCTCTCTGTCTACCCTGACAGGCGTGATGGTATGTATATATGTATGTTTAAATTCTTCTAGCTGGTAATTATATTTAAAAAAACAATAAGGAGCCAATGCATTAAAATTAGTTTTATTTTAAAAATCTATATTACCCAAGTTATATTATTTTTTAAATAATTTCGAAAAAAATTCCTCAATCTTTAAACAACAATTATTCAAAATTATGATTTTTAAATTTATCAACACTTGAAACTAAGCGACTCTATTAACTTACTAATTCTTTATTTTTCCACTAATAACACTCTTTCACAACTGCACGTATTTATATTGTATTCGTTAAATAACTTTTCCAACCAACCAGGAAGATATTAAAGAAGTCTTATGTTAAGTGAAACTCTGATTTAACTCCTATTTTAAACAAATCGAATACCACCGGGAAACGAACCCGCAACCTACAGGTTGGGAGACAGGTACCTTATCAACTAGACCACAGTTTATACGTCCTATCCCGAAGTCTTCATGTTTTTAATACGAACAACCCTTTCTGTTCACGCCGCTGGGATTGCACGTACACCCGTATGTAAATACACATAAGTGATAAATCAGTGTCGAAACGGGTCAACAAACATGATGTTTGTGAATAACAAAATCGTTGGTCAATGGAAAACTTCAATAAAAAATAATTGCAGCTCATTGCGCCGAGACAGCAAATTGGCGGCAAAAATTTCCACTTAACAAAAACATTCCGATGGGACGCGATTAATTCATTAACATTTTTTTCTCAAATACAGGTGTAACCAAACATTGTCTGTAATGGTTTCAATGAATAAAAAGGCTTTTAATTTATTTGCATGCAATTTTATAGGTAAATTTTAACCATGTTTTCTGTGACCCAGTAATAATCGTCCACAAATAATTATCCGAGTTTCATAATTTAAAAAAACTTAAAATGATTGAGTAAGTTTTATCAAACAATGTTTATTCCACTTTATATAACGGTTTAACTCTACCAGTTTTAAGGTTTTCACCTCATCATCAGAGGAGCACGAACAAGACTCGTGCACAACAACTATTTTGTTACAGCGTTTGATAAAAACAAATTACAATGTATTTAAATCTACACAATGTTAATGCCGTAACTATAAATAATGTATAAACTTAAAATGTTTTTTATCTTCTTTTATTATTTATTATCTCTGAAAGGCCAAACACTAGTTTTTTTAATAAATTAGCAAAAGCTTTTGGGATTTTCTGTATATGCTTTTTATTATTCTATTATTTTCTGTCTATACGGTATTATTTTTTAATTTCATTATTTGTTACCAAAATATATCTATGTATAATATTATGAACAACGACATAAGATTAATTTATTAATTCATTTATTGATTAGTTTTTAGTTTTAAAAGCCGCAGCATTTAAAAAAAAATAAAAAAAAATTCAAATGAAAACATCAATCAACCAAACCAAAACACATCAAATAATACAAATGAAAAACTTCAAAACTTGAACAATCAATCAAAATGGTAAAACATTTATGTTTGTACGAGTACATATGTGTATACACACAAAACAAAAGAACATGTGGCACTAGCACATCAAAAATAATAACGGCCCCTTTTAATTAACTGCGTTAAATTCATCACGAATAACTTAAAATTTAAATAAACGTATTAAACAAAAATGAATTTTGTTTTTTGTCACCTTAAACTCGAAAAGAGTTTTTTCGGTTTTAATGATGTTTGCTTAAAACAATATTAGACATTTCTGAAATATTTTAACGATATCATTACTCGACAACTCCTGAGACTGAGCAAAAATATGTCCGTAAATGAGAAAATATTCAGGAAAAAATACTTGTGGGGCAAAACACTTCCTTTTTGTGGTTAAGAACAAAACATAAAGTAATTTTTGTTATTATTTTGTTACACATTTGTATTCTACAGTCAATTTCTTTTTCAGCTTTCAGCTTAAGAAGTTTGTTCTAAAAATTAAAAAAATACAGTTTGATTCGTGAAATAACCAATCAATTTTTTTTCTATTATGATATAAAAATGCTTAACAAGAGATTTGTTGGTTGAGTAACTCGTAGTTAAATGCTCATTTTGTAATCAAATTTGCTGTCGATTGTCTTCATGTATATTTTATAGTTTAACCGTCGTATCGAATTTAGAGTGCTGTATATAAGGAGTATTTAAAGATAAAAATTATTTTGACTTATACCTGCCAGCGTGTTATTTTATTGACTTCTGGTGCATATTTCTTAAATTTTCAGACTGCTGATGTGTCATAAATGCCTAAATTTAATTACACTATTTTAAGGCAAATATTTCATAAGATGCAGAAATCCGCTTTAAAATGATCGAGTCTTTCATATTTTGATAAAAAAATAACATTCATACCACTTTTATTTTAGGGTACTTGTTTATCAGTCAAATTTAAAAAAATAATTCACTGTTATCCTTCAAACATAAAATGCCATTTTACAGAGAATGATCTGTTCTTCTATTAATGAACATATTTCATATAAAAAAACATACCTTAATAAGACTTTGTTCGAAAATATTCGGACCCATTTATGAGTATAGTACTTTTGATTTTTAGGTACACGTACTTGTATGTTTATTTTAAGTAAGGATCTTATTAAATGCATAAAACCCGACATGCCTGCATCCCAGTATCGGCTTTGACCGATGATTACAATATAGCAACTCCAAATTATTCATAATTTATTTTATGTCTTTTAAACTTCGAGAACATATTATATATAACTGTATCTTTTCACCACTTTCGAGTATAATGCGAATCATTAATAGCGTTTTTTGGAAAGTATGTATTCTGTCGGTCTGACCAAATTAGCGACTGTTTGAATATGAAATTTGACAGTAATTATTATTGTTCTCTGAAAAATACGTTTAACATTAATGAAACTCCTTATATTGAAGAATTGACAGCAAATAAAGGAAAAAGTAATAAATGCGTATAAAAGTTAATCGTTGATTGACATTTGACTTACGTAGAATCGTGTTTTAAAAAATTGTATAAATGCACGATAAAACTGAAAATGGCAAAATATGAGATAATAATTAATGAATAATGAAATTAGTATTTAAAGATTAAAATATTTTTGACTAATGCCTGATACTTATTATTCAAATAATTGTATCAGAAACACGTGACTTGAGATTTAGACAGAATAATGGCTTTTGAAATATTTATATCGCTAAAAATAAAGATAGTTGAATAAAAAAAAATTATTTTGTTCCGTTTATCTTGAACAATTATCTTAAAATGTGGGTGCAAGTTCTTTGTTCAAACATATTAAGATGTCCCTCAAACATTTATCTATTTATTTCAGTTAATTGTACAAAGTACAGTACAGCGCCATCACAATAATCCATCTGCTTTCCAAATAATATACAAATATTAAATCTTAGATATCCTTAACTGTTCGCGTTGTGAACTCTTGAAATTAGGACTATAATTCGGAAATTCTAGGATGAGCCCTGTGACAGCTCACAAATTTGCCCCAATACAACCTTATGTAATGTATTTACCTAAATAACTTGCTATTTATTAGAATTGAGGCTCATATTAAAGTTGATTAAATCATTAAAATTACTGAACATCGTTACAAGGTTGTATTGGGGCAAATTTGTGAACTGTCACAGGACTCATCCTAGAATTTCCGAACTATAGTAAAGTAACTTTTTAAATTATAAAATTGCTTATTAGCAAGAATGTGGATGTAAATACGTTTTTGAGTAATTTAATCAGGATTTTAAAAATATACAATTTTTTTGCCAGAAAAGAATGTCTACCAGCTTTTGTAGTTGATGGTTGTTTTTAAGGTTAAAATTGACCTTGCTTTGTAGTAGTAAAAGTTTTTTGGCTTACGAAATCTAGGTTTCAAAATACTTTTTGGAAAAAGCGTTGGAAGCGACGATACTAACATTATATTAAAACCATATTAGTAAACTGTAAAATTTAAAAGGATTTACTTTAAATTAATGTTCTACATTCTTATTTGAATTTGCTAATGGGCATTTAAAATGGATACATCTCTTTTTGCTCCATTGTTATTAATAATAATAATCTCTTTGACTTCGGACTCTTTTAGACAAAACAAATAAAGAATTGTGAGTGGTCTGACTAGTCACTTTATCACTATTTGATATTATTTAGATTTTTTATTATATCAAAGCAATTCCTCATATACACACGTGCTTGTGCCAACGATAAAAAGATGAAAAGGAAATAAATTATAAAATGGTTATACAAAGTAATTAGGGTTTAAATAATTATAATAGAGAATATTGTAAATTAGGGAAAGAATCAATGATGAATTCGGAAATATGAGACATGTTTATGATAATAATGCTTGAAACGATATACTCGTACCTATGGGGACTGCTGAATAATCAGATTGTAAAGTACTCATATCAAATATGATAACGTATCAATCAACAATTCCTGGGACTAACCAACAGATGGCGCATCTAATAACAAATCAATACCATTCTCAGTTAGTACCAACATTTAGAAGTTACGTATCAAACTTTCATAACATTCCGACATTGTGTCATTGAGTTACAGTGATTTTACTGGCGCTACTTTTGCTATTTTCAAAACAATGGAAAAAATCTAATTTCGTGTGTTGATAAAACATTGCTTTTTAAAAGGAAAAAATACCGTTCAAACTCAGCGATGGCTTGAAAAGTGTTATCCGGGCTCTGCTCCGTCGAAAACAACAATTTGTCGGTGGTATGCTGATTTCAAACGCGGCGTTTGCTCACAATGGAACAGAAACAACAACGCATCGATGATTCAGAGCGCTGTTTGGCACTGTTTACGCGAAATAAACCGGAGTTTTTGCATTGGTATGTGACAATGGATGAAACTTGGAACCACCACTATATTCCGGAATCAAATCGGCAGTCAGCTGAGTGGAGAAGTCGGTAAAAGTCGTTCGAAGCGACCAAAAACTCAACAGTCGGCCAGGAAGGTGGCCTCCGTATTTTCGGATGCGCATGGTATAATATTCATCGATCACCTTGAAAAGGGAAAAACCATCAAAAGCAAATATTACATAGCGGTATTGGAGCGTTTGAAGGCAGAAATTGCAAAAAACGGCCCCATATGAAGAAGAAAAAAGTTCTCTTTCATCAGGGCAATGCACCGTGTCACAAGTCGATGGTAACGATGGCCAAATTGCATGAGTTGAACTTCGAATTGCTTCCGCACCCACTGTATTTTCCAGATTTGGCCCCCAGCGACCATTGGCTGTTCGCAGACCTCAAAAAGATTTGGCTCCAATGAAGAAGTGATTGCCGAAACTAACGCCTATTTTGAAACCAAAGATAAATCGTTCTACACGGCTGGCATAGAAAAGTTAGGAAAGCGTTGGAATAAATATATCGCTCTTGAAGGAGACTATGTTGATGAATAAAGAGATTTTGGCAAACAAATGTTGTTTTAGTAGTTAGTCCCGGGACTTATTAATCGATGTGTTATATATCTCTCAATGCTCATGTCAGACTGTTTCGTGTTAACAGGGTCTTCAGAGAATGACGTAAACAACAAATTATAGATTTTCTCATCTCTTGCGCGATTGCATACTATACATTGCGGAACACTGTATTTGAATATTTTCAATTGCCCCATGGGGATGTTGAAATCAAGAATAATTTACTCGTAGATTTCTCAATGTTGTTTGTCATATTAGTTTTTAATTTATCATAATTAATTTAAAGCTTTTTTTTATTATAAAAAAACGCAATGGTAATTTTTATTTTTATGTATGTGTACTTAACATATTTTTTTCTGTTTTATATGCATACATTTCTGCATACATAAATGCTTTTTCGTTTTGAATTTTTTTTCAATGTTGTTGATTTTCATTATGTCTTACGTTATGTTTTAAAACTTATTGAATTGCTGTTTTTATTTTTTCCTCTACGTCAATAATGTAAATAAATCCTCCCCCTTCACTCGAAACATTATCAAACAATTGTATAGTTGATTGAAAGAGATTGCCAATGACAATAAATCCATAATGTTTGTTCACTGTACAATAAAGTATTAATTAAAGTAATAATATTAAGGTAACTATATTTTTAGTGCGCAGATAATGATGTCATCCAGGGTAAATATTCAATAGTCGAGCGGGCGAGATAAACCTTTATGATGATATTCATAAAAAGTATAAGCACATGCCAGTTAGCTGTGTAACTTTTATCAGAATTATTTAAGTACTGTGCAAATACAGTTTACAGACAAAAAAATAAATTATTGCATCCACGGATCATTCATAATCTGTGGATTATATAATACATATACATCATAAAGAGGTAATACAAAAATAGATTATTGCATCCACGGATCATTCATAATCTGTGGATTATATAATACATATACATCATAAAGAGGTGATACAAAATAGGTAATTTGGCGCTTACGACACTTACGTGATATGTTTTCTCAACTTTTTGTTCTTTTACTTTGTTAATTTCAAGACTTGTACTGAAATATCCAACCAACTAGTTTCCTCGTGTGCTTAATAGTTTCGCTTTTAATCCAGCTATTGAAATACGTTTTCCTATTTTCAGCATCAGTGGTAAATTTCTTAACTAAGTGTTAAGCTGACTAAACTATAATTTACTGCGATTTTTGATAAAATTTAACTTACAAATATCTTTAAATCCGAAATCTTATATAGTATATTGAAAATGTTACACCAAATTTCTCGAGATTTGTCCATTTGTATTGAGGGATTTAAATTTCTTAACGTGTATCATAAAAAAAACTCTGCATTTATTTTAAGATTAATCTAATGTAAATATGTTTAAAAGAAACTCATAATACATACGAACAATTTTTTTACAATAAAATTACCCAATAATTAGTTAACTGTCAGATTACAAAATAATGTGCAAACGGCATAAAATTGTGGTTAAACATAAATATTGTTCAATTGAATGTTAAGGTCGGTATAAAACAATAAAAATGAATAATTTACGAGTCATTTTAGTTGCAGTGAATGAAAAAATGTTTTAAATTATGCAATAGTGAGATTTAAGTATTTATGTTAACCTTAAAACCCAAATTTAACTTAGTGTACATGATTTGGCAATAAATCAACAATTCAAGTGAATACAAACGAATTTGGGACTCCTACGCAGAAGGTCGTTGTTGTGAATATTTTACTGAACTAATCGGAGGGCTTGGCCTTTTATTTTTTCTTCAGTTTTTGGGGTTTTGCAAACCTATTATTTTGTTTAAAACAAATTATTATTTTACTAGAAAAAAAGTTTGGGATATTTTGTTCCTAAGAAACTTAGCAGCTAGGTTTATAGTTGGCCATTTGAGTCTTAGAAATTGTAAAAAAAATAGTTCTGTTTCTGAGGTGACTGATGAAGTAAAACATATGAACTACCCGAAAAAATAATAACCAATGGAAAATTCATCTTGATTCATACGCAAACGCAGATCAGTTGTAACGCCTTTTCGAAACAAATTAATTAATAATAATAATAAAGGACCATTTATACAGCGCCGTCCAGATAGCAAATTCTTTTCAAGCTCGCTCTAACTTCGGAATCGAGCCCACTTTTATTGAAATAATAAAAACGTTACCAAGGAATAAAACAAGATGAATGAAGGATAGAAAGGTGATGTCTGCAGCCATTAGATAGGATACTTCCTCATCTCGCATCTGCATATATGGTAGCCGAGATTTTAAATGAATCCGTATTTAATATCCACAAAATATTATATCACTTGATTCACGTCAATTCACGTCGCAGCAAACAATCAAAATAAGATATTTGGCTTCTTTCCTAGATCTTCGATCTGTTTTTCACTGAAATTTAATTGATTTTGATTTAAAAAATACCACTTTTGGTGTGTGGACTTCAGATCTCTTAAATAGTCTTTCCGGAGGTTGACTGCCATACAAACAACTTTTGTTATTCTAGAGACTCATCAGTTCCATATATGTACGCTTGTGTCATCTCCGTTGATCTTCTCTATCTAGCAATAAATATGTGAGGTAGAACACAAACATACTCTTCTTTCTCTTAAGTTAGACCTGTGGTTTCATCATCAGGACTGCCTTTCTACATACTCGTATGTTGATTTCCAGCTATCCTTCTACCTTTTGCTATTCTAGAGACTCATCAGTTCCATATATGTACGCTTGTGTCATCTTCGTTGATCTTCTCTATCTAGCAATAAATATGTGAGGCAGAACACAAACATACTCTTCTTTCTCTTAAGTTAGACCTGTGGTTTCATCATCAGGACTGCCTTTCTACATACTCGTATGTTGATTTCCAGCTATCCTTCTACCTTTTGCTATTCTAGAGACTCATCAGTTCCATATATGTACGCTTGTGTCATCTTCGTTGATCTTCTCTATCTAGCAATAAATATGTGAGGCAGAACACAAACATACTCTTCTTTCTCTTAAGTTAGACCTGTGGTTTCATCATCAGGACTGCCTTTCTACATACTCGTATGTTGATTTCCAGCTATCCTTCTACCTTTTGCTATTCTAGAGACTCATCAGTTCCATATATGTACGCTTGTGTCATCTTCGTTGATCTTCTCTATCTAGCAATAAATATGTGAGGCAGAACACAAACATACTCTTCTTTCTCTTAAGTTAGACCTGTGGTTTCATCATCAGGACTGCCTTTCTACATACTCGTATGTTGATTTCCAGCTATCCTTCTACCTTTTGCTATTCTAGAGACTCATCAGTTCCATATATGTACGCTTGTGTCATCTTCGTTGATCTTCTCTATCTAGCAATAAATATGTGAGGCAGAACACAAACATACTCTTCTTTCTCTTAAGTTAGACCTGTGGTTTCATCATCAGGACTGCCTTTCTACATACTCGTATGTTGATTCCCAGCTATCCTTCTACCTTTTGCTATTCTAGAGACTCATCAGTTCCATATATGTACGCTTGTGTCATCTCCGTTGATCTTCTCTATCTAGCAATAAATATGTGAGGTAGAACACAAACATACTCTTCTTTCTCTTAAGTTAGACCTGTGGTTTCATCATCAGGACTGCCTTTCTACATACTCGTATGTTGATTCCCAGCTATCTTTATACCTTTTTGATAGTCTTCCTGGGAGACGACTACCGCCGGGTAGATCATGCAATGCGGGAACTCTTGTATTATTCATCCTTTCTACATTACCTCGCCAGTGTCTTCTGCAGTTTCTACTGCATCTCACAAACTATTCTACTTCACATATTTTTCAGATATGAGAGATTCGGTGTTATGGGGGCTTTCATTTCATTAGTTATGAGCATACTTTTTTATTGTTGTATCTGCTATAGACTTTATTCCATAAGTAATAGTTGGTTTCTTACATCCTTTATGAATTTGGACATTACAGTCGATTCTTATGTACTTGTTATTCCAATGTATAATTTAGACGTCCGAAAAAAGCAGTGGTTTTATTCACTAGGCCTCTTATTTATTTGTGGAGAATTATTGTAACTGAGAAAATTAAAAACCTAAATGTACAAAAACATTCACAAAAAGTACATATAATTTTTTTATTGTATATAAAAAATATATAATCTCTTTCCCGGTTCACATGGCCTTGGGTCACGCCCACGAGCAGATCAGTTATTGCGTCCAATCGGAACAAATGAATCATGTAATTGTCCCCAAGATCTGGTTACACCAATTGTTGACCTGCATACGCGGATTATTGATAATTTTGTTTTTTCAACAGCATAAGCTTGTTTGTTAATCGTTGTTCCAGTGATTGATAACTAACGGAAGATTGTCACTTTTTATGGCGGGGATTTTTCCCAAATTATCTGCGTATAATTAGTGTTTATTGGTGGTCGATTAGGAAATTAATTGAGTTTCTGTATAGTGATACATTATGAGCGATTAGAAATAAGGTCGGTTCAAGTAGGCTCTCCAAACTCTTTTATTGTGTTATATCTATATTTTTTACTGGTGTTTTTTTTCACAATTTTGATGATGATACGCTTAGATAAAAAAAATTACGCAAGAAAATTTCAACCCATCAGAAAGATATAAAAGAGTTCTTAAGTGAAAACTAAATTGTGTTCCGACAAGAATCGAACCCGTAACGAAAATTTAAGTTCCAAAAGCTAAAATGTATAGAACATGATAAGGGTAGAAAGTAAGAAGACTCCCAATAAAACTGAAAAGCACAATACAAAAACAGTGGTCTGGAAAATCACCTTGAAGATGTTTACGAGCCTTTTAAACGAAAAGGAGAGCAACTGCTCCATATCGCAGGGATCCACATGCTTCGGTGGGGAATTAAATATATTTCACTAACGGGACAATAAGGGTAATGCTAATTACAACGCTTAGGGAAACATGTGAAATCTCGCTGACATTGGGGGAGGCGGCTTTGGTGATATTGACATGTATAAAATAAACCAACTGAATATGTGAGAAACTAGACACTGGGAATGAAAGTCCCTGGAAATCGATGAAGATTTAGCCCAAAAAAAGCGACGGAAGGGTAGCATCAACCAAGATGTGAGTGATCTGAATCTGATTGCTTGTATGACCTTGAAAATAGCACGATGAAGAGAGTCAACTCGTCCAAAGACCCCAAAAAATGGGAAAACACGAGTAAATTGATGATAGGAAGCGCTACTCCGCTGGTCTTGGTGTGGGTAACAGCAAGTTGCAGATTCTACGTCGAAGACAACAAAGAAACAGGATCTCCTAAGCAGACGTGGAGGGAAGCTTGAGACCATTGACGCAAAAAAGAAGAAGATCTGGCCTGAATCTCCAAGCGATTGTCTGGATAGAAAGTGGTAAATCCAAGATCTCAACCTAAATGGATGAAATAGTTGCTGGGCGTAAAGAAAAAGACAAGTAAGAATGAGAAAAGCTAAATTTAACAAAATTTACTTCACATTAGTCATATATTGTTCTTGAAGAATTTAAGCTTATTTGTATACGTGTGCGGAGAAGTACCGAATATAGCAACTGTAGCCACCACCTTCATATTCGAAATCTCTCAATAAACATGGGTTCAATTCCAGTTAAAATAAATTCCATTTTACATATATGTATACAGAGCTGTTGTAGAAAAATCGCTCTATAAACAGTTCTATAGAAATTCTGCTAATTGTCACTGTAAAAATCTACACTGGTAGTAAAACTGCTTTGCCCTACTATGCTCTGGAATTTATAATAGTTGCCAGAATTCATATTTACCACATGTTTTTAATTTGTTTAATAATTCACGCATATTGTAGGATTTATTATTTTTAAAACCTGAAACTAATTCTGGCTTAGCGATACAACAAAATTTCGTAAAAACAAGTGCCCAAGGTGATATACTCGTATAATACTTGTAAACCGTCACGTCACGGTTATATCAATAATACATGCAAACAGTAAGAAAATAATACACGAACATATTCCTTGATAAATGTATTTTTTGTGAAGTTTTTTAGTCTGTACTTATCAGATTTTATGAAATACTTTGTTTTTGTGATAGAAGATTTATTCTGAAAAAAAGTTTTCAAAACATAGTACGAAATAATAAAATTAATACAATAACCTGATGATATAAAGTGAAGACTCGAAGATTTGGATAACAAAAAAGCTAAAAATCTATATGAAGCAAAATAAATAACACTAAATTTATAACACTGGATAATATTGAGTTAATTAAGAAAACTTTTCAAGAAATATTGAATTTAGAAAGGTCTCACTAAAAACAAACATCATTAAATAACAAATTCAGTTTTATTAGATAAAATGAAAAGTGCACTTAAGCATGATAAAAAATATATCATTTTTTGTATATCTTATCGTATATTTGAAGTACTTGTACGCGTCCTATCCATCCTACTCGTATATATCCTTTATTGTTTGCATGATCTCCAAACAATTCATATTTCTTTGTCTACTCGTACATACAATTAAACCAAGGAACAAATTATGTTTGATGTAATTATCAAGCTAAGAACTCCCAGAGTAAATTTGGTTTTAATTTTGTATTCCCTTAAATCCATCGAGTTGGGGAAAAACGTTTCGGCGAAATATTACTTTTCTACGAACTTGGTTATCCCAAATTCTAATCCAAAGCACAAAGTATTTATTGACACATTTTTCGACCCCTTTAAAATAACTTATTTTCAACACGGTATGTTAAAATGTTCTTAACATTTATTTTTGACGATGTTGTATACGAAATATCAAAAACACTTATCTTCCCCAAATGACTAAAAAAATAATCAAACATTCACCAACTTTGGGGGAATATCTTAATTAAATTTTACTCACAGGCTTAAGAATTATTTTTAATTTGTTCAAGACAACTGTGAAGCTTACAAGTTCCAAAAAGCGTGGATTTGTCTAAATTTGGAAATAATCCCTTCAATCAATGAAGAAAATAATAAAAATATGATTAAATCACTCCTGAAAAAAAAGAAATGCATACTACCATTCACGTTCCATGTGTACTATATAATTTAATGATTGGAAAGACTAATTACACGTCATAAAATCTATATTTATAAAAAGATGTCAGAAATATGTACGTCATTAAATATTCAACTTAGGATAAGTTCCCACAATACTCAACTTGTAGAATATTATACAAATTCAATGGACAAAAATATTTCCATTCAGCTCGTATAGTGACTACCTGAACACTTTATGATATATGTAATAATTGGCGAATTATCGCAAATTCCTTCAGAGAGTTTTCTTAGCTTTATGAATGAAAAAGTTGTTAGGCTTGCAGTCAATCTCTGGCACTGAGGTTTGATTGGTCTGATTTAGGATTTAATGAATATTGATAAAAAATTGAGAATTGTTTTATTTGAATTATAAATTTTATTGCCAGTATCTGTGCCTCATCGGCCACGAAATTACTTTACCAGGTCAATGCTTTTCTTTTGTACCGTCGCATCTTCTGTTTTAATAACGTGTTATTGTTACAAAGTTTTTAAGGCTTTTTTATTTCTCTTTTGAGACAAATTATCACGAACCAAGGTAAATTATCACGAACCAAGGTAAATTATCACGAACCAAGGTAAATGACTGCAAAAAATATTCAATTGCATATTTTCCAATACTAAGCAGATATTGCGTTTAAAGCGATCAATTCTAGTGCTGAAAATTATACAATTTCAGATTGCAAGATATTGCAGGAAAAATAATGAGGGTTTTATATATTAAGTAAGTATCAATGTTTTCTTGAATCTAAGCAACATGTTGCTTTGTTGTTGGATTATAGATTATCGAAATTGGTTCATATAGTGATTCATATATTGTAAACATTCCGAGATTCTTGGTGAACCTGAAGTATTGAATACATTGATATACATCTGTAGGAAGGACAAATACCTGATTAAGATAAGAAATAGGTGAATATGATTTTTTTGTAAATATTTATATGGTCTTGGTTGCTGCGCTTGCTCATAATTTCATTCTCTTTCCCAGACGAATATTATCCGAGGATTTTTTTTAATGTCCAGGGAATGAACTTTTGCCACGAGATTTATCATATATGTAATAGTTTTTGATGTGTCGATGTGTGACAGAATAATAAATATAATTATGAAGGATGAACGTGAGCTAAAAACTGAATGTAGGATTTTTAGAAGGGTGAAAACGACTTTGTACATATTGACCGGATGGAAGATGAGAGACTGACAAATTTACAGTGCAACAATGCGTCAGAGTCGTTGTACAAACGGGAAGAGTATGCGATATAGAAGTAACTGTTTGAGACTATGAATGGATGAGAAGAAATCAAAGGAAATGTGCCGTGGTTTGAAAAGTGTGGTGCTCTGTGCTCTATGTATACACCAACAGGGAAATGATGTGACTGTTTATATGTATTTTCTATTGAAACTGGCCTAGGTACGATTATTCGTTTTGTGTATTCTACTGTCATGATGAAACGTTCAGAGCATTGTACTTACGAGTTTACAATAGTCCCTTCTTTGCGCGGTTTCAGTCAACCGCGGTTCGAAAATATCAAAGTAAAATTTCAACATATGGTCAGGTCATTATACTTCGACGCTCAGTCATATACCTCAACTATCAGGCAATTGTTTGTTTCAATATAATATTCTGTTCAGTCACGACTTTCTGAAATCACCAGTCAATACTGTTTTGATGATTTCCAATCATAAAATATAATAGTATAATACAAATATAGTCATCATATAGTCATAAAATATAATTCCAAATTTTGTTGAGCTGCCTTCTATAAATTCAAAAGCATAACGCTCTATAAGTGTCATTTTTCTACAAAACAGCGCTATTCCAGTATATTAAACATTAAGAATTGGCTACTGGATGTTTGAAAAACCATCCAGGGAACAACCAAATTTGAGGATAATAATCGAGAGTTAACGTAATATGGGAAGTATTATATAAATTAGGAATAAAAATAATAAACGTAATATAAATTATCGTTTAAATGCTGGACAATGCAGCTCACGTACAGGCTGCAAATTACCCAATTATATCAAAAGATATGTGTTGGGAGCATGCAATTAAAAAAAAACAATTTGTCTCGCGCACAGACAGAAAGGCAAATTTAAACATTTATATAAAATGATACTATGAAACAACAATCAACACGTATTTTCACAACATTAAATTTTGTTGAAAACTTATTTGTTTTCTCAGATCCGAAAAAAACAAATAAGATTGTAAATAGAATGAATAGAGAAAGTCAAATCTATATAAAATATCTTTACATAACATAGAAAACTAACACAGATTAACAGAGGCGGATGGGCTACCGGGAATTTCCCGGTTGTCCGATATGCAAATTGATCGAAATAATTAGTGAACAGTTTCAAATTTTAAAAAAAATCGTAAATAAAACAAAAGACCTTAAATTAATTAGTCATCTACGGGTAGGGAAAGATTACGCAGTTACTGAGAACTATTAGATCTACTGTTTGCATTTTTTCAAGTTAAAATATAAAGAAATTCTCAGTTATATCTCGAACCGTTCATGATGACGTCTTGAGAAAAAGATCTCTAGAGCAAGATTAGTTATGGTGATATAACAAACATTTTAGCATCAAAAAGTAAATGTTATGTAAAAAAATTGAGATTATATTAATATTTTATTCGCAGCATCAGAGTAACAAAAATGTCAGCACGCTTTGAAATTCCTCAAATTAACAGAAGTAAAGATACGTAAATGAAAGAAATAGGCATATCGTTGTTCTGCTCTTAATTTGCATGTCTTAAAAATATAGTATACGTGATTAAGTAAAGTTTCCTCTTATTGTAATTTTGGGGGACCGTTTTATAATTGATTTCATAACGAAGTATTATCTCTTTTACTGAGTAAGAACTAATAACTTATATTTCCAAAGTCATTGGCATAACAAGACAGGGAGAAATAGCTGTCCCCGTGCATGTTAATGAGGCGGAAGTTAAGAAGCGGGGGTTAAGGGATGTAGGTTAAAGGACGCTGTCGGGGACCAAAAGTAGTATTTTTAAAGTTTTTCCTTAGTTTTGCCACGTCCTGTTTGTGTCAGACACTTTTTTAATGCTAAATTCCAAACAATATTTTTGATTTCGCTGCCACAACGACATGGAAATTACAGAAAAAATACTGCTTGCAATTTGGATCAATGAATAGTATGAATAGTTTAGAATGCTATAGCTTTTGAACTACGTATTTACTTATTTTTAGTATATTTCATAACTGGGCGCAATCATAATTCATTTCAGAGTATCACCACTCGCACATGGAATAATTTTGTTGAAAGAATTTTCCGATATCGATATATTGCATATTTCTGTGGATAAATATCGAGGATTGAACTTATTAATAAACTTTTTAGGGATAACCATGTTAGGCCACTTCACAGGGAGTATGAGTAACGTCGCTCCATTTGTAATTATTTAGACTTTTAACAATTAAATTTTCATTCTTATTATTTGATGTAATCGGGTTGAATTGTATGTAAGTACAAAATGTTAAATAAATTAAAATGTTGTTATATAACATGTATACAATATATGTAACACAGAAAAAAAGAATATTATAATTTATACATACACACAACCATGCCATTTCCCTGTCGGGGTAGGCATAGAGAACATACCACCAGACTTTCCTAACTCGACACACGTCATTAGCCTCCTCCACATCCATAAAATTTCTACGATTTCTCTGACTTTTTACATTTCCTTTTTTCACACGCCTTCCACTCACATTTGCACAGTTTATTCGTTTTGTTAATTTTTCTTCATTTATTCGTTCCCCATACCCAAACCATTTCAGCACGCTATTATTATCATACTCAACACATTAAGTTTACATTCATCCCTTATCACTTAATTCCGTAT
Source organism: Odontocerum albicorne (assembly GCA_949825065.1). Lineage (NCBI taxonomy): Eukaryota > Metazoa > Arthropoda > Insecta > Trichoptera > Odontoceridae > Odontocerum > Odontocerum albicorne. The sequence goes on along the minus strand of OX463845.1, from coordinate 36,390,551 downwards.
TCTGTCATACATTGTCGTCCCGTGTATTCTTCTCAATGCACGTGTTTCTACATGGTTTATTCGGCTCCTATCAGTCATTTTCCACCTTCACGTCTCACTCCCATACATCAAAGTTGGCACCAAAACAGTAATTTATGTGTGTAAAAAACATGTTATATGGTACACTGAAATGCATGCACAAGGTTTGTCATGACAGTTAGGCTTCCATGTTATTGCCAAACAACAATTTGCTAATACTTTGTGCAAGGGGACGTAGACTTTATGCCTTGTCTCTGGGCGCAGAAGACCCACACTACGCCACTGTGTAAACTGGAATTTGAATGGCTGCCAGCATGAAAGCCTTCCAAGAACTTATTATGGTGACCCTAGAGATTGATTAATTTCCATCACCTTACAGTTGACTTTTGTCAGTAAAATGTATATAATCAATTCATGTTTAGTTATTTGATATCATACTAGGATCATTGCGACTTTTGTGGACTTATTGGGAACCCGCATGATTTCCGATGGAACCGAAAAAGTGTCACAGTTTGATATAAAGCATATTAAAAAAGTTGGTTTGTTTTAAGAAATTGTCATGTGACAATAACCCGCTATGTTGTATTGTTTAAAATTTAAGTATGACCTCGGTGGCTTAGTTGGTAAGACGCCCGTTCAGCTCGGAGGGTATCGCTTCGATTCCCTTGGCACCCAATGGCTGGTGATGCAAATTAGAGAGTAAGCTTGGGAGAAGCTAAATTGAGTATGAAATGATTCAGGATCATCGAGCTTTGAACTAGTTTATTAGAAGAGCTGACCCCAAATGAGATAGGACCAGGGAATCATTTTTGTATTGGATGACGTAGGACTACATTTTTTTGTCATTTAATATTTGACGATCTCCATGAACTAGTTGATAGATGCATATCACCATGCCTTTAAGATGCCTATGACCCGGAGGTAGCAGGTTTAATTCCCGTTGGTGCCTAGTTTTTTTAAAAGAGGTGGCTTTAAACTAAGAGTTGTTTGAATACTTTTTTTGGTTGGCTAGAAAATATTTCCAAAAATATTGTTTGAACCTTTTTCTGATTGATTTCCACATGCCAATAAGCCCGTCAGGTTATATTTTATATTGAAAGGGTATGTAGCCAGTGTGAGGAGTATATTTGGATTTATTAAAATACCATCCGAACCAACGATAATAATTATAATAAGAGTCTCCGATCGCGCTTGCAGGGTAGTTCCGTTATAAAATCCTAAGTTCATCATTTCTTACTGGGTGATCGCGTGTCAGGGCTGATGTGAGTCTCTAAGATATTTTGTTTTAAAATACAATTCGCGAAACCAAATAAATTCTAATTGAAGGAAAACATAAGATAATAAAATCCTTTGTCGGATACCAACGGAGACTACACGCTTTGACGCGGGTAATTCACCGCGCCGAGAATGTAAACACCTGTATTATGACGTACTTTGAGTCCTTCTAGAAAGTTAGGGAAGTCGCTGTACGGGCCAATGAGTCCCCGCGTTACGTCGGAATTACATATATTTCATCATACTTAGAGACGGGCCGTGTGCAGGAAGAATAGACAAGGGAAGTCTCCCTTCCCCTTTTTTTTTGTCCTTAAAAGGCGTGACACCGCGTCTGCTGCCACTGTCTGGCCGGGGTGCTCGTGACGTACATACTTCACGACGGCCGTTTCCGTGTTGAAAAATACGAATTAGTAATTATTCTTTCTTGAATTTTAAATTACAATTAAATTCAGTTATAGTGCAGATTCTCTGTCGAGAATTCTCTCTACATCAGGACTTGGTACTACAGTTGATAGTCATTTCTTCGTAAAATATATATCTACAATTGTTACGTCGGTCACTGTCGGGCCACGTGCAAATACCGCATGGCATCTCTTGGCCGACCGGACTAGCGAGCTCGAGTCCGTTCCACAACTCTACCCGGGAGCTTCAGCTCACAGAGGCCCTCTTGAGCATCATCACCACGGTCTTCAGGCAGACTCCGTCTTATCCTGTCGTCCTCGCTGAGACTTCCAGTATAATAGACACATCACCGACATTACGTAGTGAAATCATCCAGGTTCTGGTGAGTGTTTCTTTCATGTTATCTTTTGTGGATTTCGCTCTATCTTGCCAAGTTTGTTTGACCATTAATCTTCCACGATTATGGTATGATCAGAACAGGATTTAATCACAGTGTTTACAACTTCAGTTATCCGTTTGCCCATTCGAGATAATTAATTGTGTTTTTTCTCGGAAAGTATTACCGAGTTTTTTTTAAGTAACCATAATAAATTTAATTATTACCAATATATATGTCTTGTCAATTAATCACCCCTCCTGGTAGAAATGTTGAGAGAGCGGAAGAGTAGAGTTTAAAGTAACCCAACGCATTCTGAGATAATAGAGTACTTGCTCATCTTCAGATCGCTGAGTGAAAGCTGGTAAGTCGGACAGATTGTAACAATATTATTTGGTATTTGAAATTACGTAAATGTTTACGTAATTGTGTTTAAAATAAAAAGAGGTCTGACAATTGGCGCCCAACGTGGGGCTTTCTTTTTTTTATGGGATTTCTTACTCTCTCAATGTTTTGCTAATGGGGGCGTGTGTATTGAGTTATAAAAAATATATTTTTTTACAGTGATTTCAGTGAGTGTTTTAGCATGAAAGTAGGCGTGGGTATTTGCGCCACCTGACGGATCGGGACGCGAATCACCGGTTTATAAAGTGTTACGTTCGTATCTAGTGTTTGTTGTAAATTAGTGAAGAAGTTAATAACTATAAAGGAAAGGGTGCGCGGTCATAGAATTGTTATAGAAGACTAGAACGGACTTTCGTGAATATTCAGGCTTAAAGAGAATTAAATTCCCCGTGGGTTAAGCCCCAGCTCATCTTTGAAAAGAGAGAGGATAGGCAAAGCGTTGTATGCGCCTAACTTTCGTAAAAAATATTCCAACCGCGCAATTGATCCAGTTTACGAATTTTGTTTAAGAATAAATAATAATTAATCTCTCAGTGTTCAGTTTAGTGATATTGCGAATTGAAATAAAAAAAGAATTGCGTTATAAATATAAAGTTTCTTTTGTTGTATCGGTGCCTATTGTTAAGCGATATATTGTTGTAGGAAGAACTTGAATTGAGTTCTAGAAGGTTTTTCTTGTGTTTTGACAATACGAATTGATAGGCGGGAATTATTGTTTGTAAAGGCGAATTTAATTGCGTTTTGGTTCATTTCTTTTTGTTCAGCTACCAGTGAGTTGCTAGGAATATAGTGTTGTGGAGGGAAATAGAATTGCGTTGTAGTTAATATCGTTTTGTTGTTTTATTAATAAGGATTGCCAAGGAGATTGTTAAAGGAAGTTGAATTACGTTTTAGTTAATTTCCTTTTGTTGTTCTTCTATCAGGAAGAAATAACTTTTTTTTGGATGATAATATATTCAGTGAGGCGAATTTAATTGCGTTCGGTTTAATTTTTTTTGTTTATCTACCAGTAAGAATTGCAAAGAATAGAATTGAGTAAAGAAGTGAAATTACGTTTTAGTTAAAGTTTTCAATACGGATTGTTAGGAATAGTGTGGTAATTTGGGAATTGCTATGGATCCGATTAGAGATGTGATGAGGTCCACTAAGGAGAGGTTAATTGGGGAATTATTGGAACGTGGACTTGCTCCCAGTAGAAGCTTCTATGAGTTGCGGCGTCAGGCCTCTTTGTTTAATAAGAATCTTATTTCATCATCATCGGAGGTGGTGGCCTAACCGGTTAGGTGCGGACCTTACCGTGATCTTTTAAGAGCTCCGGAGTTATCAGTAGGGTCGGGTCCTGGGGACACCGCTTTAAGAGGCCTCGCATCAGTGGCTTCTGCAAGTTCATCTCCGTACATGGAAGTTGAGGTTTCCCGGCCTCATATTCCACGACCGTCCCCTCAGTGGGATGTTGATTTTTCTTTGTGGCCATTAGAAGCGTTTTCAGGAACGGGTTGCGTGAGAGAATTTTTATTACGTTTGGAGGAGCTGGGTCGTGCCAGAGGTGTTGAGATGAACGCGCTCTCGTCAGTCTTACCAGAATTTCTGCGAAATGGAGCATTAACCTTCTTTAGGAGTAAGGTTAGAGAAATAACGGATTGGAACACAGTTAAGAAACTTTTCTTAGAAAAGTATGAGTCGGAAGACTTTATGACGGAGCGCAGGCTGGATATTTGGGCCGCCATACAAAAACCGAGCGAGTCTTCTACGGATTATGTTTCGAGAGTGCAAAATCTGAATCAGTCTTTGGAATCGCCCTTGACTGACAAGGAATTATTGCAAGTATTTATGCGCGGGCTACATCACAAGTACAGTTCTGTTCTTATCAGCTCCCAACCGTCATCAGTTGACGAGTTGGAAAAACTGTGCTTGGCCTTCGAGTTAATGAATAGGGACGAGGGAAGATCTCCTCGCTTCGCTCCCTTTTACTTGAGAGTGGGTGCCCGTCAGCCACCCGTCTTTCATACTCCATATAACCGGACACCCATGCCTAGACGGAATTAATTGCGTGTTTTCACAATGGAAACAGGAGTGCGTGGCATAGAGATTGCTATTTAGTTGGAGAATTCCTTGTCGTTGTATTGAGGAGAGAATGGATGGCACATTCTCTGAATGGAATCGAAATAGTATGGCCTAGGGTCAAATTATTTGGTATAAAATTCTTGGTCGTTGACTAAGTAGAGAGTTCAGGCCGTGTTCTCTTATTGGGAGGTTTGAGTAGGGTTCGGTCTAAACCAGTTGAGCTGGTGCACTAAAAATAACTGCAGATTCATCGCCATGCGTCGTATCGTTCCTTTGGCCGTTGTAAATGCCTTACACCGTATATCAGTTGTCTCGTCGTCTCAGCAACCTTGTTATTTCACAGAGCCGTGCGACGCTTGGTGGTATATTTGAGTCTGGTCAACTTGAATAGAGAAGTTCCTTATGCCATGGTAATGCTTCATACCGTATTCCGTTGTCACTCGTCTCGGTTCACTGTAGTAAATACCTCATGCCGTGTATCCGTTGTCACTCGTTGTCTCGATCCACCGTAGCATGCCTTATGCAGTAGGGTCCGTCGTCGCACGTTAAGGAGTGCGGACGCATGATGTGGATCCAGTCCTGTGTGCACTGTCCTGTGACCAGGTGGATTATAGATAGGCTGGTAGTTAACAGAGTAGTGATAGGCTCATCAGCGCCTAATTCGTGGTCAGGAAAGAACAGGTTCTTAATTTTTTTTTCTTATTCTTGTTAATGTTAAAAAAAAAATACCTTGATGGTATGAACTGTTGGATTCATTGATGAATGGCAGTATAGTTTATGTCAAGTGACATCACCAGTGAGAAATCATATTTCCACTAGGGTGAACGAATAATGAGCTGGTCGTGAGGCACTCTCGTATGGGGTCATTCCTATATGTTCTATGTTACGGGTCTGTTACTCATCCCTGTGAATAAGTATCGTTATTATTCACCAAAGAGTATCTGGCGCTCAGAGCCTGAGCCTGGACCATGAGTGACGGAATGCTGAAAGCCTTGAGTAGAAAATAAGGATGTTCCCATAAGGACTTGGGACCTTATGAAGGGAGGAGAGGTGGAAGGGACAAAGAATCGTTACCTTTCATAATTACCTTCGGATGGTAGTCCGTATGGTAAAGAATCTGTAAAAATTGTGCAGAATTTCTTATTGGAGGAGGTGTTGGCTTCCCCCGGTGTTGGGTGTTCATTAAGTTGAACATTGGTTTAGTGAAGTATCCATTAAGGATTGTTGCCGTTCGTAATTGTTACTTTAGGACGGTAGTCCCTATTGTAAAGATTCTGTTAATTGTACAGAATTTCTTAGGGAACGAGGTGTTGGCTTCCCACGGTGTCGGGTGTTCATAAAGTTGAACATTGACTCGGTAGATTATCCATCAGTGAGTGTAGCCTTTCATAATTGTTGCCTTGGGAAATGACCCGTCTTGTTGACAAGTGTTACTAGTTCGGTGGATTGCATATCTGAGTCATTGCCTTTGGACGTTAGTGAGTATTGTTTTAGGAGTTTGCTAGTTGCTCGGTATATTGCCTATGGAGGTGGGGTTACCTTGCAACGATGGTGCTCAATAAGTTGGAAAATGGTTAGCAGTTCGGTGGATTGCATATCTGAGTCATTGGCTTGAGACGCTGGAGCATAGGAGTTTAAGAATTTGAAGTTACTCATATGATTTCCTATGAGGATAGTGGTACCTTGCATCGGTGGTACGTAGGGTGACTGGAAATTGTTACCAGTTCGTTGGATTGCCTATCTGGGTTGTTGCATTTGAACGATAGTGAGTATCGTTCCTCTAAGTTATCACCTGCTCCGTAGAGCATAGGTAAAGGATTGTGGCCGTTTGAAATTGTTGCATTTATCGTAAGGAGTGGCATCGCTGTATAGAACATAGGATTTGGTGTTCTGTTTTATTGAACTCTATACTTTGTGAAGTAAAAACTTGTTGCCCTTGTAGGACGGTACATATTCTATCTAAAGGATTACCCCCTTTTTATTTACGTAATTTGATACGTAATTGGATTGTCATTTCTTGTGGTTAAGTTTGAACCACCTCCTTATCCGGTGTATTCGTTGTCTTGCAGATGGAAATAGATCTGTTTCAGGAAAGTTTACTCCTGTTTACTGTGGAGCGTATTATTCATATAAATTTGTTACGTATGTTGGAGATATATTATTTTCTTCTGTCGGGGACTCACCGAGAACGAGGTCGCAAGGTTATCTGTGAGGCAGCGCTAAGAAAGGTTTATGGGAAATGTGGAGGCTGTTGAGGTGCTACTGGGAGGAATAAGGATAAAGGATTTAGTGCGTTTCTCGGATGAACCTTTGACAGAATTCCTGTAACTTGTACGGTGATTACCGTTTGATTTGAATTGCCTTGTTTTGATTATTGGGGTCTCACTGCATGGAAATAATTTCAATTTTCGGTATTCGGTTACTGTAGCGTTAACAGCATGCGTCATGACTGGGGGCTGCGTTTCTTGGATGGTTGAAATCACGAAACGGACCCGCGCCCTTGCGGTCGGACGTATGGTGGGTCTCGCTGCATGGATGGAATTTCAAGTTTTTGTTTTTTTTATTAATTGTCTCCTTTCTTTGTGCTCTGTGTGAAGTACCGTTAGGCCTCGGACAGCCTGTAAGAGTTCAGGTTGAGGGAAGCTAGCCTCTCAACTAGTCAAGGTTTTGAAGATGGCCTTTCAATGCATCTGGGATGGAATGCTGTGTGTCTCCATCACGGGCTTCATGAACTCACATTAGTAGTTGCCGCTACAGATTTGTTCTGGCGTGTACGCGTTGGTGGTTAGGGTAGCTTCGATTTGCGAGGGTCGCGTTGTCTGTTCCTCGGATCATGGATGTCCATAGTTGTGCGTGTGAACATCGCGTGATTCTTGGCTCTGTTCTGGGGGTCCGTGGACGCGTCCTGCTATAGATCGAGGCTACTCGCCACTTTCCAATTATTATATTTTGTTTGTTGTTTTTTTTATGGGAAGTAACGAGCTACTTGAACAATTACCATACTGTGTGGTGGTGAATTGTAAATGCAACTATTTGTCCAGACCAGTGAGTCTAAGGAGAACCCAAATTTATGAGAAGACCTCTGTGTGACGTCTGTCTTATAAGAGGGGTGGATTTCGAGTTTATAATTGCTCGAAATCGTTAGTTAGGGAAAAGAATCCCTTTCTAGAGAGGTATTGCCCCACCAAGGGTGCGTCAGTACTGAAGAGAGCGGCCCTGGTCGGATAGTATTCCGCCCAGAGCCGGGCTCCCGAGGAAGGTCTCGAGGGTTCCTCTCGGGCAGCGGGGAAATGTTTTCTTTGATATTTCTGTAGAGTCCTTGTTGGCGCCGGGGAGAATCAGTCGAGATAATATAAGGAAAAAAGAGAGAGAGAGGTTTTCTAGGTGAAGGTTCTGTGTGAGCTGGAGGAGAGGGGAATTATAAATTAAAATTGGCTTGCGAACTATCTAATAATTGTTGTGGCAAGAGTTGTTTTTTTTTTTGCGCCGCGACAGGGTCGCTATAAGTACCGTCAGTGTCTCAAATAGGTAGACTGGAGTGATTATAAAGTGTATAATAAAATCCGTTAAGAAAAAGCAGGATTGGAGTTGTGATTGTTAAATCCTGTTGGATGGTGGTGGAGCGAGGTCGTCAATTGAAGATTGAAATCACCATTAGTATACCTTTTAGTAAGTAAATAAACAAGTGCCCCACAGTGATATAATTAAAGTCAGCCTTAGGGGAATGGCTGCAGTGTTCTAAAAGGCTTAGGTTAGCTAATAATTTATTTTTTGTTGTGAACCTTTTCTCAGCATATGGCAATGAGAAAGTGGTGGTTAATATTTATTTTGTTGGCGGTCCACCATTTGTTGTGTGGGGTGACCGTGCATTATGTGAATATGTTAATTTTTTTTTTTTCCGTTGTTATGTTGTTTTGTACTACTTGCATTGTGCAATTGTTCCAATTTATGTTTATTATTTTGTGAAAACATTGTTGGAATACTTGGATTTTGGGTTGTAGTTAAAAAAAAAAGGAGAAGGAAGGATTTTTTTTTGTTAGAAAAGATTTTTTTGTTGTATATTGTGAGGAGTTGTGGGAGGATTGTTCCCTGCTCCGAGGAGTATGTTATGGGTTGTAGTAAATTCAGTAGCGGGCTTGTCAACGAGAGGTTTACGTGGTTCCCCCTCGTCAGGGTACCCTTACACCAATTAAGGGAAGACCTATAGGCAAATACTGACAAGAGATAAATCGGCCACGAGACCGTATCCAGTGAGGGGAACATACACCCCTCGCTCATAGTGATTGCCTCCGGCTGATGTGTCTATTCTCTACGGAGATATTTTTTTTTTTGTTGTTTTTTTTTGTTTTCTTTGGTAACTTGGGATGGAGTGTGAAGAGTATATTTGGATATATTAAAATACCATCCGAACTTTAGCGGAATGCTCGTGGTTGTAGCGATGCTCGTGGTTGTAGCGATGCTCGTGGTTGTAGCGATGCTCGTGGTCGTAGCGATGCTCGCGGTTGTAGCGATGCTCGTGGTCACTACTTCCAGCGTCTGCTCTAGCATCTTGTCGGTCAGTAGTGCGAATTCGTCGAGGGAGGCAGTCTTGGAGGTTGTATGTCTGATCGCCAGGACTGACCTCACATGAGCTGGCATCAAGCTCGTCCACATCAGATGTAGTGTTGTATCTGGGTGACGGCTTTGGTGCCCTTGCTGACGGCGTGCTTGGCCAACTCGCCGGGGAGTAGGAACCTGACGGCGGTCTGGATCTCCCTGCTGGTGATAGTGCTCTTCTTGTTGTAGCGGGCGAGGCGGGTTGCCTTGGCGGCGATGCGCTCGAAGATGTCGTTGACGAAACTGTACATGATGCTCATCGCCTTGCTGCTGATGCCGGTGTTGGGTTGCACTTGTACGGTCGCTATCGAGTCGGCAATATTCATTATAGTCGAAATCTGCGTTCAGGGTCACCACTTTAGCTGAATGGTTCTTGAGGGAAAAGATGATGATGGTTGTTGATAAATAAAATAACTTGTTAAATCGCAATGCGGAAAGAGAGAGTGTTTATTTTTATAGTAACGTAGGTATTTATATGTTTTTGGAATGCGCACGAAAGTGCGCTCGCGATATGCTTCTGTGAATGCAGGAATGGTTTATTGTCGTATGTGGGTATTCATCTAAATACGGAACTGGTGAGATAGCCGTGGTGCGTTCTCTCTCTCTGGCGTGTGGTGCGGTCGCTCGGCCGGCGTCAATGGCCGGCATGTGACCTTCGGACTGTTTACTATAATTTATCGAGGAATCCGAAGGTCGTTTCATCGGTCATTGACCGTATGTATGCGACAATATTCCGCGACGACCGTGGTTCCCCACAGTTCACAACATTACACATTATCAAAAATATATTTATGTTTACATCCTGCCTTAATATGGACATCATATCGTCTGCTCACGATATACCAAAAATCCAGCATTACATCGCTTCCCCTATATTTTCATTTTAAACAAGTCATATCATCGTGTTGAAAAAATATATTTACGAGTAATATTTTTTTATGTGTGATTGTAATAATTGATAAAAACGGAGAAAAATAAAATTATTTGAGCAGTCGATGGAAATCGATTCTGAAATATCAAAATGCTTGAAAATCATAATGGCATATAGTATACTTTGTATGAATTTAAATTTGACACATTTCCGGAATTCTCCTCATGCAATACAGTCATTCTGGGTAACTTTGCCCAGGAGGTAACTTTGGCCCATTACAAAAAAAAATGTTCATATTTTTTTATTCACCTTCCTGTTGGTACTATCCACAGAATATTACTGGTTTTTGACTCAGGTGACTCTGTACTGCCATTTAATGGTAATTAAACTAATCAATTTTGACACGTATTCAGTGAGAATTGCCGTGTTTGTGGTGTGGAATACACGGTCGTTTTGAAGAGCAACTTTAAATTGATATTGAATGCGAATTTTTCAACGTACCAAAGTAAGGTATACCTCATTTTTCACGTTTTTAGTTAATGAATTAGTGTTAGTGACTAAACTTTGATTATTTTAATGAATTAACATAATATAACCTAACATTTTGTAATATGTGCGAAATTGGTCCAAATTCGGGTAACATTGGCCCGGGCGAATGTTACCCGAATTTTACTTTGTCACATGTATTGGGTATATTATCTTTGAAAATGTATGTTTTTCCTTCTGGAAGTTTAATGAAAAGTCTTTGCAGCTCTCCCTAAAGTCAGTTACAATAATGCCGAGAAAAACACCACAACAACCGGAACCCGAAAGTATGGTACAAACGCTAATTATTCTGTGGAGCAGCTGAATGAAGCATTACTGAATATAAGGACTGGTGCAATGAACCAGTGGATGACTTCTAAAACTTTTAATATCCCTCGAAGTGCTATTAAAAACAAACTTAAAGGTAAACATGATAAAAAAGTAGGCATACATGAATTTTTTTCTCAAGATGAGAAGTTATGTTTTATTAAACATGCTATTGCTCTGAGTGACATTGGCCTACTAATTTCATTATATGACATCAGATTTAGTAAACTGTTCGTGGAAAGAAACTCTGAAATGAAAGAAAAAAAAATGCCAAAAATATATAAAAAAAGAGCACAATTTAACAAACAAGCAATCGATGTTTTGTTTCATCATTTGGAAGATGAATTAAAAGATGTACCCCTGTGCAATCTGTTTAATTTTGACGAAACTGGGGTCCACGATAACCCTAAAATTTGTAAACTCCTCTTCAGAAGATCATTTAGACATACAGAATTTGTAAAAAAAAACTCAACAAAAACCTGCTTTACTATTATGTTTTGTGGAAGTGCGATTGGAGAATTGTTACCACCATATATTAAATACAAAAGCAAACATAAATGAGTGAACCATCCATTTCCGAAAATTTATTTGGATTTGAAGCAACAGGAATTGATCCCATCTCTAGAAACCGCGTATTATCAAAATGACCAGCATATGCAAATGATGAAGAAAGAGAAATCAGTGCTTTAGGAAATACATTCAAGGAGTATATTAAAAATATTCAAAATTCGGATTTGTCTTTGTTGCCTCGGGCCAAAAAATTTGACTTCCAGTTTTGCCAGGTAAAAGTATATCATCTGAAGAAGTGCAAGCATTTCGCGTCAATAGAAAACATCAAGAGAAAACAAAAAAAAGAGGTCTTCCTGTTGGGAAAACACCAAAGAACAAAAAATAAAATACTTTGGATGGAAATAAATCATCTACAATAAACGCGTGTGATATTGGATGAGAAGGAAGGAGTTTTTATAAATCCAACAATGGTGAATTTGCCTTCAATATCGTTAGATTCACATGTCAAACTGCAGGAAAACAAGGAAAATACTCAAACGGAAGTAATTGTCATTGAGAATTGTAAAGTTTGTTCACTTTCCTTGAATAAAAAATCCAAATATTTAACATGTTCGGAATGCGATGATTTGTTCCATTACTTCTGTATTCCCAAGTTTCACAGAATACATACGAGTATACCTGAAGATGAGGAAGATCATGTCATATGTGCTTCTTGTTATCGTGTGGAAAATGACTCTGATACGTCATGGGATGAAGATTTTTTCTCAGAGGTGCAAAAAAACATATTCTAATGATAGTTTAATTCTTTTTTTTGATTAGGTAGGTAGGTATTGACTTTTCGTAATTCAATTACCAAAAATGTACCAAAGTCGATGTTAAGTATTGAAAAATGATTATAAGGCTTTATATTAATTAATTATAACAATAAATACATATTTTCTAGCATAAAAACTTGTGTTTTTGTATATTTATAGTACGACATTTATTTTGAATCTGAATTTTTTTTGACAAAATATCTTGTTTTTGTAATAAAATGTGAATTAAAATGGGTATTTTTTTTTCAAAATTAACTCTAATATTCTCTGTTGTAGGGCAATGTTCGACAGCGTTCTAAATACATCTTTTTAGGGGCAATTTCATTGAAATATGTTGGGTGGGCCAATGTTACCACAATCATCAATATAACTTTGACCCACCTATATTTTTATTTATAATAATTAAACGGGTAATCTTTTTTTGAAAATACAAATAAACAATTAAGCATCTTTATATTGTCAATGATTTGAACTAACTTAATAATAATATTTGTAATTTGAAGACTACAATATTACACCAAATTGCTTCAAAGTGGGCCAATGTTATCCAGAATGACTGTACTCGAAACGCTAACACTAAAGTATTCTATTATCCTGCGCCCAGAATCGAGTTATTATTTTTCTTCTCTGGCAATACTATTAATTTGTGATACGGTTGAACTTATTACTGGAGTTTTGTAAATTTTAATTTTTAAGTTAAGCAGCAGTTTTGTGTTTTGATTAATGACTCTTTCTTTGGTAATTTCATTGTCAAAAGAAGAAAAATATGAGAAAGGCGAGCTGTGATGAGGAAGTTGGTTTTCCCACCAGAAGGGCTCGCTGCCATTCTAAAGAAAGATATAACTTCCTCCGTAATGGGGAAAAATACGATACTGGCAATAAATATTATTTTTCCATTATATATTGTCAATATTGTCTTTGAATGAATATTTGACATTTGGGTGGAATAGGTTTTGCTTAGTTTGTTTGTGGTACTGATTTAAAATTATAATATTTATGTCAATTTTGATTTTCGATCTCTCACGGCCATTATTCAAAGAGAGAGAAATTTTCGATCAGTTGTGGTGAATGCCGGTGAGTTAATATTAAAATGTTATATAAGTCATCTAATAAACAACGAAATTCATTATACAGGCAAAAACCTAGTTTACTGGGGATACGACAAATGAAAGGCAACAAACCCAGATACATTAAAATTGTATGTCCAAATCTAATTACCTATTGTTTTTTCGCAAATTGTGTATATTTCTTGTCATGTGTAATAATAAATAAATAAAATTATTAGATAAAAATATTCAAGGGAAAATTCGAAAAACTATTTTCTGAGCCTGTTCGTTTTTATTTATTCTGTAATGTATCCCTACCAATGTTAATATGCTAATCTTATCGTATACTCTTATCCACTTCCAATAAATATTATAAGTTATCATGCAAACCAATGTTAAGCTTATCAATGTCAACCATATCTGTACTATGTAATCTAGAACCTATAAAGATTAGTGTTATCATATGTACATCAAACTCAACTCAATGTATTATGTTTAAATTTATTATCTTATTGGCGGTTTCCTATCCAAATTCAATAAAGATTTGGTATCACTAAATGGAAGTAAACTGCGAACGAGATAAATCGCCTGATATCGATTTGACCTTAAGGGCATCGATAACATACCCGAAAAATTCCTTTTTAATCTATCGAAGGATCGTGCGTATGGTTATCTTTGCTTTAAATAGGACGTCATATCAAAGGCAGCAATTATTATTCTTAAAGCCACTACGATGTTAACATCATCGTTATTATTACTTCTATAATACTGTTAATATTATACTTCAATGTAATTCAATGATTATACAAATAAAATTACACAGTTGAAATTCTAAAAGTGTTTTAGTTGCAAAAGGCCATTACAATTCCAGTTTTGGAAAATAAAGCGTATTTTTGTTAAATAAAAATCGATAGTTTTCTTATAATTTTAGTCCTACAAAGTGTATGTATAACAATTAAAAAATAGGTTATTTTAGTAATTTTAAAATAGCTACGTCTAAATAAAGTTATGTAAATGTATTACGTTTTGAATATGATGAATACTATAAAGATGTTTATTTTGATGAATTTTCAGAATTAAATATATTGAATTGGGTATTCATTACATTTATATATATGGAAATTTTATATTACGACATCTTGCAAAAGCAAAATGACAATTACAAAATGCTAACATTTTTCTAATAATCCTTCGCTCATCCTCAATAAATACATTTTTATACTATCATCATCATCATCTCTGTTGTCTTTATTAATGAGAGTGGTAATATACGGGATATTAATGGTGCAGTGCAGCAATATTTCTCCACTCTTCTTAGTTACTTGCCGTTTGCATGGCAGTGTACAGGCTTCGTCAAGTCAGTTCCTTTATCCGATCACTCCATCTTGTTGGTGCTCTGCCTTTTCCTGAAACTTCTTATGACCATCACTTTGGACACATCTCATAACTGGAGATGTGTTTGAAGAACCACAGTATACGCCGGAAGCATATTGAGGACAGTTGAACCATCACATTTAACTCCTGGAGTATGGAGACATTTGTTCTTCTGGTGGTCCATGGAATTCTCAGTATCCAATGCCAACATCGCATATCAAAGGAATGGATTCTTGTACATTATCGGGCTTTTATTGTCCGTTCATTGCTATACAAGAAGATAGAAATTATTAGAGTTTGGACCAACTTTGTTTTGGTAAGATTGGAAATACTCCAATTTGTTCATATTTTTACTAATTGTGTCGTGGAATTTGTATTCACCTTCTAATTTCTTTTTCACAACCGTATTAAGCAGTAATCAAGGAACCGAGGTATATGAAATCTGGCACCACTTTTATTTCATTCAATCTGCCCGAAGGCTGTTGGACATTAGCTCTATCTACTGTTTTATATTATATTAAATAAAGAATTCTGAAAACTTGACAAATATTGGGTATAACTTTTTCCGGTGTTTGTAACCTAATCTCTTTTTATGATTCACTTACAATGGAGACAGTAAAATTTTGCTTTTTTTTCAGATACAGCATTTGATATGAAAAGATGAGATATTAGCAATAATACAATAAAATACTCACAATAATTGCCTTGAAAAAGAGGAAATGAAAATAAGATCTGCAATTTTACGAAAAAAAATTAAAAATGCAGTTTTCATAATAGTTATTTTAGGTATAATTCAATTTTTTGGAATACATATACATTTTTTCGAAAAAGATTTTGATAATGAATTCGATTACCCACTTTTTGAAAACATTTTTTCATATGTAGAACAGCTGAAAAATAATGACAAACCAAGTGTGGAGCCCATAAATGTCTATAACTATTCTTTTTTATCAGCATGTGAACAAAAATGTAAAACCAATAGTGATATTCGCTTAGTATTGATCATCAAGTCAGCTTTACATAATTTTCAACGAAGAATTGTTATAAGAAATACTTGGGGCTATGAAAATCGTTTTTCTGATGTAACTATTAAGACAGTATTTGTTCTCGGTGTGAACAATGAACCCAAAAGTACGTTACGTCAAGCTATTGAGGCTGAATCCAAGAAACATCAGGATATTGTGCAAGCAGATTTCTTTGACGCATACTTTAATAACACTATTAAAACTATGATGGGCTTCACCTGGGCAATGAAATATTGTCCCAAAGCTAAATATTATATGTTTTCTGATGATGATATGTATATTTCAATAAAAAATGTGTTGAGATTCATAAGAAATCCATCTCACTATCCAGAATATGTTGAAGAACAACTCTTAGCATTAGCTAAAGCTTACTTGAGTAGAAAGAAACCAATGATAATTCAAAAACCATTACAACATGGAGGAAGTTTGTCAGAATCTCAGGTTATTGAGCGAAACAAAACTCTACGGAAGAAACGACAAGTTGAAATCAATTTTGAACTTCCAGATGATGCAATCTTGTATACAGGTGAAATAAAAATTTATTTGATTAAAATATTTTATGTAATTTAACACATTCACTGCGTATAAAATGTCATACAGAGATGTTGAAAATTGGGGAATTTTTGAAAACCTATAACTTTGTTAAAAATCAAATTCTACTATCTATTGAAACATCATATACAAGTGTATTCCTTCGTGTCTTCAAAACACATGAAACCGGCGACGAATCCTTATCGGGAGACGTTTATGAGTGCACTCAACATTCAAGGCTATTTTGTATGGACACGGGAGCCGTGTTCAACGCAGTGAACGTGTTAAGTAACTTTTGGCAAGCTTAGTTATAGAAATAATCAAAACACTGAGTTGAGACATTCTTCTTCTTAAATTTTCTATAGACTCAAGAGTCTGTTACTGTAGGATTGTCCTCCTGTGATGTTGAGTTCCAGCTATCTCTCCATCGTTTCGGGGGTCTCCCTGGTGGACGCCGTCTATCCAGCACCCCATGCAGAGCTATGTATGGAATTCTTGTGGAATTCATTCTCTGTAAATGTTGGTACCAGTATCGTCGACGCTGTTGTCCCATCTTGGACCTCACAGACCTCTCGGAGTTGAGACATTTTGCCAAATAAATACAGTTTTTCAAATTAACGAATATAGCATAAGTTTTACATATTTTTAATGAAACTTCGTACCTTATTTTCCAATCAATAAGATATGTCGGTAGGGTAATACAGGATGATAAAGGTCTTTACTCATATTGTGCACTTTGCAATTTAAAATTTAGTTTTTATCAGAACATAAATTTAACATGCATGCATGCGCAATATAATACAATGTTATTTAAATAAGTGAATTTTGATCTTTTATAAATCTCTTCTCAAGGTTTTGTCTTCAACTCATCACCCCACCGTCACATGAGTAGCAAATGGTATGTCTCACTACAGGAGTACCCTTGGCACAAGTGGCCCCCGTATGTCTCTGCAGGAGCTTATATCCTCTCCCAGGAGGCTCTCGTTTCCATGTATTATGCTAGTCACTTTACTAAACACTTTAGGTAAGTAGTGTGTTATATGGTTATAGTGATTTTATTTTTAATGCTGATTATTTAACTAGTTCTACAAATCCAACTGTAAATAAATGCATAGGAAAACTAGTAAATTAAAAAAAAAAACTTTTGCATCCTTTAAGTAAATATTCTAATATGTAAATTTCCCATTAAACCATTTTTTCTCTGTAACCATAGCATTTAAGAGAGAAAAAAGACTCGCAAGTATTAGTTGGTAAGACGTCTCTCTAAAACCTTGGGTTTGCGGGTTCAATTCCCGTTGCTATCTAATTTTTTAAAACATGGTTCCAGTCTATTTTACTTTAGGTTTCTTTAATTCTTTAAACTCTACGCTTCCAGGAAATTTTCAATCATTCTGATAAATATGCTGTTACCAATATCAGGTTTCATCTTTTGAATATGATTTGTTATGGGAATAAGTATTAGAAAAACAAGAGAAACTGATACAAAACATTTATTTATTAAATTTTATTTTGTATACCAGTCATAATCATCCACTACAAAATAAATTTTATCAACAATTTGTTTATTTAATTTACAAATTTACCAGAATTTAACTTTGGTATGATGAGCATCAAAGCAGTTCATATTCTCAGACACGATGACAGAAACACCTCGCGTAATTTGCATTAGTAAACAGTTTTAGTGTGCTTTGGCAAGTTGTTGTCCCCGGCTTCCAGATGTGTTTTTTTTTCCTGATTATATTTTTTTAGCGCAGACAGCACATCTATTGTTTGAGATACCTTCTTGTGTTTGATCAGCAATGTGTATTGGGAGACTTGGGTGGTTCATAGGTCGTATTTCAACTGGGCCAAAATTTCAACTTGACATAGGCACATGTGTTCGACGGTATTGACTTTTCTTTCTATTTGTGTGGAATAGACATGTCACATAAAATTATGCGAGAAACAGATAGTATTCTCTCTCTTTTCTCATATTTGCTGCTCAACCAGCGTGCTAAATAATGAAGGTGTTAATATACGTATATAAGTTAATTCTTTTGACCACCCGGGTTCAAAAAGTAACATCTTTCTGGTTGGTTTGAAAAGATTGCCACTTGGCAATAGACCTGCCAGGTTGTCCTTAATACAATACAGTGTCTGATTTTGGATGCAGATTCATTAGTAATTATTCTGATATAAAATGGCTTTGTATAATAGAATATCCCGTTTTCGTTTTGTGGCTGATACAATATATAATATCTGTTTATAATTAGCAAATCAAAAATTTCTATTTCCAGGTTTGATGATATTTATGTTGGAATACTCGCGAAAAAAATGGCAATAGAACCATTTCACTGCAAGGAATTCTATTTCTATAAGAAAGACTATGATATTAACAACTACCGTTTTGTGATAGCCTCTCATGGATATGCTAATTCAGCTGAATTACTGAAGGTTTGGAATGAACAGCGTTCTGCAGGCAATGCATGATTTGGTATACCAAAACCTAGGATTTATTTTTAGTCAATTATTTGTGAATGTTCTATAAAAAGTGGTATTTTCTTAAATCACGGGACCATTATAGTAATTTATTAAGGTGGTATTATTGTACTTGTTTGGTTAGGCGTGCTGTAGAGAACTGTGATCATCTATATATTGAAATTAAAGCTAAGATGATTCTCTTACAGCAAGTAATGAGCAGTTTAGATGTATTCGCTTTGTGAGTAACATTTAAAAGTTTCATATTATTCAAAATGAGTTCACTATGGATACCTTAATATAATTATAGCAATTTGATCATTGTGTCCAGACTGTTCTGATATTATATATTAATTTTGTCACTGTACAGGTGTCTCAGATCTCAAAACTAATTGATATATTCTCACATAGCAATATTTAACAAGTAACATATGGTAATCTCACAATAATTTATCTTATCTAATTATGCAGGTCGCCAAGTAAATTAAAATAATATTAATAGAAATATGCTATGATAGCTGGATTTAGAAAAATTCAAGTTGATGAGAATAATTGCATTATATTTTGAATGTGATAATTTTGTTAAGTCAAATATACCAAACTCTTTTAGCAATCATAGAAATATTGCTTTTGTGATTAAATTAGGACATATGATATATGGTAGAATTTAAAAAAAATATTTTAATTCAAATCACACTTTATTGACTCTGATTTATTTTACACTGATTTGCCACACCACATCCAGTATCTGAAGAGACAACACTGTCCGACTTGAAACAAAAATATTTTGTTTTCCTAACTAGTCAGTTTAGTAAAGTAACAGAGAGGTGCCATGTGATTCATTGCATCCATATTACTTATTGAATCTCTATAGTCAAGTAACAGAGAGGTGCCATGTGATTCATTGCATCCATATTACTTATTGAATCTCTATAAAACGTAATTAAGATATTTTTTGTTGAATTGGTAGCATTAGGTGGACACAGTTTTTATAGAAAAAGGAACTATGAATTATAAGTCATAATAGGTGTAGATTTTACTATACTCAACCTTATGTTATGGTGCCGTCCATTTTTTAGATCTTTTTTCTTCATACCTTAACCTTAATTCTTTCCCTAATGCAGTGGTCGGCAAACAATACAAACAGGTTCAATTAAAAAAATTATTTCAGCTCGTGTTCGAAGTGCAGAGATTTTCAGATGAGGGGTAATTCAACTTTATCCTGGTTAAAACATTGAGTTAAATCTTTGTCTAGAGGTTGCTCTTTTACTAAATTTTTTACTTTGCAAAATTGATAAACAATATTTAATTGACCTCAGTCATGTTTAATTACAACACTTTTATCCAAATTATGCCAAGGAACAGTCTGTTGCCGGACTATTAGCTGAATATACCTTTGAAATTTGATTGAGCTCTAGACTTTGGTTGAGCTCTAGGCTCTAGTACCTCTCTGATCATTCATTGTGAATGGAAATGAAAACAAATCTATTTTCATGTGAATTGTAAATCTGTTTGAGAAAAATAAATTATTTTAATAATGCAAATATAGGTAGAATAGGTCTACCTACCTAGCTTCCTAGCTTCCTACCGAGTTTTTACTTGGACATTATAATTATTTTTAATTTTTATTATTTCAGAATTAGCAGTCGATCTGCTCATTCTTGCTTTGTTTCGGCATTATGACTAAAATTATATATTTTATAGATGAATCTCAGAAAACTATTTAATTAAATAACTTCTATGTTCAACCTTTTTTATTTTCAATAAAGCTTTTTGACTCAGAAAAGCTCATGTTTTAGATTTAAAAAATATATTTACAACTTTATGTGCATTACAAATTAAGATTCAGCCAGTATTACAGTATCTCAGAAAAAACTCATATTTGAGATTGAAAGAAATAGTACATATTTTTTATGTTATTTTTAACTCAAATTATGGATATATTATATGTTTTTACTTTTTTATATTGAATTCATATTATGGAAGCTCACACAAGCTTATATTATATTTAAGATTGAAAACTATTACATTCTTTATTTAAACTTTTTTTTATTTGAGCAGTAAACAAATTATATATTTCCCCTTTTTTTATTGAATAAATCATATTGAATCTCAGAAAAACTCATATTTAGATTAAAAAGTATTATGCATTATATGTTTATCCTTTTTTATATTGAATCCATATCACGCATTATATATTGATCCTTTTTTATATTGAATCCATATCACGCATTATATGTTTATACTTCTTTATATTGAATCCATATCACGCATTATATGTTTAGCCTTCTTTATATGGAATACATATGGAATCTCAGAAAAAACTCATATTTTAGATTAAAAGGTGTTACACATTATATGTTTATCAATTTTATGGAATCTCAGAAAAACTCATATTTTAGATTAAAAGGTATTACACATTATATATTTATCCTTTTTTATATTGAATCAATTTTATGGAATCTCAGAAAAACTCATATTTTAGATTAAAAGATATTACACATATGTTTATCCTTTTTTATATTGAATCAATTTTACGGAATCTCAGAAAAAGTTTTATTTTAGATTAAAAGGTATTGCACATTATATGTTTATCCTTTTTTATATTGAATCAATTTTATGGAATTTCAGAAAAACTCATATTTTAGATTAAAAGGTATTACACATATGTTTATCCTTTTTTATATTGAATCAATTTTATGGAATCTCAGAAAAAGTTATATTTTAGATTAAAAGGTATTGCACATTATATGTTTATCCTTTTTTATATTGAATCAATTTTATGGAATTTCAGAAAAAGTTATAATTCATTTTAAAAAGTATTATATTCTTTGTTTATACTTTTTTTAATTTGAACTTTTGACACATCATATGTTAATCCATTTTTATATTAAATTAATTTAAGATTAAAAAGAATAAAAAAACAAGTCTTTTTTTTGTAATTCAAACTATCAAAAAAATCTCAAACAACTGAGTCTTGAAAAATGTATTGTTTGAAATAACTCTTTTTCGTTTCAAGATGTGCCATGCGAGATGTGAGAAGACTGATGCGTTCAGTAAAATATTATTTTTTACAAAATTGTCAGTAAAATATTATTTTTTACAAAATTCAATTGTCTGAATCTCGATTTTATTTTTATGTATAGAATTTTATGCTCAACATTTTATTTTTATGTATAGAATTGTACATTTTTAAAAACAAAATTTATTCTACAAAATGTCAAACAATTTTTTTGATAATTTTATTATAGATAAATTTTTTGTCAAATAAATACGCAGTTAAATGATTTAAGTTTTTTTTTCTGTATCCAAGTACTTACAAACTAAATAATATCTGATATGTTCGAAGATTTTCACGCCTGTTTTCCACTAGTTTAAAATGTTGATTTGATTTAAATGATGCATAAACTTTCAAAGGTATTGGTTGCACTTTTCATCCTCAGGGTGATGTCAAAGATTTTACCCACCCGCACTCGTAACTGCAATGTGAACCTGCTCATGTCGATCAGTGCAAGAGCTAGCGAGCGCATCACACGTTCCCCTTACATGGCAATTTCGGATTTACCTGCTTGTGTTGTCTATATTTTTAAAATTGTAAGCCATGCAGGTTTAAGGTACATTCCGTCATAAATTTCAAGTGGTTCTTTGATGAGATATTTTTTTTATTTCCGCATGACAAGAAATATACACAATTTGTGTAAAAAACAACAGGTAATTTAATTTGGAGACAATTTTAATGGATCTGTGTTTGTTGCATTTCATGTGTCGTGTCCCCAGTAAACTAGGCTTTTGCCTGTATCTCACCTGAGGACATATAACATAAAAAAATAAATCAATATTTCTTTCTGATTTTTGATTATATAAAACCCCATTGCACATTCTCATCAACCTGACAGTACACTTTAAAAAAGAAACACCACACTCGAAGAATCCATACAAACCTTTGCTACAAGTCATTCCTCCTGCAAGCCTAAGTATTCTAACTCCTGTCGCAATAACAACCAAACTCCGATCGACTGCCTACATTTTTTTCCTCCTTTTGCCTTTATTGAATTCGGCACCCCATTGTATGTCATGGAAATGTATCAAATAAGTATATTACCTTTGGGGAAAAGATGTTTTAACTCTAGGGATGGTGAACATTTGATCAGTTGTCATGCGTGTCATGTGTCTCTACTGAGTCTGCATCTTCCCCTCCTCTCGATGACAGTGCCAGAAAATGAACTTGAAATGTAAGTTGGCTATGTTTAAAGACCCGATACTCCCTGAAAAGCTCCCCTGTGGGATAACGGGCAGGAAGTTTATTAATTATTTTTATAATCAATTTTTGGGAAACCTGCAGTATGTGTTAAGGTGCATCCCCTCCAAACTCCAAGTAAGAAAGTGCCGACTGACATAAAGGGAAGTATATAAATTTTGCACATTTCGAATTATACAGAATATGAACCCTAGTTTTCTGATTTTTGTGTTCAAAGCGTTAATATGGACCATCCAGCTAAGAAATTGATCAACGAAAATTCCAAGATACTTTATACTATCAAATCTTTCCAAAGAAACACAACTACAGTCAGTCAAAGATGAACAAGTGTGCAGTGTTATGTATTTATTTGTAGGTGCTTGAGTTCTTGTAGATATGCTAAATGTGATGTATTTAGTTTTTTGGGAATTTAGAGTCAGTAAATTTGAGTCCATCCATTCCTTAACTACATGTAATTCTTCGTTTGCCTTTGAAAATACATCATCCCACGCTCTGCCCTCGAACAGATGAACCGTGTCATCCTCAAAAGTAACAATCTTACCCCTGATAGAAAGATTACATATGACAATATTGGTCCCAGAATTACCTTGGAGTACTCCGAATCTCACAGAAAGAGGCTTACTAAATATACTATCACCTAATTTAACTCTCCGAGTTCTATCAGATAAGTATGAAGAGATCCAACTAAAGGAGCGCCCACCTCCATCAATCTGGTAAGTAATATTTGGTGAAACACTGTATCGAAAGCCTTTGCAAGGTCCAAAAAAACCGCCAAACATGTTTTCTTACTATCCAAAGTGGTAGTAACACTATTTACTAGACTCAAATTTATTATGTGTTTCAGTGGTAGTGCTATAAATTTTTTAGTGTGTTTTATTATTATAGATGTGATCTGCTCAACATATACAGACTTAAAAAGTGCGCTGCTCAACATATACAGACTTAAAGAGCAGCACAGGACAGGGGGGAATGGAGGAGAAGAGTTCAAATTGCTGCAAACCAGTCTTAGGACTGCAACCACGGAAGGAAAGATGTGATCTGATCAGGTCCCGGGGTGCTACTTGCCCTAAGTGTATTAATAGTAGCTAGAACTTCCTTTTCCGATGTTGGCGTCAGATAAAAATATACACTCCAAATCACCTTTTGATAATTGTTTGAGGCTTCAATCTTTGCTCTATAGTAACTTTCCTTTGCTTTTTGGATGAGTTTTTTGCATTTATTTCTGTATTGTTTGTAAAATGTTATTGAGTGTGTGTATCACTGCATGTCCTGAGTTCCCGTTGCAGACGATCTCTTTTGCGTATACAATAAATCAATCCATCAGTGATTCAAGGTTTGAGTTTTGCGTACTTTCTGTTTTTAATGTGTATCATTTGTGTGGCTAAGTTGATATGGGAGTTGAAAGCATTAATAAAGCTCTCCAGAGCTCCATTTACACTACGGGAAATATAAAGGTAGTAGTATTTGACTAATGCAGACTTAACCAAAATTATTATAAGATATGCTTTTTATTTCCTAAGTGCTCGATTAAAGTTTATTTTTTGCTTATAATAATCTCTGTGGCTTATTTGATAGGATGCTTGTCTTCCAGGGGTTTTGGGTTCAATTCCAGACTGGGAGTAATCTTTTTGATTTTTCACAAGAATCTTTTTAACATATTCGAGGGTGGTCGAAAAAAAATGCTACATGTGAGCACTGTCATTCACAATCAACTGCAAGACAGTAAGTATACATTATTATTTTTTTATCTCATATTTTTCAAAATTTATATCGAACAATTTAATTATCTGCAATTTAAATTGTTGTATAAAAATGTAGACCTCATACCTAACTACAAACTGTCAAAAAATATCCTCTTTGGTGAGCTGATAGAGGCTATATGAAAGCAGGGTGGACAGAGCAAGAGATATAAGGACATATACTGCATGAAACGCTTAAATACATAAATGCTCAGCACAACTAGCAGCAGACTAAGCCAAATGATGTAGAACTGTTGCTAGTTATTAGAGCCCTAATGGAGAAAGAAGACACTGACAAGTTGTAAGTATTTATGCTGTATGTGCAACAAGACTGACATTCTTCTTACCTCTTTATTAAAAATAATGTAAGTCAAGTAAAGTTTTGTCTACATATTTACTCGGTATTGAGACAACATATTTAATGGTAAAATAAATTGAAAAAATGCGTACTTTTTTCCATGGATAGACAACGCATACGAATTAAAACAATACACTATAATTGTTACTTATTTGATTATGACAAGGTCACTTCTTTACACAGATTAACTTGTTTATTTTTGCATGCATAGTATAAACATTATGGTGTCACTGATTTTTATTTGGCCGTGCACTTCTTCTTCCTCTTGGTTTAGGTCGTATGAACTGTTTGTGACGATGGGCTGTCCTGGGATGATGACATCCAGGTGTTCTTCCACCTTTTCGGAGGCCTTCCTGGTAATCTTCTGCCGTTAGGGTTTTCAGTCTTAGTGATTCTTGTGTCTTATATCCTCCATGCAGTCCACATGATCCCTCCAGAAGTGCCTTCTGTTTCTTCCTCACCTCACTATGACTTCAACATCACAGACAGACCTTATCGTCTCATTTCTGATCAGATCTCTAAGAGTTCTGCCTACGATGGAGCGTAGGGTTCTCATTTCTGCCACTCTGAGAAGGTTTTTTGTCCTGTTGGTATCGGCTCTAGCTTCTATCCCATATATCATGATGGGGCGGATGCATGTCTTATATATTCTGACCTTACTTTCGGCAAGCATGTGTTGGTTTCTCCATATAGAGTCCCGCAGGCAGCCAGCCAAAGCTGTCGCTTTATTAGTTTGTGCTCGTACTTCACTATATAGGTCACTGTTGCTGGAGATCTCTACACCTAGGTAAGTGAATCACACGACTTGTTCGATGGGTACGTTGCTGCGCACTTGATTACAATGTTGTTTATAGTTAAGGCATTAACGTTGTGGAGGTTTAAAGACATTGTAATTTATTTTTATTAAACACGGTTTATTCCACTTTTTTGTGACAGTATAACCCTACCGGTTTCAAGGCTTTCACCTCATCTTTGTGCTTCCCTGAAGATGAGGTGAAAGCCTTGAAACCGGTAGGGTTATACCATCACAAAAAAGTGGAATAAACAGTGTTTGATAAAAATAAATTACTTGATTACAATATTATAATCAATGATCAAAGTTCTAATTAATGAACTTTTATTCAAATACTAAATATTTTTTGTATTCTTAAGTTTTTTAGGATAGGATGGGAGAGAGAAAAGGAAAATTATGAAAAATACTATACATCTTGTCTTTTTTCAATGGCGTTGCAGCTCATGAACTCCTGAATCTTTCCATCCACGACTATCCTTCAATTTCGGATTTACAATAGTTTCAGCACATCACCTTTTTTTAGTTTCATAAACAATCGAATTTATATTTTATAGTTTCCAGTAAACTTTGTTTTTTAATGCGCTTGTTCCAAAAAGAACAACTTAGAAAGTGTTCTTTTAATGATTCATGCCTCAGAAACTGACTAATTTTCCTTTAAGAATATTGCAGTGATGTCTCTTTCTTCTTTCCAAGCAGATATTACTACTACTGAGGCTGTGGGCATGGCAACAACATGTGTATACAGTTACAAAAGAAATTATCAAATCGTAAATGAAAAAGTTTGTAAGCAAAAAAATGGATTCTGAAAATAAAACAATGCATAGGAATAAATGGTTTTATTGGAACACTTAACATTCAGAATGAATTGTTGTTTCTGATGCAAAATATTTATATACAATTATCAACAATTCTTATTACACCTAGATGCATAGCAAATTATTTTGTAATTAAATAATATCAAAAATTTAAATATCACATTTTCACAAGATACACATTAACATATAATAGTTTTAATCATAAAATATCAACATTCTTTAAATAATCTTACATAAAAATTCATTAAGACTATGATAATATTCCATAAAATCTCATTTTAATGTTCATAATAAAGAGTTTACACACTGGTCTTAAATGATCCTTTAGTAATATATATTTTTTGATAAGAGATTCATAACTTTGAAGTTAAACTAAGAATAAAATATGTTATTACAAAAATAAATAGCTAAAAAAATTATTCATTAACAAATAAGTATATAAATATAAAAATCTTCAATGATTATTATCACTGGTGATTGGAAAAAAAATAACTGGTTAAATCTGTATTTGAATTTCTTTCAGTTTCGAATTTGTAATAAAATTAGTTTCTATGAAAAGCAATAATGTTGGACAGTTACCCCATAAATGAACATTTTTTTCCATAGTTGATAAATAATTTTTCCTTTAATAATTTTCTTTACTAACACCTTAACATGCTAGAAATACAAACAAAATGAAAATCCACCCACCACATTATATTGTATTTGTCACAATAGATTTATAAATTTGATTGTTTTGAGCAACCATTTTTGTATTGCATATTGTATCACACTTTTGTTGTATACAATTCAATTTGGCGGGTTTATTGTCAGAAAGATGTTAGAGGCTTTAAGTAAAAACCTGACTAGAACCCTCTTCAAATAAATTGGGTTCCAACGAGAATCAAACCCATTACCCCCAGGTTGGAAGTCGGGCATTTTACCAACTAGACTATGGAGGTCTTGGTTAAAAATGTAGAAAATGTTTGAACAGTTGCAAAATAATAAGTTTTGTCAATTGAACTAAATAAATTTACCATCTATTAAGATTATTTTAATAATACGCAAATATTTTTTATCTTTTTTTTTACTGAAAACTGTCTTAGATCTCAAAATTACTAAAATATGCAAGATTTCAAATTGAAATTAATGAAGCCTGCCAGATTGTATTTGCAAAAAAAGTGTTAAATAAATGAATATTCAAGTCACAAAGTGACGTTTCATCTACTTGTAATGAATATTCAAGTCACAATATTATTATCATCTTCAATTTGAAATTTCAGTTAATTTTACTATAGTTCAAGTGCCTCAGTTGTAAAAATATGTGCATCTTTTACTTATATTTCGGAGTCCAGATTTCTTTACTAATATTTCAAGCCAGATTGTAAATTCCAGCTATGAATTTCAGTGTGAAATAGAATACCATCAACTTGCAATATAAAACAGATAAATGTGCATAGATGTCACAATATAGTTGATGGAGGATCTTCTATAGGTTAAATGAAAAATATATTAAAACAAAATTAAAATTAAATAAAAAGACAAGCTAAAAGTGAAATGCAAGAATCTGTATGAAATTAATAAAATAAATGACGACCAAGAAGTATAGAATAAAATTTTCTTAAATGTATTGTATCAAATATTATATTTTTTCTCTTCTCAATTAAAATGATGGCAGATAAAATTTGCATAGAGGCTAGCATTATTCTGCAAGCGTATTACATACTATATAAGTTTTATGTGAAAAAGTGAATGTAAAATTCAGTAAGTATTTCTCGAGCCTCAGAATATCTCAGAAATACATTTCCTTGTCATTTGCTCATGAATTAGTTATTTTTATATTGTATAATAAAAGCATCTAAAAGAAACCATACACATATAATATATTTGTAAACTTGTATAAAATTATAGTCTTGCCATGATAAAATGAGAAATTTTATTTAAATAGGAAGACAATTTGACCCCTTCAGAAATACTAAGAAAAAGATAAAATAATTTGTAAATATAATTTTAATGTGATGTTTCACAGAGGAAATATAATATATATTTAACAGAAAAAAAAACGAATAGAAAGAATTATATTATAATTTGACTAACAAAAATACTTTTTCCAAACATGTATTCTTACATCTGTACCCTAGAGATATATGACACCAAGTTCGTTTTAATTGAAATTCACTTTCAAATATAATGTAGACATATTAATTAATTTTCAATAGTATTATAATTTATATGGACTTATTGAAAAAAAGATAAATAACAGAAATGTCTAAAATGTCTTACCAAAATATTCCAAAGAAAATCATTTATGTTTTCTTTTTTAGGGTATGTTATGTAAGCCTCAGGGATACAGATATATAGTTATTTGTGATTACAAAACAACAAATTAATCAAAAAAGATAATACGTTCAATGTTCCAAAATAACCTCTGGAGAATTATCGTTAGATTTCAGTCAGATCAAATATTGAGATAAAACTTGAAGCCAAGCAATATTAACTAGTCTAATATTTACAATATAAACATCCTTATTTATAGAACAAATCTTTGCAAGTAAGTTGAACTTGAGTACTTAATCGTAGCACGAGACCTAATAAGAGAGACTACAATTTCACATACAAAAATATATAATTCTCTTGAAGAAACCGAGAAATTGAGAGTACGTTGTTTAACTCCACCATTTAATACGTGGGTTGTTATATTATTAGATCATTTTATAATCATTTCTATTTAAAAAAGAACACAGGTATTCAATGAAATTATGATAAAAGATTTCAATGTCAGTCATTAAATATTTAATTAGAAAAAGACCTACTCAAGAATGGGTTCACAAGATTAAGACTTTCTAAAATGAACTCTCGGCGGAATTTTGGTGTAGAAAATAAAAATAACTAACCAAAATCCCTAAATTACGTTTTTCAAGGTGGAAAAAATTAATTGCAGTAATGAAATTTCCGAGTTATGCTGAATAATTAGAGTTCTGATATTTGCTCAAGTCTTAAGTTCCACTTTATAATTGTTGTGTAACTGAATACTATAAGAGTATACAACCTGGTGGGTTTACTTATTATCACGTGTCAATCTGTTTCAATTAACTAAAAATGTGTCCAAGTTTGGCTACAGGAACCCTTTTAAAAAAAATTTATATCGAATATACAACCAAAACCCCCGAGATCGGAAGACCAACTAGGTCAAGTAGGTTGTCTATTAAATTAAATGATTAATTGTAAAATAACTCTGTAAAAAAAAAATGAAAATTTTATATATATATATACTAGCAAAAACATTTTTTTAGTAGATAAAAGTTATCATAAATAAAAAAATATGTTAGACTAAAGATTATTTTTGAATTGAAATAATTCCCCACAGCTTAAATAATATTCTTTTTTTTTATGTGAAATTATACACAATGGAAAATTCTTCACTTTTAATATTTATAATTCATCGCTTTTAATAACTACTTAAATTTCAATATCAGAGGATGTTAATATGAAAAGACAAAGACATCGCTCAAATTATTTTGTATTATTGCTATTCCAGCACAACCAAAATAGCGAAGTTTATTTTTAGACCTGAAAAAACTTACAAATTAAACAATGCATGCGAAATAAAAATAACCCACATTTTCAGTACTCAAACGGTTATGGCAAACATCTATATTTACATAACATGTTTAAAATAGATAGTATTTACTTAAGATAAAATGGCAAGGATGTATTTGGATTTCTTATTTGAATAAAGACACAAACAACAATTGGTTAAGAAAACAAAAGGGAAAAACCAAATTATTTTTTTTAAATAGGTCAATTAGCTTTAAGCTATTTCATAGCATAAATGTTTATTAAGTTGTCGATGTAATATTATGAGCGAATTTTTTATAATTACAAAGTAAATAAATGGTGTTCAGGGAAAATTGGCCAGAGAAGCATACAGAAAGCAAATAGATATAAATTCCTTATACACGTATATCATTAAGTTCAATAAGGGAAGGGCTTATGCGTGATTAGTGGTAATAAATTGATATATTTTGACATTTGATTCAATTTGGTTACTTCCATATGTCATTATTCCAATAAAAAATTCAAGTCATGGGAAACTTAAGCGGTAATTATCTGGTATTGCAATCTTCGAGGACAGTGAATCCTTCCTCTTTGTACTTCTCCACAAGTTGTTGGAAAGACAGCTTGTCTACGGTCATGTTGATGCAGCTGATGCTCTTGAAGAGGGCGTCAGCAGATAGATCTTCAGGGAGCTTAGTTAAGAACTGCGAAGCTGTGATAAAATCCATCTGTAACAATTCTTCCTGGTACAGGTGTAATACTCCTAAAATATTAAAAAAAACATATATTTTAGATATTTTCAACCTTGAAAATGAAGAAACATTTCAAATGAAAAAAATGCTGGCTTAAAAAACCTTCCCGAAATAAAAGTACAGATTTCTCCATTTACGTGGGTGATTGATTCCAAGAAAAAAGTGTGTTTATGAATGAAGTCATTGAATGCCATGTAAACTAGGTGATATTTTACATATTGCTAGATATTCTTACTTAGTTAAAAAAGCTTTTATTTTTTTTAAGAAGTCTATATAAGTGGTTACTTTTACTAATCAAACACACATTTTGGTGACAGCCACACGATTTATTTACATGAAGAAAAAAATTACAAAGCTTACAATTTGCTGTACCTATTCACAATTACTTTAGCTGGATGAGTCTTCCATTATTACTGTTGTCTCTCAAATTATAATTTAATAGATGGCACTATTAAGCATTTAAATTTTAAAGAGATTAAGCCCCGTTCAAGTGAATTGTGTAAATGGAGACCACGTAAAAAGAGGGATTACAGTAATAGTAATGACAATTTTTTTTAAGTAATCAATATTAAGTTTTTTATTTAAGGTTTATAAGTTTCTTTAATTTGTTTTTCAAATATATATTTATCAGAGGTGCATGGCCTGGCTGCGCGGTTATGCAATGGACTTCCGTGTGGAAGGTCATTGGTTCGCACTGTGCTACTGTGCTACCTAGTATTCGGGAATAAAAGGATACCTATGACTTCATTCATATATATTCTTTTAAAAAAAGGTTGAAAAAAAGAACATGCTGGTGTGTTCCGATTGTCTCACTTCGGTATGTCATCGGATCCAGTACAGCGTTGTTGCTGGTGTGTTTCCTCGTGTGCAACAGTCCACTCACTTAAAAAATAAACTTCATGGTATAGCGTCACTTTTCAACCGAATCGACGTTGAAATGGCGAAGGGATCCTCGATTACAAGGACCAGTAACCACCACAAAGATTGTTTAACACATTCAATGCGTATAAAATGTCATACAGAGATGCTGAAAATTTGCGAATTTTTGAAAACCCATAACTTTGTTAAAAATCAAATTCTACTTTCTATTGAAACATCATATACAGGTGTATTCCTTCGTGTCTTCAAAACACATGAAACCGGCGACGAATCCTTATTGGGAGACGTTTATGAGTGCACTCAACATTCAAGGCTATTTTGTATGGACACGGGAGCCGTGTTCGACGCAGTGAACGTGTTAAAGAAGTTCTCTTGCCTCCATCGCTATCTAGTTGATACTAAAGAGCTCAAGGAATTCTGCTGGGAAAGAATGCTGCTGGA
This sequence comes from Odontocerum albicorne, assembly GCA_949825065.1. Lineage (NCBI taxonomy): Eukaryota > Metazoa > Arthropoda > Insecta > Trichoptera > Odontoceridae > Odontocerum > Odontocerum albicorne. Next base: position 36,358,362 of record OX463845.1, on the reverse strand, counting down.
GTGAGTGCGAGTCCTCAAAAATATGCAAATAAAGAGTGAGTGATGCTCCTTCTTTCACGTCATGGATCTCCAACACACAAAGGACAAGAAAGAAAGAATGCTCGTTTACTACTTGGAAGTTCCATCTTCAACTCAATCCGAATTTATCATATGTATACCTATTGATTATCATCTGGTTCATTGTTACACGGTAATAAGCGCCATCAGGTTGTAGTCTATGCAATGAAAGTGTACTACAAAATAATGAATCCTATGGGATTTCAAAGATTTCTACCTAAAGCTGTCCTGAAGAGAAATTCTTCTCCGTCCCTGAGGAAGACGTCCCAGACACGACAAGCAACATCCAGAGGCATAGCCTTAGCGAATCCACTATAGAGCCACTCAAGCAGGTAGAGCTCAGGTCCAAGCTTGGTGTCTGCATGGTGAGTGTGCAGGGCCGGCAGCTGTGCCCGCAGGAGGTGCGCATGGGCAGCCCACAGGGCCTGCACGCCATGGGCATCCAGGGTAAAGGCCGCTCGCAGCACCGGCCCATTCAGCAGGTTAGAAAAGCAGACAAATGCCTCGGCCGCGTCCATATTAAGAATGAGTATCGCCGCCAAGAATGACATTCCCTGGAAATTAAAAAAATATAATTAAACTTATATCAATTAAATATTTTATTACATATGTGTTTAAGAGAATTAATAAAACTTTAGAAAATTTAAAAGTAAATTACTTTGTTATTCCACTAATTACATTAATCCCCGCGACATTTGTTTCTACTTCATGATAAGACTCTTCAAGTGGAAAATAAAATAAAATTTCTATTGAATTTAGTAAAGCTATAAACCACCAGGTTATAAAAGCAACTCAATTTTAATAAGCAAATCAAAAGATTTCTTTTCATAAGGATTTTTTGAAAGGGACAACTTCCCCTCAGTGGCTAAGGCCCTTTCAATAAGTACTACTCATACACAGACTATGATTGTATAATAAATACGCAAGTAACATATGGGAGAAAGAATATTGCTTATAAAAAAATGTGGTGGAAAATTCTACAGGTAAAAAACCAACACAACATTGTAAATATGAGAATATTTGAAAAAAAAAAAAAACATTTTTCGATGATAAAAAACAGGAAAAAGTTATGCATATTTGACAAAAAAATATTTCCAATTGATATTTCACATTAATCATACATGTTACATATAAATCAGATAGAAGACAGCAGTGATTAATCAAACACAGAAAGTTGACAGATAAAATAATTGATTTTTTATTGAAGACAATAGATCAGACATTGATTATAGAATAATCAAAGAAATAAGGTAGGCTCTGGGATTTTTTCCATGATTACATGACACGGGCACAATACTTAGGAGTACCTTATTCAGGTGCAATTAGACATTGCATGTCTTACAGTTCATGAATTACCTACATATTTTAAGACAATACACAAATATTCAGCGTTTTCTCAAGTGATAACAAACTTTAATTTTTAACATTTTTTTTAATATTCTTATATCTTTGTGTAAAGTATTGTCACATTTTGAATTCTTTTCAAATTAAATTTCATTTCTGTTTGCATATGATGTATGTGAAAAAACCCATAAATTATCAACGAAAATATTACAAAACATGTAAATAAACGAAATTTTAAGTTAAAAATAAAATACCTGCACATATCCAACATCAGGTCTGTAACACACGTACGCGGCAAGCAACTCATGAAGAACATCAAAATATGGACCTCCAGGCTGGAATATACATAAGTTTGGAAAAGTCCTCGCTATGTCCAGTTGAATCAACTCCATACTACGTTCATTACTGTATTCACAGAGGTCAGGATCTGACTGCGATGCTTTCTTGAGGCAGTTGCTTTCCTTCGTATGCTGGTTGAGATTCTGTTCGCTATAATTTCTCAACATGGAGAAATCTTTGCTTAACCTATCACTTAATCTATTGCTAAGTTCATCTTGCTGATTCAGACAATTGAGACTCTCATTAGATATTTTATGATTGATATGTAATAATTTGTTATTCCTATCTAATATGCTTTCCTCACTGATGCAAATTCCATTCGGTTTATGTATTGTCTTCTCCTTTTTATCCGTGTCACTATTTTCCCGCTGTAACCTCATGTGAACTTCGTTGCTTTTATTTGAAATATCTGTAAGTCCACTGCGAGTTTCATCTTGTGAATTAGTCTTGAAACCATTCTTTTTGAATTTGACTTCGACAAGTTTTTGTTTGGCTCTTTCGACACAAATATGATATAGTTGCGGAGTGATGTTGAGATTGTTAGGAATGGCCAGTTGCCACACTTTTCCCCTGACAGCTGGGGGAATTCCACACCACCAAAGGTCTCTGGTTTTGCGAGCATTTTTCCTGCAGAAAAAATGTTGATAAATATCATATATTTAAAAGATCCGATAAGATTTAATCTTTGAGATCAACAATTTTGAATGTTTGTAAAATAAATATTTTATATCCTTCAAATTAATGAAAAAAATTTTAAATGCCATAAAAAATTAAAATCCACATACAAAAAGTATCATACGATGAAACTAACAGATAAAATCTTTTTAATGCCTAGTTTTTCGCAAAGGGTAAATTTAAGTAAACATTTAAAATCATCATTTTGACAATAAACTAGTCACATAAAATAAAAATCCAATACATTTTTTCCTTCTTTCCATAATGAAATTTTATCAACGGTTTCCATCTATTGTTTCCTCAGACTTCCTTTTCCTCGCTCACCATTCATTTCAAATATGTATATACATTTAGTTTTGTTTCATGTTCCTGATCTCTGGTATAGAACCTCAAACAGCTGTCATAATCTGTTCAATTTTACTGCTACTTCCTTCCTCAGTTGTCTGTTTTGAACTCTTTAGAGAAGAATTTTTAATCACGTTGACTCTCAATTTGCTATGCAAAATTATACTTTTGCCAATTTTGAGATTGAAAAGTTGAAACACACAGTATTTACACACATAAACAGAAGCCTTACATGGTCTCCCAGGCAGGCAGGATGGCTTGGTGCCACTCCCGGTGTGCAGCACTGAGCCCCTCCTCGTGGCGCACCTGCTTGGCCAGCTGCCTCTTTCTCTCGCGTGCCTCGCGGGCCTCTCGCCGCCGCGCCGCCTCCACCATACGCTGGTATTCCTGCCTGTGCCGGATCTCTTCCGCTTCATCCTTAGCTGGCAGGTTGGATGGTCTGGAAATTAAAGTGTTCATTTCACATTTTTATTTTTGATCCAGTGGTTTAATTTGTTTTTATTTAATAGGAGAATATTCAACCAATAATACAAGCCAACTAGAATCAGATATTCTTAAAAAAAACTCAGGTGCCAATGGTTTAGTGGATAGTAAATGTGTTATTCATAATTAACGTCCCAGTTTTAATATTATATTCAGTTCATATTCTACCTAAATTTATATAGTGCCACTCTAGATGTGAATTGTATAAGGAAACAGCACTTAATAAGTCAATTATTATTATTTATTGATGGTAAAATTTAAATGTTAAGGAATTATTAAATCAGGTTGAAATTTATGGTATTTGGAAACATTATGTGCCTAACTAAGAATAAAACATTTTAACACTGTCAAATAATTCTCAATGAAACACTATCAACATAATTGTTTATTATAAAATCATACAATTACATTTTGAATACATTCAGAATTGCTTTTCATCATATCTGAGCAACTCCAAGCAACTGCAATTGCATAAGAACATATGTATAAAGAAAAAATAAAACTGCATGGAAGCCTTTTTAAGTAATTATGAAAAAGAGTTAGAAAAATATAACCTAGGAATTTATATAGTACTATTTCGCAATACTGATTACCCTAAGAGCGCATCAAGAATTGTTAGGCAGATACTAAACGCCAGGATAACAATAAATTCAGATGAAAAATGACATTCAAGCAAAAACGTAGGTGCTAAGCAAGCATGCTAACCGCTAGGACAGGTACGGAAAAATAATATCTAGGCTCAAAAATAAATCGGTACTAATAATGCGTTATTCACATTTTCTTGGTACTCCATTCAGATTGTATAAACACAAATTTTAGTAAATAAAGGTGTAGTCTGCCTAGTGGATGGATGAATGCTAAGTCAATTACCAGTTATGTGTACAATCAATATTTATAACTTATAGTTCTATTGAGAAAACAAATTTTATTTGAAGGATGCTCATACAGTACAGCCTAGCGGGTTTATTGCAACGTGGTAATCTCTTCTAACTAACCAGAAAGATGTTAAAGTGGCCTGTAGTTAAAATTAGTCTGGAACCTTTTTTAAAAAAATATGGTATCTAACCCGTTAGTCATGAGTTGGAACACAAGCGTCTTACCACCTGGGCCAAGGTCAATTTGTGTTCAGTAGTCACTAAGTACAAGAAAAATCCTAAATTCAGTTGAAAAATGGGCAAAAACAAATCAGTCCACGATCCACCAGAAATATTAGCAGCACAAGTAAATGGGTGAAGGATGCCCTATAAAAGCATGCGAACAGCACCACATCCCCACATATCTTGACAAGTGAACTTCATCCCCACATATCTTGATTAGCGCACTAAATCCTCATGTTTCTTGGCGAGTAAGCTTCCCCAAAATATCTACACTACATCCTCACATATCTTGACTAGCGCACTAAATCCTCATGTTTCTTGGCGAGTAAGCTTCCCCAAAACATCTACACTACAACACCACATATCTTGACTAGCGCACTAAATCCTCATGTTTCTTGGCGAGTAAGCTTCCCCAAAACATCTACACTACAACCCCACATATCTTGATTAGCGCACTAAATCCTCATGTTTCTTGGCGAGTAAGCTTCCCCAAAACATCTACACTACAACCCACATATCTTGACTAGCGCACTAAATCCTCATGTTTCTTGGCGAGTAAGCTTCCCCAAAACATCTACACTACAACCCCACATATCTTGATTAGCGCACTAAATCCTCATGTTTCTTGGCGAGTAAGCTTCCCCAAAACATCTACACTACAACCCCACATATCTTGATTAGCGCACTAAATCCTCATGTTTCTTGGCGAGTAAGCTTCCCCAAAACATCTACACTACAACCCCACATATCTTGACTAGCGCACTAAATCCTCATGTTTCTTGGCGAGTAAGCTTCCCCAAAACATCTACACTACAACCCCACATATCTTGATTAGCGCACTAAATCCTCATGTTTCTTGGCGAGTAAGCTTCCCCAAAACATCTACACTACAACCCCACATATCTTGATTAGCGCACTAAATCCTCATGTTTCTTGGCGAGTAAGCTTCCTCAAAATATCTACACTACATCCCCACGTATCTTGACAAGAACACAACGCTAACAGATTAATCTTACAACATACTATACTCGTATATGTATATTTATTTATTATGTTGCTCAATTATTTAAGACTTGAGGAGCAAAGTTTTTTACTATTGTATCTTGAGTAAATTTATTTTCTAGTTTTATTTATGAGAATAAAATACGTCAAAAAAATTTATCACCATACCTGAATGATTCAATGTTAAACTATAAATAAAATTTATGTCTACAAAGATCAGAATAACCTTTTCCGTTGTTTCATATCCTCGATCCATCTGAGATTGCAAACACAAAAGAGGTATTTCCAAAACATTTTCCTTGTATTTGACTGGGAAATAAAAATAAATATGATCATTAAATTTGCCAATAAACCAGAATCTATGCTGTTTATTTGATATAGGATCCAAAAGAAGTATTTTTTAATTAGTTTTTTTGAACATCCTTTTAATTTGGTATATTTATATGATATATTCAGAATTATCGACATGAGACATGTTTAAAAATTAAAGTCATGTTTAAACATTTTATTTAAATAATTGTTCAATTGTGAATACGTGAAGAAATTGCGTGTTTTTTTGTTTACATCATGTGCCAAGCAAGTCAACCATTCAGCGTGTAATGAATAATTTTGAAAATTTGCATACACTGGGAGATAAAGCAAAGTCTGGGCGACAATGTAGCCAACGTACGCCAGAAAAGATTGATGCAGTGAGGCAAAGTGTTGGTGAACGTCCATGCCCCTCTCATCAACACCGTGCACAAGAATTGGGCATGTCTCCATCATGTTTGTTAAAAGTTATCAAAAAAGATTTGCATTTTTATCTGTATAAAATTCAATTGACACAAGAGCTACAGGTAAATGACCATAAACGGCAGCGAGATTGGAGTGCTCGAGTTCAACAGGTCGGTATAGATGACCACCAATTTTGACAAAAAATCATCATGAGCGACAAGGCACATTTCGACTTGGCTGACTTTCTTAATAAACAGAATAGCCGCTATTGGGCACTGAAAATCCTCAATTGATACACCAACGACCATTATACCCTCGTAGAGTGACTGTACGGTGCGCCATTTGGGCCGGCAGCATCATTGGGCCATATTTCTTTGAGGATAGCAGAGGCAATGCTGTAACAGTTACTGGTGATCGCTATCGTGTCATGTTGGTAAACTTTCTGTTAAGATGATAGTCCACAACAGTATGCTAGTACCAACATTGATGTATGGTATGAAACGCGGACGTGGAAAAACAGTCAAAGAAGCCGAATAAATACTGTAGAAATGCATGCACTGAAAAAAATACACGGAGTGACAAAGTATGACAGAATACAGAATGAGTGATTAGGGATGAATGTGAACTTAAGGTTGATGTATTAAGTAAGATGAAGAAAAGCACTCTGAGATGGTTTGGGCATGTAGAATGAATGAATGAAGAAAAACTAACAAAACAAATATACAGTGCAAATGTGAGTGGGAAGGCATGATAGAGGAAGACCAAGAAAAGTATGGTTGGATCAAACATTATTTGGAAAAAGAAAATGTATAAAGTCTGAGAAATCATAGGAGTTGTGAGATGTATGGATGTATAATAGACCAAAGATTTGTGTCGCGATAGGAAGTCTGGTCCCCTCTCCTCTCTGCCTACCCCAACAAAGAAACGGCATAATAGTATATATGTATGTAACAACAGGGAAAACTTTAGTCATAAAAAACATGACAAGCATATTACATATCACTTAACATTTTTGTTTAAATAATTTAAACCACTGACTTACATTAGAAAAAAACAATATATTTTTTAATGTTACTTTTTACGTAAAATAAGTAAGATAAATCTTAAAAAATGCAGATAACTCAAATAAAGAGTGAAATAAACATCTACATTATGAATTTTCATTCTTCACAAAGAGACAATTTTGTCCCATAACATGAAACTGGTTTTATAAGAATATTTCAATTTAAAATTGCTTGAAATAATTTTCATATTATTTAATAATTTGATCCTAATAAGGAAACTATAACGTATACAATATAAACAACATTTATTTAAAAATATGTATGATAAAACTTATATTGTCAAAAAAATAAAAACAAATTAATTGTTAAATGAAATACGTGAAATTCAAGTACAATACACATATGTAACAAACAACTAACACGTCGTCACATTGGTACTCTTATCAAGGAAACGATATTCTCACACACATGCACAATGTATTATATGTGAACAATACTTTATTTAGTGTGTATGGCTTAAAATAAATTGTTTTTAATGTTATTGATTGTACGAGTATATTATAAAGCAGGGTTTTTAAAAATATAAAAAAATATTGAAAAATATATTTATCATATCATCACATAGGAATCATCCTGGCGGTCATCCATCTACTAGAGAGGATGAAGAAATAGTATTTCCTCTAAGTCTATGGTGGTTGCGTGGACAGTGTTCTTCTTGTGACTGCATACCAATATTTGATTTGAATTCTCCAGTTCTCTTTACAATTTGATATGACACACCTTTTCCGTCTAGAGCAACATTTTCCAAATAAATTTCTTTACGGAACACTTTTATATTTTGTACAATATAACAGAACTCCATATGTGTTTTTAGCGTAGCACATAAAAAAATGCACTTTGGTAAAGAGAAATTTTCTTGGTTTCAGGTCAAATAACACTTCAAAGTAACATTTTTCTAGGAGGAATGCCACTACACATTTTGTCCTCCTTTCATGTCCCATAAATAAATTTGGAAGCTCTGTGCATGTGCTTGTCAGGGAAAACATTATACAGTTTTATTGTTCATCAAATGATAATTATAGAAATAATTATCATTTGATGAGTAATAAAACTGTATTTAGTCTGTATTTCACATATGGATGGTTTCCCATATGTAAAAAACAGACCTAAACCCAAAGTGTAACCAATCACAGCCGTTTGCGTATTGTTTCCTAGTATTTGGGTACGTATGTATGGTCGATATATGTGCATGTTCTGGATTACAATTACAAAAGGCAGTTTAGTAAACCAGCTGTGTAGTAAAAGAAACAAATTAATATTGTCTCGGCTGCCAGATATAGACTAACTGTAAAAAAAAACTACTGTTTCGCTAAACCCTTGATTTTACAAGGATCTCCAGGGATCCGCGGAACTCATTTGGAAAACGTTGATCTAGAGTAAACATCCATATTTCAAAGAAAGACCTCTATCTTACAGAGTGCTTTTATTAAAATCCAGCCTCCTAGTTTATATAACAATGTATACACAGAACAAAAATGACGTTTCTATGGCATAAAAGTTTTTTTTAACTTTAAAAATGCATTCCGAGGTTGTTCTATCCGCATTTTTATTTCCTGGCTAAAATCTCAACTTTCGTTAAGATAACAACTTAGGTATTTATACTGTTCACATTCAACCTTCTCCTTTCCAAGCATCAGCATATTGTCTGTAAAGTTGTTTTAGGAGATAATCATGCATTTAGTTTTATGGATATTCATTTTCAGACCTCTGTGCTTGCAGTTTGACCTTTATCAAATAATTTTTGTAGGGATTGTTTACCATATTATGGGCCAATATTATAGAATCGTCAAGCATATTGGATATTGTAAATAACATGGCCATTAATGATTATGCCATCGCAGCATTCATTGAGGGTTTCTGTCAAATTAGTTTCTGGATATATATTAAAGAGAAGTAGTGGTAAGATGGATCGCTGTTAAACTCCAAGTTTAATTATTATTCTATCTAACAAGCAATCTATTCTATCTAACAAGCAATCATCTATTTTCACTGAATCAAACTAATTCTAATACAAATTAGCAATTATATGAAGATTCCCAGTAGATGTATTAAATAGTTTAAGTGGACAGTACTGAAGACAGCAATACTGAAGACAGCAATACTGAAGACAGCAATAGATGTATTAAATAGTTTAAGTGGACAGTACTGAAGACAGCAATACTGAAGACAGCAATAGATGTATTAAATAGTTTAAGTGGACAGTACTGAAGACAGCCCTGCTTCACACTGCTAATTAGTATGCACATTATAAATATTATACGATGTGAGAGAATTTGTCCACAGGACAACATGCTTTTGCAATTCCGCATAGTGAGTATTTACAATGTGACTATGCTTGATTTTATATAAATTCAATCAACTCCTTAATATAAGATAGAACAAAGCTAAATTTTGATTTTCTGATTTTAAAAATAATTTCATGTTAGGTTTCAGTTCTATTTTTATTTATAGGCAATCTCCCATAATTAAGGATTAGAAGCCATCCTATGGACAGATGATGCCTATGTGCTAATTGATTAATTTTGTGCAAGCTGTTACAGTGTTAACATTGGTAAGATACCCGTCTTCAGACCCAGAGGTTTGATTCCCGCTGGAATTTTTTTTTTTTTAAATGTGTATCTGCATAGTTACTTAAGGCTTCTAACATCTTTCTGGTTGGTTGGAAGATATTGCCACATGGTAATTAGACCCCCAGGTTGTACTGTGTACAATGAAAATATAATACAATACAACATAATTCGTTCCAGATGGGACCCATTTATAATTATTTTTTGGTGTATCATTAGGAATCAAATACAAAACCCCCACTTTGGTTATTGACATCAAATATTTACTACTTTTGGAAACTTTCATCATTTGTAGATTTCGTATTCCATTATATTTGTTGGTTGTAAGATATTGCCACATAGCAATAATCCCTCTAAGTTATACTGTATACAATGAAAGCAATATAATTACACTTCAGTACATATACAGTCTTGTAAATCAATAGTAGTTCCAATAGAAGATTGTATGTAATCAATTAAAAAAATTCTGTACCTTATTTGTAAGAATATAATTTAAGGACAAAAAATGGCAAAGTCTAAAGTTAAACCTGGCAGGTTCAATCCACTTTCAGACTGCCATTTTTTGTCCTTAAATTATATTCTTACAAATAAAGTACAGAAAAATTTAAATTCAAATGCAATGAAATCTATGTCAAACTAGTCCAAAAAGGGATCGATAATAATCATTAAATCAGGACTCTGACTCATAAGTAATAAATAAATACAATACAATCAAAATATTTGAACAAAACTAAGATACTATGGATATATGAAAACTTGAATTGATTTTAGGACAGTGATAAACAGTTCAAACATGTGATAAATTCCACGTTTTATGAACTAGATAACATAAATTGTATGTTTACGAATTAAAGAAACACAAATTCCAGAAAATGAATGCTTAAAATCAATTATCACTGATATTTTAGACCAGTTATATCCAAACTGGGTTTCGCGGGACCGCAGGGTTTATTATAAATTTTCAGGACTCTTTTTATTATTATTAAGTCTTGAAAGTTTCGCAACTTTTTTTATAAAAAAAAATTGATTTTTGTTTTGAACAGTACAACAGTATAAAAATATGAAATATAGTCAGTCAGCTATAAAATATTAACTTTCATCAAAACAAAATTCAATCATTAATATCTAAATTTAAACAATTAATACAGATATCCCAATAGCTCTACGGTTATCAGCAGAAGCTGTATGTGAAAATAAGACCTGAATACTTATTTGGGTTCCAACGATAATCTAATCCGCAACCCCAAGATTGGAAGAGATGACATCTAATCAACTAGGCCACAGAGGTCATATTTTGAGCAGAAGTTCGCCAGTTCAAATGACTTCCTACTTTGGATAGCACGGTATTTTTTAGGGTCAGGTTTTTTGTAAGTAATAAGTATCCTTATAAAATTGCTAATATAATTGATTGAAAACATAACTTGGTGTGGACTGGAATTTCTTGTATCATTAATTAAAAAAATGTTAGTCCCATTCAATTTTTTTTTAAATAAACATTGCTTATTTTTTACTTTGTATTGTCCACAGAGTGTAGACAACATATTTTTTATGTGAAAGCAAATAATGCATTCCATTACAGTATGGAATTCCTGCACACAATAATGCCTTACAAAAGTTCAAATATGGCAACTGAATGTAATCATAGAACATATGTTGCGTGAGCTGAATTAGTAATAACTTATAATAAAATCAACATCAGGGAACCATAGAAGTAAACTCATTTTCTATTCTTAATATGTATATGTATATACATATTTGTTCCCAATGAAAAAGAAAATATATTTGAAATGAAAATTTCTGGTTGGGATGTTACAACATTTTTAGGTTAATTTCTTTGATATACTCCCCCCGCATCTATTATTTTCCCGCATTTATCATACAATTCCACTTCGTTTAATTTCCCTTCAAAAAATGATAAATAGAGGTTCCACTGTATACACTAATCAGAAACTAAAACATTTATCTAAATTTTATTAATAACAACATTGAATATCGAATAAAAATAAAATCTATTGTAAATAAATATTTTGAGTACCTTGTCTGATTACTAAAGAATGTCACAATTGATAAGATAAAAATAACAACAAAATGTATGGGAAAAATACTAACATTTAATAATTTGACATTAGATCTAACATGAGAGACATTAACAGTTTATGATCACGCACTACTTAGCTGCAAGGCTACTAGCTTAACTATTAAGAGGGTGTCTTAATGAGTAATCCAGATATCAAAACAACTTATGGAAATCTCACATGTTAAACTAAGTACAGAATGATTTTTAATATGCTGTTCAAAGAACATTGAGAAATTATTAATGATTTGAAAGATTTTCAAGATACGAGGCATATCCAGAAACTAAGTGTACTGAATTTTTGTAGGTTACAATTTTTTTTATTTAAACAAAAAAATTACGTGGTTACCGTAGTACATATGTAAGCTATTTTTCGACATAGTCGCCATTCCTCTCAATGCAGGTGGTGAAGCGGGGTATCAACTTTTTGATGCCTTCCTCGAAGCAGTTTCCCGCCAACCCCTCCGTCCACCTCCTCCTTTACCTCCTCGTCGGTTGAAAACCTTTTTCCACCCATGTGCAGCTTCAGGGAGGTAAAGAGATAGTCATCTGAAGGTGCTAGGTCAGGGGAATGCGCGGGATGGTTCAGGACATCCCATTTAAACGAGGCGAGCAGTTCCGTCTGGCATTGTCGTGCAACAGGCAGACTCCCTTTATCAGCATGCCTCTCCTCTTGTTCTGAATCACCCTCCGCAATTTTTTTAGGGTCTCACAGTATCTTGCAGAGTTGATGGTCTCCCTTGAGGCATATATTCAATTAAAATTATGCCTTGACAGTCCCAAAACACGGATGCCATGATTTTCTTGGCTGAAATTGTGGTTTTGAACTTTTTGGCGGAGGGTGAAGAGGTGTGACGCCACTGTTGAGACTGCCTTTTGGTTTCAGGCGTGTAGTGTGCAACCCAAGTTTCATCTCCAGTAACGATGGAGCGGAGAAATTCATCTCCATGGAGTTTGCAGCGCCTCAAAAACTCTTGCCTGGCCTCCACTCGATTCAACTTGGCGGGAGATGGGATTGACATTTTTCACGAAACTTGTTGTCGCGTCGACACTTCTCAACGTACTGACCTCGAACCGGTCTCGTTGCGGAGGGGAAGGGTCAGGCTACAAGGAAGTGTAGCCAACATGTTGAAAATAAAATTCATCCGGTCGTGAGAGCCTCAGTACACTTACTTTCTGGATACGCCTCGTACATGCATACATACCATCACACCATGTCCCTTTTGGGGTAGGCATAGAGGACAGCTCTCTACGCTGTTCTATTCATGCACACAACTCTCACTTCATACACTTCCGAACATCTTGTTATACATCCTTTCCTGTTTCTCATACTTCTTACCTCACCTTCAGTTAAAATTTTCCCAACTACAATTTTTCTTCCACTCTTTTCTTAGTCTACCGCTACCTCACTTTCCTTTCATTTCAAACATATACATTTGTTTCGTAAGTCTTTCACAACTTATTCTCTCAATGTGGTCAAACCTTCTTTCTTAAAGGCCCGTTCTCACGGATCAAGTTTAATTGACCGATTATAGTTGATCAACAAAAGTTGAATGAAATCTGTAGTGAGAACTTTTGTTTTAATAGAGTTGATCAACTTTTTAATTGAAACAAAGTTTTTCACTACAGATTTCATTCAACTATAATCGATCAATTAAACTTGATCCGTGAGAACGGGCCTTAATTCTACTTATAACATTCATCTCGAACAAACAATCATCCTGTATTCAATCATATCTTATGTTACAAGACATTGTTATATAAAATATTTTATGCAAGCATGTATTAGATCATTTCCTTTTCAATATTTTTTCGACACTTGGGTATATTTAAAAAAGCCTGCCTTTTAAAAAGCTAGTCATAGTCGTAGAATAATATTAGTATTTAATAAAAATGACATTTGTCAAATGAGATAAACAAGATGGATGGAAAGTCTTTGTAGAAAAAACGAAATTATTGTAGTTGGCTCATAGCCAGGTATGAAATGTACTTTAAGTTGTAAACTGAATTAAAATACACAAACATAAACTATACTTCTTTGATAATAAACAATCAAAATACACAAACATAAACTATACTTCTTTGATAATAAACAATCAAAACCACTCACGGAATATGTTATTTACAAAGTGTAATAGAACTAAATGAAAAGGTCAAGAAAGATCACGGACAAACTTGGATTTGTGGCTAAACTGAAGTGGCAGTAGGTTGGTTTAAAAATGCAACGATGAATGATAGAGTCACAATGTGACAATACGAAGATTCCGATTGAGAAAATGAAACCAAAGAAAACCATGAGTCAAATAGATGGATGATATTGGTGTCGCGGCAAGAACAAATGGAATCTAAAAACAAATTCAAATAAATCCCATACAAAAAAACATCACAATCTTCACACCATGCCCTATTGCGGTAGGCAGAGAGAATAAATTTTAAGTTAATTCTATCCTGGCACACATGTCACTTCTGTCACGTCCATATATCTCGTCATGAATACCATCATAAATCTTTGCTAAAAAACCTATTTAATTTTATTCATTCTGAATGCTATCCAAGTTATTAAAATGCTGCACTGATTCTATGATCTGTCCATTTACATTGACCTTTTTGTTGGATAAAATCTTGCTTTTGGAAATACTTCATTTGAGAATAAATTCTTTATATGCCCAAATATAAGTTATATACAGTATTTGTTGCAGATCTTCAGCAGAATGAGAAACTAGAGCACAGTCGTCGGCATACTGTAGATCCGTGACATATCGTGATTGAATGTTTGCACAAAGATGACTTGAATTAAAGTCTTAGATGATGAACAAATCCATTTTTGGCCCTGTTTGAGAACCCTATCCAAGGGACAGATCTCAACTCAGAGATGATATAGTCAGGCGCTATTCTCTCAAGGCCTTTGAAGACCAAAAAAAAAAAACTCATAAAGAATTTCATTGTATGTATCAGCCTCACCTGTTATGTTGTATGAGTGCTATTGAGCTGGCCACCAAATCATCGAAGAGTTTCCCCTCCCCATTGCTGGCTGAGCTGCCCTGACGCCGATGCCGCTGATGCTGAGGCGTGCTGGCACCCGAGGAGGCGGGTGTGCTACTGTCCGCCCCCTGCGCTCCCGCTCCCACCGCCTGCGCCCCCAGGCACGGCGCCGAGGCCGAGTGCGGCGTGGGGGCCGTAGGAGCGCTCGAACGCCCTCCGAAGAGGCGCCACGTGCTTGGAGTCCCGGTTTCGGGAGGTTTGGAGCACTGGGACGCGTGGCCAGCACTACGCCATGGGAATACACCCCTGAAAAAAAAATAGAATTCAATATTTTCTCAAATATTCAAGTTAGCAAAGTATCATATTTGGGCCATATCTTATATGGTGATGGTGAACCTTGTACTTTATTTGTTTTTTTTTTAAATTTTGTGTACATAGTTATACATACTACATCTGGCAGGCTTATTTCTATAAAACCATTTCTTGCAATACACCAGCTCATCTTGGAGACGTTTAGTTATTTTAATTAATTTAGCATTAGTGGGAAGGATGAATAAATGTAGAAGGCAGATATCTTAGCTTGTCTATATTAGGGACTGGAGTTCAGGATATTGGGAGCTATTTCAACTGGTGCAAGATAGATATGATCGCCCAAGTACTTGGGAGATCATCATAAATGAAAGAAGGCAAAAACTCCATATAAACGTGTTCAAGATCGCTAACATCTGAAATAGTCTATATAAAAGCCCTTACAGCTATCGAAACATAAAAATCGAAATAACAATGATCTTGAGAGCAAAATCTAGCTGTCTCCACAGAGGTAAAAAAATAAGCTGGTGGTTGAAAATTTAAAAAATACCAACAATAAACTCACTTCCAATGCACACTTAATGAAAAAGTATGAAAAAAATCAACACAAGATACTGAAAAAAAAAATTAACATACTTTTATCTAATAATTGTGAAAATATCAAGCCAGTAAAATACACATTTCACAGTTGAATTCCGTCATAAAAAATAGCAACAAGATGGTTCATTAAATAATTTTCAATTCTTGATTTATATTTCTGGTTATGCCTAATTTATGTAACATATATTGCTCTATGGGCAACATATTAACAACCATTGCGATAAATTTAAATGACATATGACACTGCCGTATTCTTCTTCACATTTAGGAGTTCACGGTCATTATTCGAGATGAAATTACAAATTATTAATAATACCCTATTGTGATATTTTTGCCACGTACTGTCTTATTTATTGTACGGACAGAAAATTAAGAAGCATCATCAAGGATGTTTATAGCCTTCAATGTTGTAGGTGAAAAAGTGTTATCCATTATAAAAATGTGATGTTCCAGTGTAAAAGCTTAGGAAAGAACAAATAAAATAGTTAATAACTTGAATCAGTTGAGTTAATATTGACATTTTAAAAATATCGTTTTATCAGTTATGGGCTTGTACATGAAAATTAAAAAAAGTGTTAACAGTCGATTTAAAGGCAGAGTTGATTCGTAGTTAGTTACAGGGTTGAAAGTGGCGGATAAACGTCTTTTAAAAATACATTTGAAATTTTGCGCCAACTCTTGGCGTACCTAATAATTTCGACGTAATTCAATAATTTAAAAAAATCCTAGCCAGCCTCCATTAATTTATTTCACTTCGCGATTTGGCCGATAAAATGTATTTATTTTATCCCCCGAAAACGAAAAATAATTATAAAAATTCCAACTATTATATTTTTTTAAATTATAATAGGTAAGTAAAAAACGAATTTCCCTCCAATTGCCAAATAAAACTATATCTTCCGTTTCTTTTATTCCTTGTCTTTCCTTCTTCCGAAATTTCGTTCACTTGGTCAAACCGTGCTTTTCTCGGTTGCCCTCTACTACAGCCCTCACTCATGCTTGCATTATAAATTTGTTTAGTTAGGCTTTCGTCACTCGTCCGTTGATGTCCAAACCAAATCACCTCAATGTGCTCTTTTTCACCCTACTTAACACATCCATTTTTAACCCACCCTCATCCTTAAAAACATTTCAAAAAAATAACATTTGAATAACAATAGTGCGAGAATATTCTCGTCCTATTGTTATTCAAACATAATTATTCACAAGAAATTTCAATCGCATTATATTGTATAAAAATCGGAATTTAATATAAAATAAAATTAATGAACTTTCAACGAAATTAAAATATTTCAGTTGAAAGTCAAAAGTCTCGCGATTTGTTCGTATTTAAAAACAATCGATTCAACTGATCACGAATTCGATCGGGGTCCATTGTTCTCTTAATAAATGATAAAACGAGTCAGAAAGAATGTAATCTCTTATGGCATAATAACGTTATCAATATACTTTTCAAATATGTCATAAGTTAATGATATGCGTAAATCTTTGTCCGCTTACAATAAGGTATGTCAAAAATGCAAAAAAGAAGCTTGACATATCAACTATATTGTGGAAATTAAATAAAATTTTATTAAAAAAAAATACAATATACGAGTATACTCGTATTTATTTATTTATTATTTATTATTACACATGACAAGAAATATACACAATTTGAGAAAAAACAACAGGTAATTTGATTTGGACATATAATTTTAATGGATCTGGGTTTGTTGCCTTTCATTTGTCATATCCCCAGTAAACTAGGCTTTTGCCTGTATCTCACTGAGGATATTTAGCATGAAAAAATAAATCGATACTTCTTTCCGATTTTTGATAACACAAAAAAACCCCGTTGCACGCTCTCATCAACCTGACAAACAGTGACACTCAACTACAACTGGAAACATCTTGCGAAACTCAACTCCTCACACATTATCACTCCAGAAAGACCAAAAATATTCATCCCACAATATACCGCACACAATCATAAGAATAAAAATCAAAACAAATCCAAAACAAAAAAAAAAAAGAAGAAAAAAAGAAAAACACACAGAAACACAAATACAAAAACATCCAAAATTAAAACAACAAGAAGAGACCCACACTCACGAGCTCACATAAATCCTTTCCACTCGTCATTCATCCTGAAAGCCCAAGTACTCAAAATCCTGTCGCAATAACAACCACGCTCCGATCGACTATCTAAATAGTTTTCCTACCTTTACTTTTATTGAAGTCGGCACGCCATTGTATGTAATGGGAGCCAAATAAGCATATTGCCTTTGGGCAAAAGAGGTTTTAACTCTAGGGATGGTGAACATTTCATTAGTTGCCATGCGTGTCATGTGTGTCTGCTGAGTTTGCATCTTCCCCTCCTCTCGATGGTAGTGCCAGAGAATGGATTTGAGATGTAAATTGGCTATGTTCAGGACCTGATACTCTCTGAAAAGCTCCGCCGTGGGATACCGAGCAGGAAGTTTATTGATTATTTTCACAATCAATTCTTGGGAAACCTGTAATATGTGTTTTTGGGTTAAGGTGCATCCCCCCCAAACTGATATACCGTAAGAAAGTGCTGACTGACATAAGGCGAAGTATATACTTTTAAGAATATTTTCACTGAGCACATTTCGAATCATACGGAATATGTATCCTAGTTTTCTGATTTTTGCGCTCAAAGTGTTAATATGGACTTAATATTGTTAATATTGTTAATATTGTTTATCAAGATTTCATTCATACCCCAAAAAGGTATTTTTTTATCAACGATTAGCTTTTTTACGGAATAAACTACGAATTGAAATAGTCCGCTTTCATTCTTAATGAACGTTAATAATGATTTGGTTTGTAGAAAATCGATTATTGAATACGGAAACTCATACCCAATTTCATATTAAACTATTCACGCAAAGCATTGGACATCGATAAAAAAAAGAAAGCAGTTTATATGCATAACAAACAACTCCATTGATATTTGAATACATTAAACTATTCGTAATTTATTCTCCCACACACTTTTTCAAGTCAGAAAGTAAATTCGAAATCTCCCGAGTATTTTCTTCTTCTCATTATTTTGTGTAAATGGTACATCTGGCGGGCTTGTTACTATACAGCAATTTCTTCCAACTAACTAGCTCATCTTGGATATATTAAACTGTTTTAATCCACGACAGATTTTACAAAAAAATATATATTCGTTTAAATTTAAGTAAAAAAAAACACAAATGACATCTCTATTATATCATAGCACAACTAGAAAGAAATACGTTCAAGGATAAATATGGGAATCATACGAAAATTAGGGTAAAAGGATATTCTGAGTGATATAATGTTTTATCAACTATCTGTTAATCGTATAATAAATAATTAATCTTAATCACAGTCGCGCCGAGTGAACCGTAAATGAAGAATTGGGATATTTCCATTATCATCTCCAAATTAAAAATACAATATACGAGGCATATCCAGAAAGTAAGTGTACTGAATTTTTGTAGGTTACAATTTTTTTTATTTAAACAAAAAAATTACGTGGTTACCGTAGTACATATGTAAGCTATTTTTCGACATAGTCGCCATTCCTCTCAATGCAGGTGGTGAAGCGGGGTATCAACTTTTTGATGCCTTCCTCGAAGTAGTTTCCCGCCAACCCCTCGTATATAATAGATATTACTACTTAGCGTGGATTACATTTTTCTAACGTTTTATTGATAAATAAATAATACATAACTTTATCAACAACGTCTGTAAAGTTATGATAACTCTGATATTGTTGGCTGAGAGTACGCGGGTTGGGTAAATAGCCGTAAAAAAACCCTGAGATAGTGAATACTGAAGTTTACTTTGGACTTACTGACCACATATTTATATTGTTATCATATAAAACACTGCGAATTTGGTTTTGAAAATAAAAAATAATATATACAAACCTTTAGAAAAACGTACCTAAATATATTTAATATTCTATTAGATTACCCACTACTGTGTGTTTATTTGCAGAATATTTATACAACTTTCTTAGTTTAAAATAATATTAAGTTTTCAAAATTTATAGAATGATCTTTTCGTATAATTTTGAGATATATATCTTTGATTTCTTTATTCTTCATAATATAAATATGAGAATAAAAACTGCAAAATTTTCAAGAATAAAAAGAAGATCGATTTAAAAGATGATAAAAAAAATCACTGTTTGATTATTTGTATACAAATATCTTAGACTTGAACCGATTTCTTAAGGATGTTCATGCTTAAATGATATACGAGTATTTATGAATATTTTATAATGGAAATGTTGATAATGATACATCATTGATAACGTCAAATGCAGAAATAACTGTCAGATTTAAGAGAGTTTGACCTTATCATGAGTCAACATTGAGACGTGAGAAGACTGTGAGTTTCATTACAAATACATAATAACCTCCATGGCCTAGTTGGTAAAACGCCTGTGTTCCAAACTGGGGGTTGCGGGTTCGATTCCTGTTGGAACTAAGATTATTTAGAAAATGTTACCAGTCTGATTTTAATTGAAAGCCTCTTTAACATATTTGTGGTTGGTTGGAAGAATTTGCCACACGGCAATAAGTTAGCCAAGTTGTATTGTACAATACGAAAGTGTAATACAATATAAGAGATATGGCTTACATATTAGTTTGTAACGATATATTATTTCAAATAATGTCTTTTTTTTGGTTGAGCGGGAACTCATATTTCGCTGGTGTTTAAAACATAGCGTCATTGGTTCGAATCTTTCATTTATTTACTTGTTCTCAATTGCTTTAAGTCTTACCACATTTGAAATTTAATAATGTTTACTAATAAAAATATCAAAAAGTTTAATGCAAAAGAAAACGTTACCTTTGATGATCAAATCCAAAAGGAATTTCACTAACAACAGACATCGTCTTTTTTTATCGCACACAAAGTCAAGTCAGTGACAAGTGAAATTAAACAAAAATAAAAACAAATAAATCGCAAGTCTCCATGTTTTCACTCGAAGTGAATGTCGCACGTCGCGTCGTGTCGCGTAGACTGTCGCACACTAGTCGAGGGAAAAGTGTAGATTTGAGGCGATATGATAATGATAACAATAGAGGATACATCACACTGTCAAATAATATGCAGGGGTGCCACTGATAATATGCCATAGAGATATTCTTGTTTAATTTTAAACTGAAAAAACAATTACGTTAAAGGTCGAACTGTAAAATTTTGTATCTGAACGAAAATATTTCGGAAAAACGAACTTTTCGTATGAAAATTGTGGTTACGCAAAATTTCGTTTCCAAAGTGAAAAAAATAATCGCAACGTCGAGACGAGTGGCGCGCTACATAATGGAGATTTTCTGGAAAACTGAAATCTAAAGAACATTCAGTACAAAATCGAAAAATTTCGTTAAGTTTATGTTAATATGTTTTAGATCGATACATAGTTTTATAAGAGTTATGTCAAAATTTAACATTTGACTAATTATCTGAGATAACTAAATAGGCAGATTTTAGATATACTGTGTAAAACTGCTCTCAGATATTAAACATAAAAACGTTGAAATATTTCAAGCGCCATGATTTAGTAATAAAATAAACTTATATAATATAATCTGAGACTTTACGATGCGTCTCTGTCTCTATGTATCTCTATCTATCCAGAGCACTGGTGTGATGTTGCGAGTTAGGCGACATACCCTAGCGAACCAACGTACCGCATACTATCGCAGTGGCCACGCTTCGCGCCACGTTGCATGACGATTAGCCATCGAGTGAATCTCCTAGCTAACAGATGTGTTGGTTAATTTACAAGATGGTGGAAGTTTTAATGATAGCTGTGTATAAAAGGGAGCCTTTGTGGAACCCATCGAGCAAATTATAGAAAAATGTACCTGTAATAAAATTACTTTGGAATGAAGTTGCACAGAAAGTAAATAAAGATGGTAAGTTATAATGAAATTGGTTAGTTTTGAGAGTAACATCGTGTGTTGACTCAATCGATCCCAACTGTCAAACGAATTTGTGCGTAGCACTTTGGTGTGGCCAGGCATGAAGTCACCTAGTATATGAGTCACGTAAAATCTAGCTTAGCACTTAACGAAGCATTTTGGTGTGGCCTCGGCCTAAGAGAAACAGCGTAATTCTTCACGTTGTCCTCCCACTTGATTTGTGGAAACTTGCTGGTTTCCCTCAAATATTAAGCTGAATATCCCGGTTGTTCGGTTCTTACAGTGTGTTCAGCTCAAGCCAGTGAAAAACTCCTGGTTTAAGCGTGTATGAATGTATGCTCCCACCCCCACCAATCTACGAAGAATCTTACTATCGCAGATTCGGAAGGACCGTTCTTGCGCTCCTAATACTCCAAGTCTCGCATCCAACACAATTGGTTTGATTATAACATTGTTGACATTGAACTTCGATTTCATGGATAAGCACTTCGACTATACGAGAGATCACAATATGACCTTTTTCTGGGTTCTGTAATATAAGTATACCTACACAAATAAATCAAACCATTTTTTTTTCTAATTGCTGTGATTGTCAGTCAACTTTGTGATATTTTTTTTCTAATTGCTGTGATTGTCAGTCAACCTTGTGATATTTTTTTTCTAATTGCTGTGATTGTCAGTCAACCTTGTGATATTTTTTTTCTAATTGCTGTGATTGTCAGTCAACCTTGTGATTTTTTTTCTAATTGCTGTGATTGTCAGTCAACCTTGTGATATTTTGTTTCTAATTGCTGTGATTGTCAGTCAACCTTGTGATATTTTTTTTCTAATTGCTGTGATTGTCAGTCAACCTTGTGATATTTTTTTTCTAATTGCTGTGATTGTCAGTCAACCTTGTGATATTTTTCCAAATGAACGTTTAACATGTGGCATGATATTCACTTCTTTCGCAAATATCTTTCTCGATCAACAAAAATGTATTGCTTAATTTAAAGAATTTATTTCTGAAATACTTCATTACAGAATAATTACAAGTACCTCCGGTTCGAGTCAATAATCAGATTTCTAATGAAACGGCTTCTCATTAAATTTCAATTCAAATTGAATATGACTAAACAATATTTGATAAAAAATCATGATATTGCCTTAATTTTAACTAGAGTCAACGATTATATTTTATCACAGTGAATACATTTTAACAACAAAAAAAAGTTTATTTAGCATAAGATATTTTTTCTATTATTTTTATTTGTACTGTGACATGATAATTTTCTGAAAATATTAATATATGTGATTTGTGGTTCATCTGTTGATGTGCGCGTGTTGAATAATGAAAAACTAAAATGAAATTGTTTCATAAATATTTTACTTATATCATATAACCACAATAAATAAGAATACCACAAGAAGACCGTAGAAATTGTCAACTCGATTTCTGATTAAAATACGTAATTATAACTAGTGATCAAATAAATGTATGTCTGTATTTTTTACCGCCCTTGTCTCAAAAAGCAGTAATGTATGAAAATTAAGGTACGAGTATATACCATACATACTATATATGATTTTATTTAATGAACAAAGCAGCAAATTGACTTGTAAATAAAAAAAAACAGCTAATATATTATATATGTATTATATTATAAATATACAGTTAAAATATTGATTTCAGAAAACAATGCGTATTGAACTGATTTTACTTGATACATTAAAACAAAATCACGACTGTTTTCTAGTAGTTTAAAATGTTTTTCATACCAAATATTTGGTAATATTTTTAGACTTCGCCCTGAGGATGAAGGTTGCGACGCCTTCGAAACGTCGGTCATCATAGTCAACATGCAACAACTCCAAAAAACAATATCAACTAGATTTTACTTGATATTTTGATAACAGCAGTAACTTTTTTTCTCCAAACAATTCAGTCATGCAAAGGCCAGTAAGTTTCATATTGATAAATAGAAGTGCGAAATACCAGTATTAAAGACTTCATAATGTAGTGAGGACGTGGTAATTACACACTTCAGATTAGGAGCAGATATGGTAAAATGAGAACAACGAGAGTTAACGTGACATTAACTCTCGTTGTTCTATAATAAGTAAAAGTATATTATGATAACAGATTTGAGCCCTGACCAATATGTAAACATTCCGTGTGTGTGTTTACATTTAGAATTAAATTTATCATTCTTCCAATATTCCTCGTAAACACCCTCCATCCAGCCAACCACCATACATCGTAATAATTATTTATTTACACACAGTAAGATTGATAACGTTTATATACGAGTATATTGTTTGTTCAGCAATCGAAATGACGGGTTTTAAAATAAATAAATACACATAGTTGTTAAAGTTGTTTTTACATAACAACGGCACTTGAGTTCCAACTATGAATCATTCTTTCTCAACTTTTTTTTTACATAAAGAAATAATTTTCAGTACGTTAAAGCTGAAAGGAGAATACTACTATAGAAACGTCGAACACTCTGGTCTCGGTGCAATTTTAGTGATCCATGCTGAGAAATATTGTAGGAAGTTAGTTTCCGTATGCCTTTAGAGCCCGAGTATACTTTAAATATTATATAAAAGGAAGTTCATAAGACTAAGTAATTAAGGTGGAATGAGGTCTGATTGTATTATAATAACTAAATTAATAAGATGCTATCCACCGGATCACATTTCATTCCGCCAGAAAAGAGCCTCGAGAAAGGAGGTAAAAATACGTGTCGCGGTGACAAATATAATGATTTGGTCGAATAACAAAGTAATTTCTTGTTAAATATTTTATTTTAATGATTAGTTCCTTTAAGAATTATCTCAAAATATTTTAATTTTCTCCTTTGATGTAAGATGTCATTGGGTGTAATAATATAAAAATCATAATTAAATAAATCAAATTGACAATTTATTAATCTAGTCAAAACACACAATGGCGAATTGAATTTAAACAAGCATATAAATGTTCCGTTGAACAATTTTCATATCATGAATCCACAAAACATCAGAAATTAGATTTTTTTAGTACGTTCTGTACGTTAGAAATAAATATTTTTTTTTGTTTATGTTTTCTTAAATTTATGATCCTTGTTTTGAAGGAGTATTTTTTATATATTATAGAGTCGACACAACTGGATTTTAAAATAAAGGATCCGGTTGCAATAAAACTAAGGGAAATACCACAACGCAAATAAAAGCCAAACAAGAACTTCGACATATTTTGTATACTACATATAGTTGTATTTTTATTGAATATCGTCGACGTAGAAACCGTTTTCGTCATGAATACGCGAGATCTCTAATCGTGAAAATTAAAAAAAAAACGAATAAATACAAATATTACGATTTATTAATTGACAAGTGAATATTTAAAACAAAAAAGTGTCGCAAAAGATCTGAGGTAAATTTTGCGTACAATTTCAGTATGTTGAAGAGTTCTACGCACGGAGACAATCATAAATCAGCGGCGCAACATATTTCAATGGTTCTTGACATCCAGCAGCTATCCACGCTGCTGGATGCCAAGATGCCTCTTTTCGGTTCCTAACAGCAGCTCTCCAATTCTGTATTTATAATGCATGCTATGAGAAGAAACGGCCAGGCCAAGTTTGGGCTGCATTTGGTAAGCTATTTTACATTATCTGAAGTGCCAGAGATACCTAAAGAATGGTCTATTTGATTCACGTGTCCTCTCAGTACTGACATGGTTTGATACGACAACGTTCACAAAACAAGTAATGCATAAGCTCAGTGTGATACAGAAGGAAATGGGGAGAGTAATGTTCAATATCTCACTATGGGACCAGAAGACGATGAATGGATAAGGCAGCAAACCAAAATCGTAGATGTGGCTAAAAGGGTTGTCACATAAAGGTAGAGCTGTATAGGGCACATTTCCAGACGTACCGATGATAGGTGTGCTTAGAAAGTGCTGGAATGGCAGCCGAGAAGTACGGAACGACTCCTAGCAAGATGGTAGCATGACATCAGGCTGGGAACAACTGGAAGTAATATGCCGTTGATAGGAATGAGTGGAGGAGAGGGGAGGCCTATATCCAACATTAGAGTCGACTGGCCTGATGATGATGACTGCATGCTTGTCGTGGGTCATTCCATCGTACCATTTGAGATAAGGCCATCCAACATTTCTTCGATGAATGTGTTTCACCAAGGAAATAAACCTTTGCTGGAGGCATATAAGTAACAAAACTGGAGGAGGTAGGCAGATAAGGCAGCGATCGGCAAAATTTAAAACCAAATCTCAGTTAATAATAACTGGAAGCTGATGATAGTGGTCCGCCGTGTACAAAATATTACAGATAATCAAACATACAATCTTGCAAATCTGTGATTCCAATAGTAAGTTGTTGCAATTTCGAAAAACATCGACAAATTAAATATGATGGAGCCTGGACAGGTATATTTTTAATATATGGCGCTATTTTTAGCGCGTTTAGAAATTATGTAAATCACAGAAAAATCAAAATTCGTCAATCATTAAATAGATCTTGGATCGAAATAATTTTGAAATCGATCATGTTATTTTAAGATAAAATATGTGTAAAATTCTAATAAAAAACAAAACCATCACAAGAGATCCATTGACTACAGTATATGTATATTGAAAAACATATCAAGTTCCGCAAATGGTCTGAATTTAGTGTTGTGTGCGCGCGCTACCGGAATGCCCCGTTCATCATTCAAGAGTTGTGCACGTGGAGACAATATAATCGTATGTAGATAGGTAGCTCAACAGGTAAGGGAAGAAGTATCCGGCAGTAGGCAAGCAGAATAAGGCAGGAGGTAGATAGGTAGGTAGGTGTGGGTGACCTTGCACGTTGGGCCCCGAGGCTCGAGATGGTTGGCCGTGGAGAAAGTACGATGAGCGACGATCGTCACGCCACCACGACGGGGGAAAGTGGCCGTCGAACCAGGGACGGCTCGACTCGAAATCTTATTTTCAATTGAGCGCGGTCGATTATGATCGATTTTTGAATGCAACTACAGGCAAAAACACTATCAAACTTTGCCACGTTGCGATTTATCTAACAATAATGCCCAACGCGGTATTTTAAATTAATTGGATTAAATTTATTGCAAATAAATCAAAATAATACTACATATAAACCACCACGCCAGACTTTCCTATCTCGACACACACATTTCGCTTCTTCTACATCTATACACGTTTTCATAAAGCTTCCACGATTTCTCTTACTTCTTACTTTTCCTTATTTCAAAATATTATTCACTTGATCTAAATAATATTAAACGCTGTTAAAGTTGTTGCAATGCTTTTTTGAAAAAAAAAAATTTTTTGGGAACTACCGAAATAATAATTCTTAATTGTAGTATGACTAACGAAAAATAAAGAAATTAATCAGTGGTTGAGCAAAGAAAGGTCTAAGTCATTAAACAAAATTGTAAATGAAGAGATTTTTTTAAGAAATATTATAGCATATACTGCTGAATACACAATGGATTTAAAATTCATACACATTCAGAAATTCAAAATAGTGTTTTCTTAGTAAACAAAAAACGTTCAGAAGAAAAACCACGGCTTGGGTTCATTCGTTGTTTTTTCAATGACATGAAAAATCAGCGTTTTTTTTTTACATTTTAATTACTATTGAATACATAATTGATAAATGTATAACATACTAGTTTGAGTGATCAACGCCACTACTTCTTAAAACAAACAATACGGATCACGGAAGGTTCAAGGTGCAGCGTTGAAGATAAGAGTCTTTTTTTGGTAATATTACATATCTAATAACGTTCCGGTATTCATGATAATATGAACTTAAGATACGAAGAAACAGCGGGTCAGTGATTCGTAAAATAAATCACCAAGTTATAACACAAACTACATTGAAAATATTTATTTGATAAACAATAAAATAAAAAAAAATCAATACTTATAAATCATCTTCAATCCGTGAAAAAATACTTTTGTTCGAATTCTTTTAAAAGTGAGTGGATAAAATGTGTTAAATTAAACCAGCAGTAAACAAAAATCGAATAATCGAAAGGTCGGTTAGAGGTAAGACGCCCCTGGCAGATCTGAAAATCATGTAGTCTGCCGGCAAAACTTACACGCTTTTATTTCGTCTTAGAAGTCCGACGGAGACGTGTGTTATCGAATAAACCTGTTTCGCTAAAATATCGGTGAACCATTTGGCTTTTATTGTGTGTGACAATGATCGTACAGATTGGACTCGCGGGCGTCGCGGCAGCACTCCTCTACGTCGTCATGACCTCTAAGAAAACTATTCCACATATGCTGAGGGAGATTAAGTACGAACTCAAGTTCCAGGACATCGGTTTCTGGGGTGTCGTGGATGACCAGAAAAAGAAAAAAGAAAATATCTTGGAAGAATTACCCGTTAAAACTGGGCAAGTAGCAGTTGTGACAGGGGGAGCTCGAGGTATTGGAGTCCATATTGTCAAGACTTTGGCTCAATGTGGAATGAAAGTGATCATAGGAGTGAGGAACGTCGAGGCAGGAAAGAAACTGGCCCGAGATATTCAAGAACTGGGACTGCCGGGAAGTGTTGATGTTTATCAGTTAGATGTTTCTTCAATTAAATCGGTCGAAGAATTCGGCAGAAAAGTGGCCAAGGAATATAAAAAAATTCACCTCTTAGTCAATAATGCAGGGATTATGTTTGGAGACTACAAAGTTAGCCCCGATGGGTTCGAAAACCAATTGGCAACGAATTATTTAGGGCATTTCTTACTAACTCATTTCCTGTTGTCAAGTTTGAAGGCAGCAGGGGAAACTTCTGAAACCTGTGCGAGGGTTGTGAATGTCACTTCTGTAGCACACAAAGCGACCAAGATATTTTTCGACGATATGAACTGGGACGCGGAATACATTACTTCTGCGGCTTATGGACAGTCTAAACTAGCACAGGTAATCAATTCTTTTGCTAAATCAACTTTTTTTACTTTTCTTTTTATTGCGAGCAACTTCAAGCTGAAGAGAAAAGATTTATCAATTGGAAAGTTATTTATTTATGTGCGTTGTTTTTACATTCGAATTTCGCAAGTCAACAACACATTGTGATTTTTTAAATATCGGGATGTGCGCGTGATATTGAATATCCCCGAAACTGAACTAAAATAATATTATTTCCGTGTCATTAATATATTTCAAAAGAAGATCATCAT
This sequence comes from Odontocerum albicorne, assembly GCA_949825065.1. Taxonomy (NCBI): domain Eukaryota; kingdom Metazoa; phylum Arthropoda; class Insecta; order Trichoptera; family Odontoceridae; genus Odontocerum; species Odontocerum albicorne. Next base: position 36,329,616 of record OX463845.1, on the reverse strand, counting down.
TCCATTTCCCTGTAGCGTAGGCAAACAAACCAGAGCGCCAGACTTTCCTATCTCGATACATATCCTTCACCTTTTCTATATCCATACACCTTATGTAACTCCTACAATTTCTGACTTTTTGCATTTATTTCTTTCAAAATATCCTTCACGCGATTCAACCACACTTTCCTTGGTCTTCCTCTACCACACCATCCACTAACATTTGTACTATATATTTGTTTTGTTAGTCTGTCTTTACACATTCGTTCTACATGGTCAAACCATCTCAGAGTGCTCTTCATTTTACTCAACACATCAACCTTAAGTTCAAATTCATTCCTAATCCCTTCATTCCGTATTATGTCATACATTGTGACTCCATGTATTCTTCTCCATGCACGCATTTATTCGGTTCTTCTGTGTTTTTCCACGTTAATTCCTCAGAATACCCCAAAAAACACTATATCCCTTTTTTAACGTAATAATTTTAAATATTAGATTCGGTAAGTAATTTAATAGTAAAATGTGTTGATTTCCTGACGATTTTCTCATATATTACTTAAAGCATTCATCGCATGTGTTTAATGTTATTCGAAATTTGTTTCGATTGATATTTTCTGTCCAGTTCCTTAGTTCCCTCGATACACGAGCATGTTAAAATGTTATCTTTCACTTAACGTCACTTATATTTAATGTGTAACGCAGCGGAGTCCTGCGAATGAGGCAATCATTCATTATTTACTCGCATATATTTTGACGGTGATGACAAGGAATCTAATAAATTATTCAAATTCACGTCACACTACAGTTTGTTTACCTTTCTCTTTAAATTGAATGAACAGATATTTCGGATCGTTAACATAGACTAACCAAAATTATTTTTTACCTTTTCAATAATCGTATATACGAAATGAAAGAAGTGAAACTTTGATTCTGTTGAAAAAAGTACATATTTATTTTGTTAAAATTGAATATGGGATTTGGAATACCAAAAAGCATTGTAAAGAAGAAAGTTTTATGCTGTTATTTGTAATTTACTACCTACACGTATGAGAATATTCAACCTGATGCAGTCAAGAGTAATTTACTACCTACACGTATGAGAATATTCAACCTGATGCAGTCAAGAGTAATTTACTATCCACACGTATGAGAATATTCAACCTGATGCTGTCAAGAGTAATTTACTACCTACACGTATGAGAATATTTAACCTGATGCAGTCAAGATTAATTTAGTACCTACACGTATGAGAATATTATACCTGATGCAGTCAAGAGTAATTTACTACCTACACGTATGAGAATATTCAACCTGATGCAGTCAAGAGTAATTTACTATCCACACGTATGAGAATATTCAACCTGATGCTGTCAAGAGTAATTTACTACCTACACGTATGAGAATATTTAACCTGATGCAGTCAAGATTAATTTAGTACCTACACGTATGAGAATATTATATCTGATACAGTCAAGAGTAATTTACTACCTACACGTTTGAGAATATTCGACATGATGCAGTCAAGAGTAATACATAATAGTTTTTAAATATTGTACATAGGAACTGAAATCCTATATGTGGGTAGTGCGGAATTTTCATGAATATACAAAAAGATAAAGCAAAAAATAAATTGAGCTTTAAACCGATATGAAAGAAATTTCGAATTAATTTATAATCACATCACTTGAACAGGTCGATTCATATGAATTATCAATATATAGACGTAATAAATTGGGCTTTCTAGTTTTATTAAATAAACGCTTCTTCTTCTTCTTAAACTTTCTGTAGACTCTCAAGAGTCTGTTAATAAACGCAAATTCATTTATTCTTTGGTTCCAATAAAATAAGTAACATACAATACATTAATAACGTCTTCCTCATCACCATCAACCCTAGAATCTCTCTTAGCAGCATTTAATCTCAACTTATACCCAGTGTGCGATAGTTCACTGTCACACCATCAAGCTATCTCAGCTTTGGCCTCCCCATTCTCCTACGCCCCATCAGATCACTGAATAAAGCCTTCCTTGTAGGGTCAGTGCCCAAGCCAGCGTAGTCCAGCATTTTTTTATAACCTTGGCTACGCTAGCTTCTTCGTTATACCTGTGTTTCCACGTGTCATTGTCACAAATTGGACCATATAATCGGCGGAGAAATTTCTCAACAAAGTTATCGCTTTGTAAGTATTCACGTTTCTGATGAGTTAATTAACACAAGTCTTAGCAACGTTTTGTAAATGTGGCTTTTTGTGCCTCTGGAGAGTAGGCGAGACATAAATAATAGGATAAGGCCAAAACAGGTTAAACTCGTTTAATGTTTTCCTTAACCTTAATAAGCAGAATAACATAAACAAAGCTTTTTCCTTTAATCAAAGGCCACTAAAATATAAACAAGCACATTGTCGAACTATTCTAATAACAAAGCGTTTAAGATGTTAAAATATGATGTCTTAGAGCGCTTTTATGTTCTTGGGTGTTACGAAATCGTACGATGCATATTCCCAGTTTGTGTTTTAATGGAACTTAATTAATTTCCTTTTACAGTGTGGATTATGTTACTTAACTATTTTTAATTATTTCCACCTTCACTACATATACGAGTACATTAAATAGTTTATTATTTCATGAAAAACAAAGGTTTATTCGTTTTACGTAGTTATATTACAAAGGAAACTTTGCCGTGCTTAATCAAACCTACGAGTACGAAAAAAAATAGTGCAAGTGGATCAAAGGTGTAAATAAATTGTAGATAATATATTTACTATTTAGTCTTTTTTCATCAAATCAACGTCATAGGTTTATTACTGAACAAATACAATACACATTTTTTTTTTGTTAAATTTATTTATCCAAATAACATTTTATGAAACTTTTGACTACACGTTTGTAATGAGCGTTCTCATACTGGCATACGTTTATTCGTCATACATTGGCATACCTTTAATCGTCAAGAGTATTGTGAAAAGTATAAAAGGTCGGATACGTATAATGATATTGTTAGAGATATGCAAGCCGTTTCAGAATGTATGTTTTCATAAATTTAAGTATAATCAACAATTGAATCAATCCAGAAAGAAATAAGAATGACCACTATAAAAAAAAAAGCGTAAGAAGACGCGTGAAGTCGACAGCAATCACGATCATATGTTATGCCAGGAATACGTGAAGATCTACTGAGTCTTTACCTTATGGCATATGAAGACGCGTGAAGTTGACAGCAATCACGAACATATGCCAGGAATGCGTGAAGTTCTACTGAATCTTTACCTTTTGGCATAATAGTGATAGTAAAAAAATACTTATTTGTTTAAACTATTTCATATGAGTTTCGCCTTGATTTTGATGCACTTTATTTGGAATCAAAATACCAAGTTATGATAATTTTATTATGCCGTGTCATACGTTTTGAATTCTAAATTCGTTTAAGACGTATATTTTTTATGTATAATAGTTAGACCTGAGTAAAGAAATGTGTTCACCAGGATCTGCTTCGTACGCTTCAATGCTGCATACATATGTACGTTACAGATCATATCTCGAAAAAAATGTAGAGGCGGGGATATATTTTAAACTTACATATTTTTTCCACCAGGAAAAAAATATGTATGATTCAACATTAAAGATTTTTGGAAATTGCTCAGTTTTAGTTCATTCTTGTTGAAGACAACAGGTTTTTGTAATCTGAACAGTGAACGTGAAAGTTTCCAGATCACAACCTTTGATCGAGCATTGTCCTTATTGGGCAAATATCAAAATTTTCTTTTACCATAAAAAGAGGTTCTGAGAAATTTTAAGATTATTATATTAATGGCTAAATTCTATGTATATGAATATATGTTATATGTATTCTGAAATTTGATTGGTAAATCATAATACAGCCAGTAATTTTTTGATATGAAATATCTTTATACGCCTTGGATATTTGAATATATAATCTATAATTATATTTTTCGGAGTTTTTTTGTATTATATGAAAATGTGGGGTGAAAAATGTCTGCGATGACTCCGGTCGGGTTTCTTCTCTGATACCTGATCGTAGAAGTCAAACAGGATGACCTGAAGGTGATGAATGCATCTAGTTTGGATTTTTTGTTGTGAATCGTGTGAAACCTGTATTAGTCTGCATATTTTCTTGCATTACTTTGATTTTGCTGTCAATAAAATAAATAAGTAAATTTGATTAATGTATTGCATACACAGCACAACCTGGAGGGTTTATTAGCAATCTCTTCTAACCAACTAGAGAGATGTTAAACAAGCCTGAAGTGAAAACCATGCTGGAACTCTTTTATAAAAAAACTTGTTCACAGCGGGAATCGAGCCCGCAACCCCCGGGTCGGAAAACTATATGTACTATAAGAGTATGAATAATTTTAAAAAACTTCACTCTGGTAAAGGTTAATATATATATATATTTTTTTCTTTTAATTACAGGTGATGTCGGCGAAATATTTAGACAGGATGTTCGAAAACAAAGGGGTTAAGGTCCGCTGCTACTCTGTACATCCAGGAGTGGTTAACACTGACCTTTTCAATGGTACACCAGTGAAGATGTACGCACAATGGATTATCAACATGTTCTTCAAGACACCGGAGCAAGGAGCCGTGTCCATCTTGCACGCGTGCTTCTCGCCCAAGTTGGAGAAAGAAGGTGGAGCCTACATCAGCAACTGCGGAACTGGAACGGAGTCAGGATATTCGAAGAAAGAAGATAAACAAAAGGAACTGTTTGTCGTTACGTGTGATATGCTCAAATTGTTTGATTTCGGTGTAGTCAAGGATTAAGTGTTATCGAGTGATTTTCAGTGATTGAACTTCCTCAAGATCCTGGTGAGTTCTCATTGTTATCAAAACAAAAACAAAAGGGGAAAATACCCAAGTCCAGAACGGTTTAATAACAATCATCTTATTTATTAAATAACACCGCAAACAAATTAAATTTTATGTGTTTATTTGTAAAATACACAAATCCTATAAAAAAAACTCAGTTGCAAAATTAAATTACAAATATTAAACTACATTAAAAAAGTTTTGAAAACGTTCGTATTTTTCTTCTGTCGTCTTTAAATATTGAAAGAGGCCGAATTGAATTTTAACACTTCTGTGAGAATAAATAAAAAACAATTTTAGGTGTCAAAAAAATATTTTGCTTACGAAGTATCTCAAACCTAATTTTATGATAAAAAAAACATTTTGTTAGTGTTTAAAAATTAACTAACGTGTTTATTCACTTTTTTCCTATGTTTTTACACTTGTGTATGCTAGTTGTAGTAATATTATAAAAAAACCAATCATTAAGACGACCTCCGTGGCTTAGTTGGTAAGACATCTGTCTCCGATCCGAAGGTTGCGGATTCGATTCCCGTTGGTCCCATTTTTTTAAAGTTGGTCCCGTTGGTTCCACTTTGGTTTAAATTTTAAAACTCTAACATTCTTTTGGTTGGTTGTAATAGATTACCAGTGGCAATAAGCCCGCCAGCAACAACGTAGCGAAGTCAAATTTACATAGATATCAAGTAAAGTTTATTAATTTGAAATTCTTAAGCTTTAGTACAAAATTATATTAAGCATTTCCTTCAAACTTCAAAAATATTGTTTGAATCAAACCTTATTTTAGTCAAAATAAATTTAAATAATGTACATAATAAAGTTTTATTTATTTATTGGAGTGAAAACAATATAAAGCATGTTTCCAAATATCCCTTTAACGAAAAAAGAAAAAAAGGTAGAACATATTTTAAGACTGCGTAAATAAATATTTTTTTCTAGAAAAATATATTCTAAAATTGTCTGGGTAAAATATTTACCAATTCAAAGATCATTAACATCAGAATTGAACAAATGTATAAAATAGTAAGCAGAGAGGACGACATAATTAGGTTTTGATCCGTTTTAATTACTTTTCGTTAATAAATTCTAATGATATTTTATATGATTGATTATTGCATTTACAAACTTTCCAGTGTTCAATACATAGAACAATAAACGTCACAAGTATTAATACGAGTATATATATTAGTTGATATATCAAACTATTCAAAACTAATTAATTAAGACTTGTATCATTATGAAGTATTGAATATTTCTAAAAGTGAAAATGCATTGTTAATAATCTTTCATCTCTTAAATGTCTCCTTATAATTCAATTTGTCTCTATAATGCTTGGAGTTATTTGATAAATGAACTAAAGTGTAGTACAGAGAAAATGAACTGTTTCATGCCTTGTCATTTTATTTCAATCTGAGTGTCCAAACAGTAGTTTAGAATGGGAGTGAAATGTGGCCGTGGAAAAATACTGAAGAGTCGAATAAACGTTGTAGAAAAGCATGCATTTAGAAGAATACACGGGGAAACAATGTATGACAGAATACAGAATGAAGTGAATTAAGACTTGGATGTGTTGAGTAAGATGAGCAAGAGCGATTTACGACCTCCGTGGCCTATTTGATAAGACACCTGTCTCCCAACCCGAAGGTTGCAGGTTTCAAATTCACTGGAACCCAGAAATTAAAAAAAAATTCCAGTCTGGTTTTCACTTCAGTCCTGCTTGACACCTTTCTGGTTGGTTGGAAGAGATTTCCATATGCCAATAGGTCCGCCAGGTTGTACTGTATACAACGAAAGTGTAATACAATACAATACAAAGAGCACTCTGAGAAGCATTGGAAAAATAAGTATTTAAAAAATATATACTAGGCACATTTCAACTTAATTAATAAGCTGCCTCATTAGATTCATTGAAACTTGTTAAGTTTTATGATTGTTTATATATTTGCTAATAAGTGGCAGATGTTATCCAATTTGACATTACGACGATGAGAATACATTTCATATTACTGTTTACCTTAGTCAGAATATACAGGAAAAACTGGTGTTTAGTGTGTTTTGAAATATGGTATTTCATTTTCGATGTACTCGTAATATAAATTAAATTATTTTAGGTAGTTTTTTATCCAAGTCTATAATTGATACAGCTTTGCGAAAACTGTTAGGTTAGACATTTTTATTTCCTCACTCAAACTTTCAGTCAATGTTGCCGTTTTCTTTTTCACTCCTCTGTATGGCGATAGAAGAGAAGATTCATGGCATATCCGTTATTTTTGGAATGAAGGTAGTTAGTTCATCTTGAATCATTTGTTGAATAATTCAAATTGATGATCGTAATTATCAAACTTAAGCGGTTTATTCTTTTGAAATTTTCGAGTTTTGTATATTTTCTTATCCATTAACACTTAACAGTTTCCAGGTATGAAGTAAACCAACTGTGGTTTAATGAGGTAATAATGAACAAAGCAAAGTCTGTATTCTGTAGGCTAGATATAAATTGGTTAGATACTGTTGCAAGTCACCTATCTACAATATATAAACTTGGCATTATTGTTTATGGTCCTTGAAAAAGGAGACTATACTCGTAAACCATATTTTCTTCGGTTGTCTTTGATATTTGATGAACAGTTTTGCTGTCCCCTATCGAACGATTCTTTCTCTACCTAAATACAAGTAGTCTTCTTTCGCAGTTTTTCGTATCGTAGTATAAATAGGCCAAAGCCCGTACGACGGTTGTCGCCAAAAAAGAATACGAGAATTGAATTTTGAATACAAGAGAGCGAGAGAGGAATACTTGGATTCTCTCCGAAAGTAATTCGAAATTTTAATCTCAGTGGGTCCGTGATACTGAACGAATTTTAAATACCTAGCTAACAATTTTTGAACCGGTGTAAAAGGGGACTATGTATAAATTATATACGAGGGTAGTCCCAAAAGTACCCGACCTAACAAAGAAAACACAAAAAAAAATGGGAACAAATATTTTTATTTCTCAATATAGTCTCCTTTCAGCTCGACACACTTTTCCCAGCGATGTTCAATAGCTTCGATACCCTGTTTATAGTGAGAACCGTCGAGCGCCTCAAAATAGCCATCAACCGCAGATTCCACCTCTTCGTTGTTGGCAAATCTTTTACCACCGAGCCATTTTTTCAAGTTTGGAAAAAGAAAATAATCCGAGGGGGCTAAATTTGGCGAATAGGGTGCGTGAGGAAGCAATTCGAACTTTAATTTATTGATTTTGGCCACCGCGATAACGGATGTGTGAACTGGTGCATTGTCTTGATGAAACAACACTTTGTTTTTCGCCAAATGCGGCCGTTTTTTCTTGATTTCATCACTCAAACGCTGCAATAAGTTCGCATAATACTCGCCGTTGATTGTTTTTCCTTTTTGAAAATAATCAATGAAAATTATCCCACGCGCATCCCAAAATTGAAGCCATGACCTTGCCTGCAGATGGTACTGTCTTCGCCTTTTTTGGAGCCGATTCTCCCCTTTCAGTCCATTGTTTTGACTGTTCCTTCGTCTCAGGTGACAAGTGATGGACCCATGTTTCATCCATGGTCTATCGACGCAATCGACGCAAAAACTCGGCTTTGTTGCTGTGAAACATCACCAAACACTCGATTGAAACATCCTCACGACGCTGTTTTTGTTCCATTGTGAGCAAACGCGGCACCCATCTTGCGCACAACTTTCTCAAGTCCAAATTTTCAGTCAATATGCGATGTACAACACTTTTTGAAATGCCTACCATGTCTGCTAGCTCGCTCACTTTCAATCGACGGTCATCCAATACCATTTTGTGGATTTTCTTCACCATTTCTGGCGTGGTCACCTCATTTGGTCGACCACTGCGATGTTCGTCTTGGCAGCTCGTACGGCCTCGTTTAAACTCTGCCACCCAATATTTTACTGTTGTAAACGAAGGAGCAGACTCCCCCAGAGTAGAATCGAGCTCGGCTTTGATATTGGTTGGACTTAGACCTTTCAAATGAAAGTATTGTATCACATAACGATGACCAATTTTTTCCATGTTTACAAATTCACTGAGAGCGTTCACTATTGATGGCTGCTGCCAAACAAATACTAAACAACGTAGCGTCTTAAAACTTGAAACTTAAGCTTTATAAGTTTAGTACTTTCTACCATAGTAATTTTTTAAAGCAACAACCGCCATCTATACGTCAGGTCGGGTACTTCTGGACCACCCTCGTATATAAACAAATTTTACATTTATGAATATATAATTTCATAAATGTAGAATTTGTTTTACTTCCGTGAATATTTCACGGGTTGCGACTAGTCAGTTATATACGGTCTTTCGGAGTGTTATACCGCGTGGTTTGACTTGTAACGTCGACGTTTCGAAAACGTTGCGATTTTCGTCTAAAGGGTTTGTTTACAGTATAGCGAAGTTGACTACAAATAAGCCCTGAAGTTGAAAACTGCATCGTTTTCAAATCATCGGCATCAGGGAAACAACGCGGTATAACCCTCCGAAACACCTTACACAACTGAGATTTTTTCTACATAATCGCTTGAAACTTTAATCCAGTGAAATACAATTCATTATTTATTTTCTATGGAATGCCACAAATCATATACTGTGGGCGGATTACCTTTTTTTTGAAGAATTAACACATGTGTTACGAAAAAACAATGTGAATTTTTGATGATTGTTTTTGCAGTCATTTCTAACTAGTTATAAGTAAGTTATTCGAATTAAATGTGTGACGCATTTGACGCAACCATCTAAAGTTTTGGGTTGAAATCGCGAAAAATGTTACAACCGGATTGTTTATAAGCGTTCAACTATTTAAGAGAATTTGGTAACTTGACAAGGCCACTAAAGCTCTTGCAGAGCCGGATCTACAAAACTTCGCACTTTGTATTGAAGCGTTTATCTAATTTAATTAGTTATTTATAATTAATATTACCCATTTTATATTATTTTAGTAACGACATTTAATGTTTAAGAATATGTTGTACGGAAAGTAGTTTCGCATTTCTCAGAAAGATGTTATTAGGGAAAAAAATGCGATTTTCATTCTAATCGTACTAAATGTATAATATTATGAGAGGTAATCGTTTTGCGCATTTTACCACTGTTTACCTAAATAGCACGAGTGGTTTTTTGGCATCATTTTGAAGATGGAACAAAATAATTTGTTTTTCGGGTTCTTGGTGCTTTTGTGGTGGGACACAAACCAAAAAAAAACACATGTACAGTGCATGGCGGCGATGCCATAAGTGATCGTGTGTGTCAAATGTGGTTTAAAAAACCGTATTGGTGATACGACACTCAAACATGGTATCCGCTCTGGAAGGTCGATAAGACCAAATCAAGGTTTTGATCGAGAATAACGAGATTGCTGAAATAATGAAAATATCGAAAATCACAGTCCACAAGCATTTGGTGCAATTATGAGTGAATTTGACCTAAAATACGAAATTACTTAATGGACAACCTAATCCTTTCTATTAAAGCGTTTTTAGCAATACAATTCATGATTTCTAATTAATTACACAAGTTTTAGCCATTTCATTAATTTTACTTTTAAGTAGAGACGAAAAAAAATTGCTAAAAATAAATTTACGCGTAGTTAAGAAATTCATAAATGCATTTCAACTGCATTTCTCTCATTTCCAAAAAAACAATAAATTTTGTAAAAAAGTGGCGATTTTGCGAGTTGAGTATCAAGGGAAATGAAAACTGTAGATACAGCATTATAAATTAAACTGCGTTTTGATTAAACATGTCATGTATTTATTTTCTAAATTAAAACAACGTTGATTTAACATGAATGTGAGAAGTGTAAACAAAGTACCACCTGAACATAGCATTATATCGATGTCTACATTTCTTTCTACGATTTTAACTTTTGTACAATTTATCAACAAATTAAAACTTATATTTTAGAAATTTGAAAATTCTGATAGTGAACCAGTAAGGGTATTTAATTATTAATTTTTATAAATATAGAAGTACGAGTAACATATATTTTCTTATATTTAAAATGAAATATATTCGGCCGACTTTCCGGAACAAAAAATATTTGGATAAATTTCATAAAGATGGCTGAGAGTGCCATACGATTCTTTGCTTTGTTTTCTTCTAATTTTTTTGAATTAATTATTGCTGAAGACTTTTCGATATTTGACAAGACGACCTTCGCCATTTAGTTGATAAAATCATCTGTCTTACAAATCAGAGGTTGCGGAGTCGATTCCCGTTGGTACCCAATTTATTTAAAAAGCGCTCTAGTGTGGTAAACGCTTAAGATATCTTGAACATTTTTCTGGTATGTTGGAAGATGACAATTAACCCGCCAGGTTGTACTGCATACTGTAATAAAATATAATAATACAATGGCCGACAAACTGAGGTATTTCATAATAGTACTGAATTGAAGTTGAAATAGATGGTAATGCTATCAACGGGAATGAACCGACCTGAAACGAGTTTTTCGGTTACCGCAGCAGCATTATATCCATTTAAGTCATTATTTGGATAAACTATAGAATGACTGGTATTTCCTCAGTGACGTTCGAGAAAGTAACACGTTCACCGAAATCTAGTTCATCTAAGCGGGCGCGTTCATTTAGTTTTACTAACTCACTGTAAACTTTGTAACAGTTCGAGTTTCTCTTACGAGTACATCGCGCAGAATCCAAAATAATGTCAAATAAAAAGACGTTGGGCCAAGTGCTGAGAAGTACAACGTACGATGCCAAGTTCCACAGTTCGGCATTGTGGAGTATACTCAAAGATCAAGTTCATAAGAAAAAGAACAAATTGGAAGACTTGCCGGATAAGACAGGACAAATAGCGATTGTGACAGGAGGAGCTCGAGGCATGGGGTATCACGTTACAAAAGCTTTAGTGCAGTGCGGGATGAAGGTTGTCATAGGAATCCGAAACGTGGAAGCGGGAATCAAACTCCTTGACGAGTTTAAAGAAGAAAAACTTCCCGGAAGTCTCGAGGTGTTGCAGTTGGATATCTCGAGTATGAAATCAGTCGACAATTTCGCTAAAAAAGTGTCCAAAGAATATCCGGCCATTGACCTGTTGGTCAACAATGCCGGCGCTATATTTGAACATTACAAGAAGACTGCGGAAGGATTCGAATATCATATGGCGACTAACTATTTCGGACATTTCTTGCTAACACACATACTGCTGCCAAACCTGAAGGCTGCTGGGGAAAAGACTGAAGGATGTGCGAGAGTGGTCAACGTTTCGTCTTGCGAGCACGCGACTGTGAAGATTTTCTTTGATGATATCAATTGGACCAAGGAGTACATCTCTACGGCAGCTTACGCACAATCGAAATTAGCACAGGTAATAATTGAATTTGAAACAGTTTATATTTCCATTTAATATGCTTCATTTCGAACTAGGTAAACTGTAACTATAAAATCTATCATTAGGTATAAATATATCGTATATACTCTTAAAATACGACAAATAATAGAGATTCCGTTTTTATATTTAGAGGTTATTGATTTAATGTAAATTTATAAAATGTATGTGGTATCTTTCTGAATAACTTGAAAATCGAACTTAAAACGTCGATTTCATTTTCATAGAAAAAATCATTGTTTTGATTCGATACAATAGGGCGGGTATGACGACTTTTCGTTTACTGGTCTTATGGCAGGAATAGACATATGACATATAATGGTCTGCCTCTAAGTGTTATGGGTGGCATGCGCAGCTTGAGGACAACCTTTGGGAGGTTTTGTCAAAATGTATGATTTTATATGAACACTGCACACATACACTACACCTACACCCGAAAGTGTTACTATTATATATTGAATGATCTACGGTTCTTTGCAATTCGTCTTCGCTTGGTAAGTTTTCCGCAGTTTTCTTAGCAAATATGATTTTCTTAACATATGGAGATACGGAGAAGTACCTAATCTAATGGCCGCAGCCATCACATTCCTTTCCTTACACTCAACTTATATATTTTTTGTCATTTATTTTTAATCTGTCAATAATAGTAGGTTCGAATCCTGAGTCAGAGGGCACTTGAGGAGTCTACTTTCTAAACGGCGCTATATAACACGATTGTTTCAACATTAATTGTATCTGAAGATATTCATAGAAAATAAAACCCCTCCCGGCACAGGCCCCAAAAATGGGGCCTGTGCTAAGAAATATGTATGGGTGTTAAGAAAATATTTCCCTCCTTATGGCACCTCGTAGGTACTCGAGTATTTATCTCGAACGAATTGCATTATTCTATTGAAAACATTTCATTACATATCGGTAGTAAATAAAAATATAACAGAGGAGAGTTTCGGAGTCTCCTGGGCATGATCGAATAAAGATTAACGACATGAGACCCTCTACCATAGGTTGTATTTTTATCTAAATCTATATTAAATTAATGGAGGTTACAAAATATTGATTAAAGAATAACCAATACGTCAAATTAGCCACAAAATACTATGAAAATGTTTGATGCGCAAAATTATATGATATTTCTAAAAACTGGTTTTACAAGTTAATATATTTTGATTGCTCTCCATATTAAAGGTGACATTTTTAAAAACATTTACATTTAGTTACACTTACATAAATAAATGAGCGAATCGAATTAACTTTAAGCATTAAATTGATTGAATAATTTTGACATAATATTTGAAAACATCGCTTCGAATCATAAAACTAGTTTTAATCTTCGGCTACACTGGTGCACAAATAGGAAATTCTACTTTTATATATGTTTAAGGATTAAAAAAACACAATAGAAAAGTGTGCGGAAAGTTTCCTATAATTTATTAAATTTATAAATATAAACACATCAAAATAAAAAGATATTTATTTTTATGTTGCCGTAATATGTACCACCTTTCGTATTTTTTTATATCATGACACTTCCAATCGATTTATTATCTAATCGTACTACTAACGAAACTCGATTTTAAGTCTTTTTGACGTATTTTATGAACAATAAATAACAAAAGAAATTCCCTATTTAGTTTTTGTGGGTATCGATACTTAATGTATCGATCAATCCATTCATGTTTATGGCGCTGTTTAGTGTCTTAAGGAGGTATTGTACTCTAGAGGGTCACTCAAATAGCACATTTGATTCATTGTAGCATCTTGAAAAAAAAATGTCCCGTCTTAGGAAATCTCTAAGAGTTCAATTTCATCAGCCTTTCTAATACTTCAGAGGAAGTAAGTTGATGAAAAAAAAAGGAAATATATTTAAAGGGATTTGAATCGACATTGAACTTAAGTCCAAACAGGTTTTGCCAAATGCATAACTTTAATGAAGAAATAACTGGTTTCGTTTTAAAGTTACGGAGCCATTAACAGTAATGTTCAAACTGTGATTCCTCAACCTTTAAGTGGGGCACAGAATAAATATGCCATCAACACGAATTTTCTATGATAATGAACGATTTCAAAAGCAACAGAAGAGTTTTGTGAATTCATTAAAATTACAATTGTACGATACACGAAAAATCACAGTTTTCAATTGAATATCGTCAACAATGGCTCACTTCAGTTTTCCTGATAGGAAAAGAAAAAATCATTTCACATTTTTCAATATATTTATAATATCAAGCTTATGTTGATTGTATTAGGAAGTCAGTCAAACCTTTACTAATCTGACTTGCTTGTTAAGGAAATAAATTTTGGAAAACCGATCAATTCTTTTAGTTTTTTGGCAATGTACTCGTATATTATAAGATCCAAGAGAGTTTACCTAAAATATTTCTTAAATATTACATCGATCAATAAGTCCCGGGACTAACCAACAGATGGCGCCACTAATGACAAATCCATACCATTCTCAGTTAGTACCAATGTTTATAAGTTACGTGTCAAACTTTCATGCCATTCCGACGTTGTGTCATTGAGTTACAGTGGTTTTAGTGACGCTACTTTTGCTATTTTCAAAACAATGGGAAAAAAACGAATTTCGTGTGTTGATGAAACATTACTTTTTAATGGGAAAAAATACCGTTCAAACTCAGCGATGGCTTGAAAAATGTTATCCGGGCTCTGCTCCGTCGAAAACAACCATTTGTCGGTGGTATGCTGATTTCAAACGCGGTCGTACAGACACAAATGATGCTGAACGCTCTGGTCGTTCAAATGAGACTGTTACACCAGAAAACATTAAAAAAAACTCAAAATCGTGATGGAAAATCGCAAAGTAAAGTTGCGTGAGATAGCTGACGTCCTGAAGATATAATTTGGTAGTGTTTACACTATATTGTATGAACATTTGGTCATGAAAAAGCTTTTTTCGAAATGGGTGACGCGTTTGCTCACAATGGAACAGAAACAACGCATCGATGATTCAGAGCGCTGTTTGGCACTTTTTACGCGAAATAAACAGGAGTTTTTGCGTCGGTATGTGACAATGGATGAAACTTGGATCCACCACTATACTCCGGAATCAAATCGGCAGTCAGCTGAGTAGAGAGCGGCCGGTGAAAGCCGTCCGAAGCGATAAAAACTCAACAGTCGGCCGGGAAGGTTATGGCCTCCGTATTTTGGGAAGCGCATGGTATAATATTCATCGATCACCTTGAAAAGGGAAAACCCATCAATAGTGAATATTATATAGCGTTATTGGAGCGTTTGAAAGCAGAAATCGCAAAAAAACGGCCCCATATGAAGAAGAAAAAGTTCTCTTTCATCAGGACAATGCAACGTGTGACAAGTCGATGGTAACAATGGCCAAATTGCGTGAGTTGAACATCCAATTTTTTCCGCACCCACCGTATTCTCCAGATTTGGCCCCCAGCGACTATTGGCTGTTCACAGACCTCAAAAAGATGCTCCAGGGAAATAGATTTGGCTCCAATGAAGAAGTGATTACCGAAACTAACGCCTATTGTGAAACTAAAGATAAATCGTTCTACACGGCTGGTATAGAAAAGTTAGGAAAGCATTGGAATGAATGTATCGCTCTTGAAGGAGACTGACTATGTTGATGAATAAAGAAGAATTTTTGCAAACAAATGTTGTTTTAGTAGTAAGTCCCGGGACTTATTGATCGATGTGTTATGAGGTAACAATTCTTATGAATACAAGTTTCAATAAAATCAATGGAAATAATATAAATTATAATTTAGCGCGCACACAGGTATATACGAGTATTTTTATGAAGGTTTGACAATTGACTCATAACATACTTTATAAAGGAATATTGTGTTCAAAAATCTTACTCTTAAAGCTACCGCCAGACTTTTTTATGAGATAGGTCACTTTTGCATAACTTTTAAAACCATTTTTTTATATTTCACACATGGCTTAAACCTATGGAAGCACAGGTAAATTTTGAAAAGTTCTAGTGGGAACGAATTGAATTAGCGTTTTGTCACTCTTGCACGATAAAGAGAGGCCATTTACAAACCCTTTGGCGTGCTTAACTCATTTTCGATGATTTCGGAGTTTGGTCACTATTGTTCTCAGCAGGGGATATGTCCACACCCGAGTCAGCTACCGGATTAAAGTAGTTTTGAAAACAAAATAAAATTATAAAGTTTGAGGATCTCTTTCGATACTTTTAATGGACACCCAAAGAACGCCAACTCATCTCTTGATATAAATGTTTGGACTATTTGCCACGCTAGAGCGAATACAACGGAGCTGTAAAAAAACGCTACAGTTATCTGGCGAGCAGCACGCTGAACTAGTGATTGTTCAAATTACAACATCGAATGGATATCAAAATAATGTAATCCATTAAGACAACAAAAAACTACTCGTAGTATTATAAAAGTGATTCCTCCTCATTCCATTTCATCGCTGATGGATCTGATGACACAGCATCTTTCACAGATATTTAAATAAAATAGAAGGGATGTTACATTATATCGATGTTTCTCAATCTTTTAAGCCTTGCAACCCCTCAAAAGATAAACAAATAAAATTAAGACTTCGCGACCCATACGCAAAAACTTAATATCTTGTTAACGCATTTACACGTGGCCGTACAAATTTTGTACTAGGACAAAGACGATAAGCCTTATCTACTGTTTTACATCACGGGGTAGCGGCTCACAAGTTGAGAAACGATGCATTATATAAAACAATAATTACAAACTTCGTGGACTAGTTGGAAAAATGCCTGGTTTTCAATCTATGGGTTGTGCGAGTTCGAGTCCCGTTGATACCCAGATTATTGAAAAAGGGTTCCAGTTTTGTTTTCACTCAAAGGTTCTTTAAACAGCTTTCAGGTTGATTGTAAAAGATTGGCAATAAACTCACCATGGTATACTGTATACAACAAAAGTGTAATCCAGTTCAAAACGGTAATAAATATCAAAATGCTCGAAGTTAATATATAAAAAAATAAAAGTAAATTAATTTTGCAATCAAGAAACAAAATCCTTTTTTCTTTTCAAATGGGTATAGTAGTGGATGAATAATGCATTTTTTCCAAAAGATATTTAGACAGCTTGGTGCGATAAATAAAATCTTATGCAATTTTCTGAGTTTGATGTTCTTGTACAATATCTGGTGTGGCACCTACTGACGAGGGGCACCCCCAGAGACAGTTCTTCCATCAAATAATTACTAAATGTAATTTTCTAACGAGTGTACAATCGCACTGTAAGGGAAAATAATTCGTTCCCTGAATTTTTTACTGAAATCGCGAGGCAAATTTGAATTTACCAAAACAAATATTTTAATCCAGACTTTTCAAATTCACTGCCACAAAAAATATATACACCCTTAGTAAATATTACATTTTACAACCGCAGTTCAATTTTCTTAAAATAATGTCATCAATCTATATACTTCTTACATTTTCCTCTTAATTTTAGTCCATTTGAAACTAAGTTCTATTTCAATATTTTACAGCTGATGTTTTCCAAATACATGGACAAGATGCTGCAATCCAGGAACGGTAAAGTTCACTGCTATGCCGTCCACCCAGGGATCGTCAAAACAGAGATGATCGAGGAAGACATACTGAAGCCATACAGCCGATTGGTGCACAGGAGTCTCTATAAGACTCCGATTGAAGGAGCAACTTCCATTATCTACGCCTGCTTGTCTCCAGATATAGAAGACAGGGGAGGAAGTTACATCAGCAACTGTCAGATTGGAAGCGATTCAGACTACTCGAGAAGAGAAGACGTGCAGGAGAAGTTATTTAAACTGACTTGTGAAATGCTAGAGGTGAAGGAATTTGGAGTGGTAGATGAAGAGTGCATGGAAAAATATTAATATTTCAAAGTTTTATAAATCTTCATTATTATTTTAATTAAGGCGTAACGAACGAAGTTATACTAACTTATTTTTTAAAACTAGAGTTTCAACAAATAAAAATCAAGAGTTTTGGAATTTTCTTTATTCATTGAAACTATTTGGTTGGTTTAGATGTTTGTTCATTTTGAAGATTTATTGTTTTGATTTGGTGTTAGTATAAACTTTAATTCCAAATTGATAAGTCGATATTTAAAAAAAATACCGTATAGTAATTTCCGAATGGCATGGCACTCAAACTCTTCTCCAGCAATTGTAGAAAAATAATACTCAATAAACTGTGTTGAAGATTGGCGAACTTATTTATGTAGTCAATTATATAGTATTATACATAACTATGATAAACACTCTTAACCAGACTGAATCGTTTTTAATTTATCTTTTGATACGAGAACATTTTTACGTCTTGTTAAAAGGTCTGAATAAATAATACGTTAAACAGATAAAAAAAATAGGCGACTGGTAGTGTTTATTACTGTTAACAGTATGACACATTCCTTAAGTTGTACTAGCAGTAATGTATTTCAGTTATAATAATTAATCTCTTGATCTATCCAAACAAAACAAGTATTGTTTTTAAATTTATAAGTTGAAAATTATATTCCCTAAAACGTAATTCTTCCTTTATTTTCCATAGAATGGAACATATCACTCAATCTTACTGTAGGTAAACTGTATTATAAAAACAAAAATATGTTATAAGATAAAGAAGAAATAATAAAATGCTACTATTGACATTACTAGGTATAAATATATTTTTGTGTTGAAAATATATTTATAAAATATATTAAAAATTTATTCAAGTTGTTTTGGATCCTGTCGTGAAATTTTATATTCATATTTTTATTGTCTGTAAGAGTAATTTTTGTCATTATATCAAAATAGTTTTAATTATAGAATTGCGTTTAGTTCAAGACTAGAACAACTATATTGCAATATTAATTTTGTCATAAATATTATATTTGTACTAAATTTAAGTTAAAAGAATACTTCACACTTTTTGTCATTCACTATTTATGTTAAAATAAGATATTTAAACACTTGTTATACACTTATAATATTAAAATATGACAATTTTGTTTTATAAAGAAAGCAATATTTTTTTCCTTATACGAGTGATATGTTTCCTTATAAAAAATATGTACTCAATTATAAGTGGTACAATTTTGTCAATAGAGATCATCGAAGATGTAAATATGTGTATATACGGAATAAATTAACAGAAATCAATGCAAAACAACTTATATGAGAAACGCGTTGTTTTGTTGTGCTGAAGCATACTGAATGAATAATTAATATAAAAAAATATTAAGTAAGTTTTAAGAGTATAAGACAGACCAAGTGGAATTTAAAGGTAGAGTCAAACTAGAAAAAGAGTTATCAGACCAGTTCTTAATTATTACAAACAACTCGTCGACTATTTATTATTCCAATTATAACCAAAATAAAGTTGATATATTTTTACTCATAATTCTAGTGGAAGGTTGAATTCCTTCTAATGAAATAAACTTAATATCCAGCGCCAAGTGCAACAATTGTTACAATCTCGATTTAAACTATTTTACAAATGAGCATTTCTAGACTTTCTTTAGATTTATCGCCAACAATTTTTTGCAAAAAATATTTTTTTGTATTTCAGGCAACCTGATTAAATTTTTTTTAACTATGTCGAGATACATAGTTACGAACCCCTTTTAAGTTATTTGGTAATACAGGTAAACAAGTAATTTAACTGGAGTTTACTGATTTCGAAAATACTAATAATTAATTTCGCCCAAAATTGACATGATTGATTGTTGACGATTTGTATATTTAAACTTAAAATACAAGATAGTGTGCGAAATTAAATAACTAAAATAGCATTTCACTTCATAAACTTTCAGACTTAAAATGTCTTATGTATTTGCGTATTTACAAATAAAAAATATCGTGTTATAAACTACTTTTCCCAAATTTTCCTAGAAAATAATTTACCTTTTAAAACGAGCTTTTACCCGAGACACATAGATGTCTCTTATCAGCTGCATTTTTTTTTCTGGCGGGAACCGGTATCTAATTCCAAACGACAAGTAGAGATGGCGTCGGAATGCTAGACAAGTCGAAAATATTTTAGTACTGAAGTTGGAAAACTGGTCTGCAAATTTACAGTTACAATAGATAGATATGATAATGGTAGGATTAAACGAACAGCATGGAAGCATTACACAATCGGTCGCGGTATCTGAATATATATTTAAGGCGCGCATTCAATACTAAACAAGCCGTGAAGACATAAAAATATTGTATAACTAAAGTCACCCTTACATATTTGACCGAATATACGATAAAAATGTGATTGGAAGCCAATAAAAACATTAACGTAGAAATAAAAATTTTAAATAAATAAAAATAACACTTCGATTGTTCAGAGAACAACTGAAAAGTTATAGACAAATAAATATCCTCACTTTATGGAAGAGATACGTTCCTGAAAAGATATCCGTATCTTAAATTCCGAACAATTTTTTGAATATAAATATATATTAAACATACATGACGTGTTCCACGAAGAAAAATATCAATGAAATATTTGAGAAGTCTTCAATGTATTCAGAAATATGTAGAATAGAGAAAACACGTCCGAATGTAATAAAATATATAAAATTACAACATTTATAATGAAGAATTAGAAGATTCCATAACAAAATACGTCGATTGGGAAGAAATATCCTTCAAAAGTTTGCTGCTTTGCATATTTTTTCGAACGTAGTAACTTTTTAACCAATCTTCAAATATAACCTTGGTCTTCTAAGCCTTTTGATTTGACCTGCAAATTACGGGTAATTTAAATATACAGATTCCTTAAAAAGCCCTCAGGAAAATATTCTATTAATCGATGTAAAGCGAATTTGTTGATTATTTTTAAGATATAGCGAAATTCCGTTAAAAGAGGGTTCGCTAAGCGAGGTATGGGTGTAAAACAGTGCTACACAAATTATGGTCCCCGACCCGTTTAGAGAAAAGTACAATACAAAACAAATAAAATGAAGTATAATTTTTTTTAAATATTTTACTTATTTGTTATGTAATTTCATTTATTATTGTATTTTTCTAATTCAATCTAAAACTGAAGTATTGGAACTTAGTTCTCTTCATTAAAAATGTATTTTTATTGAATTTTATAAAAATACTGGTCCGTGATGGATAGGGAGGGAAAAAAACTGGCCCAACCGAAATGTAGCATGTTTTTTTCGCTACTATTCTAAGAAAAAATATTAAATTTTCAGACAGCGAAATCATTTTGTAAATATCAGAAACTTATAAACGAATTCCAGGAGATTCTTGAAAGAAGTTGAGAAATTTTAATTGAATCGTCGGGAAAACTTTTGACTATTTGATGGAAAATCTACGAAGTACTGACATGGCAACCGGAAGAATTAATACATCATAATGTCTGATTCCACCTCTCCCTTTTTGCCGCTATACGTGTATATATATGCCCATCTTTTTCCTACCACCGCTACAGTTTAATCCACCCAATGGTAATTATGAATTAAATATGGATTGAGAAATTATGGTCTAAATGACGTAGGGAAATTAAAGTTATTTAGTAAATGTATTTTCCCATGTCACTAGCGCGCTGTGGTTCATTGGTCCAAATAACCAACGAGCAAAGATCCATTCATATTGGTACTGAACATAATTAGTTATGTGTTCAATAACAAAAAAAGTCATCGTGGTGCCGTCGGCCTAGATATGCTCAAATTGCAAATAAACCCACTTTGTGGTGTTCAATTCTATACAGGGTGTAACATGAGGTGACGATCAACGGAAGCAAGGTGATGGGGGACCTCAATACCTATCGATTTAACCCCTATGTATGTTCAGCGATATTCAGTGGTTCTCAAGTAATTTGGATTTTTGTGAAATTTGAATGAAAACCCGATTTTAGAATAAACTTCGTAAGTGTAACTTAACTATTAGCTCTGCGATCGTGATTTTTTTTGTAGATGTAGTTTAATAATGGGCCTTTTTGCAAGTCTAATTTTTCCACTATCTTTCTTTAAAAATTTTTGCAAGTCTAATTTTTCCACTATCTTTCATGAGCTCTAGACAAAAAAATCATGCCTCTTTTTTTCCATAACTTATCTTAAAAACTACTCACGTTCATGGAGAATTAACCCTTTAAATGTAATTTGGCTAGTACTAGAGTATCATGTTGAAAAATTTACTCAAATGGTACAAGTCCCAAAAATCGATATTTTTTCTACAAGTCAAAGACTACTTTAAAGGGTGAAAATAGGTGTACTAATAAAATAGGTGATCTAAAAAAAAATTTTTTTTACATCAAATGTTCAAAATGAGCACCATTGTAAGCTGTGCATAGCCTACACCTACACTGAGAAGGTATAGGCTATGCATAGCTAACAATGGTGCTCATTTTGAACATTTGATGTAAAAAAAAAAAATTTTTTTTAATTAAACGATCAATTTTTTTTAAATAATTCATCAATATAAGGATGTTGTTTATAGTTAAGGCATTAACGTTGTGGAGGTTTAAAGACATTGTAATTTATTTTTGACAAACACTGTTTATTCCACTTTTTTTATGACGGTATAACCCTACCGGTTTCAAGGCTTTCACCTCATCTTCAGGGGAGCGTAAACAAGACTAAATGCTGTTCGGACTGGCACCGATATAGACACTTCAACGGTTGGAGGCGGGAGGGGTGAGAGGAAGGCTAGGTATAATTTCGGCCAAGAGCGGGGAGATTTTGGGGAAATAACTATTCAAAAGATGCTCTGATCGGTATACTGACTTAGAAATTTCTAGGGCCTCCAATCTGTCCAATCTATTTCCGTTGCCGCTAATATGTAAGAATTTGGCATCATCGATAGAGAAAGTATGATTCTCACGGTGACAATGATTAGCCATTTCAGAATAAATTAGAGGATTTGTTAAAGCAGATTGGTGTTCACGAAATCTCTTTTCAAAAGATCTTCCTGTCTTTCCTATATAGAAATTATCACAGTCAGCACATAAAAGTTTATACACACCGCTGTTGTTAAGTATTCCATTTTTGCCTTTCCCATTAAATAAGAGTTTCCGGAGATCATCAAAAAAATTGCTACAAATAATGGCTATCCTGGAAGCCTCATTGATTCACTTTTAAAAAACAAAACAAAAAAGAAACTTATAAAAGATTATATATTTAACGACACCTATAAGCATACCTATAAATGGAGCAAAGTCCTATTTATAAAAAATATATCAAATGAAATAACCAAAAATATTCCAAGTCACATAAAGCCAGCTTTTTACACTAACTTTAATCTCCGGAAACTCTTATTTAATGGGAAAGGCAAAAATGGAATACTTAACAACAGCGGTGTGTATAAACTTTTATGTGCTGACTGTGATAATTTCTATATAGGAAAGACAGGAAGATCTTTTGAAAAGAGATTTCGTGAACACCAATCTGCTTTAACAAATCCTCTAATTTATTCTGAAATGGCTAATCATTGTCACCGTGAGAATCATACTTTTTCTATCGATGATGCCAAATTCTTACATATTAGCGGCAACGGAAATAGATTGGACAGATTGGAGGCCCTAGAAATTTCTAAGTCAGTATACCGATCAGAGCATCTTTTGAATAGTTATTTCCCCAAAATCTCCCCGCTCTTGGCCGAAATTATACCTAGCCTTCCTCTCACCCCTCCCGCCTCCAACCGTTGAAGTGTCTATATCGGTGCCAGTCCGAACAGCATTTAGTCTTGTTTACGCTCCCCTGAAGATGAGGTGAAAGCCTTGAAACCGGTAGGGTTATACCGTCATAAAAAAAGTGGAATAAACAGTGTTTGTTAAAAATAAATTACAATATAAGGATGATTTATGCCACTGACAAAAGAAAATAAAACATTACATAATTATAAATAAATAATTTGATTAAGTGATCAAATTTGTGAATAAATTAATGATGAATTAAGAAAGAGAAGATTCAACACATTGACAGGAAGAAATGCATTCAAAGTATAAAAATTAAATACTCTACGTAAAGGATACTCGTAGAGCACATCAAGGGTCTTTAATACAGATTTTGCTAAGGTGAGAAATTATCAGGCAGTGGCCAATTCTCATTTTGCATATGTTTGATACCATTAGTTTGGAGATGTTTCTTTTTTGGTGCCAGGACTTGTCAGGAATTGGTAGCTGTATCCTCCAGGGTGCAGTACGCTTCACAGAGTGACCGAGGTCGACTTGGAAGAAAAACGCCTGGGAGTCTCTGCATCTGCTTAAGTTATCGACTATCAGGGTTAACGTTTTGAGAAATCATCCTTCTTAAGATTAGAAAATGTTGTTTTCAAACTTAGTAGAACTCCGTCACTATTTATTGACAGCGTGAGATTAAAATCTATTGAGTATTTACGAAATACTCAGCAAATATTGTTCGTGCAAATTCCATAATTTCAACGAATATAATATTATCACAGAATAATGGAATGGAAGAAGTCCGCAATAATAGAGATGATTTTGGTTCTCCGCTTGGGCAAGCTGGAATGGAATGCTCTCGTTTAAATATGCCGCAATTAATTGGAATTCTCAAGATAATCAAATGCTCGCCATGAGACATGCGAAATGAGAACAATGGTTATTGATCTGGTCTAAAATAGGGAAAAAATCTTCATTTTGTAGATACAAAGAACCACTTTAATAGGTAGGGTATGTGACGGGGTGATCTTATTTCTTAGTCACCAATTTTATATATTTGTCCTAAATACTAAAACACTAAGCTGAAACATTCATGCCTTGGATTCACATCCGTATATATAATTAAATCTAAAGCTACGCACATACACAATTTCAACCGCATCATAATCTAAATAACCACATAAATACGAGTATCGTGTTTTTGTTTTTAAACATTTATTTTTTATTTTGATTACGTCAAATATCTACTGTAAATATGCTTATAGTTTTAACTATAGAGCTTTGGAATTGCTGCATGTACTGTTCTTAATCTAACTTGTCATTCATCTATTTATTCTATAAAAGCAAATAACAAACTGCGAAAAATAATAAATACAGACAAAATATAAATTGTACGAGAAAGTCAAAGCACACAAATATATATCATACTATCGAGTCATATCGCATTTGGGGTTGGAAGAAAGGACAGATCTCCTCGCTTTTCTATCCATGTATAGAGTTTATGCCTCGTCCAAATTCTTAATATTTGTTATACATGCTTTTCTCATAATTCTTACTGTTTCCTCTGTTAAAATTGCTCCAACTATTTTGTTTCCTTCTCTCCTCGGTCTACCTCTTCCTCTTTTTCATTCATTTTATAGATACACATATTTGTTTTGTAAGTACATATATCGCGTCACATTCTCTCAATTTGACCAAACCATTTTATGATTCCTTTCTTCATTGCAAATATCAAAATCTACTTTCATTATATGAAACAATCACGACTTTGATGTGTAAACTGATTACAAAGAGCGATATACGAGTATTATATTAATAAGTGGAATAACAAATTATTGTAATATAATATTAAATATTCTAAGATGATAAGCAACAACAGCATTTTGGTGCCAACTTTGACACATGGGAGTGAAATGTGGACGCCGAAAAAGACAGATAGGAGCCAAATAAATGCTGCAGAAATGTGTGCATTGAGAAGAATACACGGGGTGACAATGTATGCCAGAATGATGTGATTGATGAATGTGAACTTAAGGCTATGTTTTGAGTAAGATAAAGAAGAGTACGCTACGATGGTGAGGTGTATGGATGTAGAAGAGGCAAAGAATGTGTATCAATAGACAAAATTATGGCGCTCTCTCCCCTCTGCCTATTTTTACATGGAAATGGCGTGATGGTATGTGTGTGTATATACATATATGTAACTCAATTATGACGAGGTTGGGTCAACAATTTCAAGATAGTTGATATAGCGAGAAAGAAGTTACTTTTTTATTAACATTTTATTGCAAAAACAATCTGGCGGGCTTATTGCCAAACGTCAACCTCTTCCAGCCAACCAGGCAAAAGTAAATGAAGCAAGTTACATGGTTGCAAAAAAAAAACAATCAAATGATTATTCATGTTCATGAAATTTATAAACAATATACTCGTATCCATAGTAAAAGTAAGAATGAGATATCACCAATTCAAGGAAAACGAAGGGACGGTGGAATTATTTACTATGGTAACCGCTGAATTATTAGTATTATACAAATGGTAATACATTGTGATCTCTTCCAGCCATGATTGGAACAAAAGTTATATAAAATGACTCATTATATTTATAATTGCCATCAATATTATAATTCTACGTAGAAAGTCAGAGAAATTTACAATTGCCATCAATATTAGAATTCTACGTAGAAAGTCCGAGAAATTTACAATTGTCATCAATATTAGAATTCTACGTAGAAAGTCAGAGAAATTTACAATCGCCATCAATATTAGAATTCTACGTAGAAAGTCAGAGAAATTTACAATTGCCATCAATATTAGAATTCTACGTACAAAGTCAGAGAAATTTACAATTGCCATCAATATAAGAATTCTACGTAGAAAATCAGATAAATCGTAGAAGTTGTATGAAAATGTACAATAGAAGAAGCGAAGGATGTATGTCGAGATAGGCAAAGCCGGTGCTCTGTCCTTTTTGCCTTATATGGAGCACCACAAAGTTAAAGCCAAACCTTTGATAAATAAAAGTAAATTGATCACATCATCTCAAATGGTATTTAATATAGTCCCCTTTTGTTGTTAAAAAGCGTACGTTTGTGAAATAAGAGTTCTCATGACACATAAAGACTCTTTTATTAAATGGGTGCGTTGTTGTCTCTTTTTACGAGTATTTGAATAAAGGACAGCCGAGTGTACGTGTGGAATGTATTGAAGATCGCCTTACAAAGCTCCAACTCTAGTATTGGTGTAGTGTAATAGGACAGTGGCGTCTTTGTGAGCGCGGAATGCTATCCGCGTGACCTGCCCGGCGGAATGTGACCCCGGGGCCGGGTTGGCTGCAGGCCGCCTTGGGAAACGCCTCGTGCGGAATACTCCGAGGTACCAATTGCATAATTTAGTAGTATTATGTCGGAAATCGGGAATAGATGGTAAATATGTAAAAAAAACGTACTTTCTTCACAATTTATTTAGATGACTTGTACAGTGAATTACAATGCAGTATTTCACGAAGAAATATTTACGGAACGGAACGTCATAGGGAGCTCGTTCGTCCCTAGTGCAAATGTACCTAAGGAATTTAATATGATAATTTTGATACAAAAGATATAACACATCGATCAATAAGTCCAGGTGCTAACCAACAGATGGCGCCTCTAATAAATCCATACCATTCTCAGTTAGTACCAAACTTTAGAAGTTCGTGTCAAACTTTCATGACATTCCGACATTGTGTCATTGAGTTACAGTGGTTTAAGTGACGCTACTTTTGTTATTTTCAAAACAATGGAAAAAAAATGAATTTAGTGTGTTGATAAAACATTGCTTTTTAATGGGTAAAAATACCGTTCAAACTCAGCGATGGCTTGAAGTGTTCAAGCCATCGCTGAGTTTGATTTCAGTGCCAGGCTCTGCTCCGTCGAAAACAACCATTTGTCGGTGGTATGCTGATTTCAAACGCGGTCGTACAGACACAAATGATGCTGAACGCTCTGGTCGTTCAAATGAGGCTGTTACACCGAAAACATTAAAAAAACTCTCAAAATGGTGATGGAAAATCGCAAAGTTGCGTGAGATAGCTGACATGCTGAAGATATCATTTGGTAGTGTTTACACTTTTTGCATGAACATTTGGTCATGAAAAAGCTTTTTTCGAAATGGGTGCCGCGTTTGCTCACAATGGAACAGAAACAACAACGCATCGATTATTCAGAGAGCTGTTTGGCACTGTTTACGCGAAATAAACAGGATTTTTTGCGTCGGTATGTGACAATAGATGAAACTTGGATCCACCACTATACTCCGGAATCAAATCGGCAGTCAGCTGAGTGAAGAGTAGCCGGTGAAATTCGTCCGAAGTGACCAAAAACTCAACAGTCGGCCGGGAAGGTTATGGCTTCTGTATTTTGGGATGCGCATGGTATAATATTCATCGATCACCTTGAAAAGGGTAAAACCATCAACAGCGAATATTACATAGCGTTATTGGAGCGTTTGAAGGCACAAATTGCAAAAAAACGGCCCCATATGAAGAAGAAAAAAGTTATCTTTCATCAAGACAATGCACCGTGTCACAAGTTGATGGTAACGATGGCCAAATTACATGATTGAACTTCGAATTGCTTCCGCACCCACCGTATTCTCCAGATTTGGCCCCCAGCGACTATTGACTGTTCGCAGACCTCAAAAAGATGTTCCAGGGAAAGAGTTTTGGCTCCAATGAAGAAGTGATTGCCGAAACTAACGCCTGTTTTGAAACCAAAGATAAATCGTTCTACACGGCTGGCATAGAAAAGTTAGGAAAGCGTTGGAATGAATGTATCGCTCTTGAAGAAAACTATGTTGATGAATAAAGAAGAATTTTGGCAAACAAATGTTGTTTTAGTAGTTGGTCCCGGGACTTATTGATCGATGTGTTATTTATCTCTTTTCAATAGAGAGTGTAGGAGCAAAGGGTTAATGTGGTCAGATAACACATATTCCGGATAAATAAATATTTCGTTTTAGAAATCCCTAATGACTGAATGTACAATGTTATATATTTAATCATATAATTTATGGATCCTGGTGATAAGACAGGTGAACCTGGGGTTCACTTTATGGACTGAAAATTTGGACAAGCGTCCATCATATAAAAGTACAATATCTTGGTTATTTTGTTAAAATTATATTAACAGTAAAAGTATGTTTCGTTATTAAATATCACCATGAGAGCGCTGTATTTTTTTAATTAATGCAATACAGGACATATGCGCCACTAACAAAATTCTGCTGATAAAACGTCTGAAAGTAGGATATAAAAACTAGAATGTCAATACCATATATAACAAGTCACAATCCACCTGGCCATTGGCACCAGCAATGATGTCTAGGAAGTGTATCGACAGTAATTCAAATTATTACGGTCAAATAATGACGGAATATAAAAAATCGAACGAACCATGTTTAGAAAACCTCGATAACTTTTATAAGATCCTTTACCCTTAGTGGCTAAAATTAGTAAAAATGAATTGGACATTAATGGATGGAAGACGAAAGACTGACAAAACAAATTTATAATGCAAGCGAACGTCGGAGTCGTGGTAGAGGACAACTGAGAAAGTATGGTTGGACCAAGTGAATGAATGAAAGGTAAGGAGTAAAAGAAACAGAAGGAAGATTATGAGATGTATGGATGTGGTGGACGCGAAGGAAGTATTCCGTGATAGGAAAATTTAGCATTCTGAGTTCTCTGCTTACCCCAATTGAGAAATGGCGTGATGATATGTGTGTATGGTATGTTAGTCCCATTGACTAGTAACTAATGCGCTACGGAGTCACTTGACAATAGATAACGCTATTCAAATATATCCGAAAACAGATTGAGCACGTTTTATAATTTTGGAACGTGCTGCCATTGTTATCTGTAGTACAGCATTATGCACAAAACACACAGGGGTAATTCGAGTCCTGCAAGATGGAGTGACTGCATATATGTATCAATGGTATAAGATTTATTTTGACTGTGACTACGACGGATCTGTTAATCTTCGAGATCATGTCATTGAAATATGTCAGTGGCAAAAAGTCATAGAAAAGAATAGGACCGAAACAACTAAATGATGTGTGAACTGAAGAGTTGCCCTTCGTCCACATGGGAATATACTACGTTTTGTTCACCTTAAGGTATTTACGAGTTAAGTATACCAACACGTTTCACGTAATATGTGTACACTCAGCAAATTTAACGTAACAAAATAAGTAAAAAAAAATCGTTTCACGTATTCCGTTGAGAATAACCGATTTTTCGACTCACGAAATGTAAAAAGGTTTGTGTTTTTTAATCTTCAATATTGAATATCTCTGGAGTATTGTTGAAATGGCAAAGCTGAAATCTAATATGACAACGCGAAGCTTTTTTTAAACCATTTTATGAAGTCTGAAAACTATTACGTCGAGAATATTAATTAAAAAAATTTCCACTGAAGGATTCCATCTCTTGATAGCATCGAAAATTAAATAATATATCCCCATAAAAGTTTATGTAATTTGATCTATATTGAAGTAAACATTTTATAATTTTTATATGGTAATTTATTTTCAAATACCAAGGATATTTTACTTTTTACAAAATGTGAGAAAATAAGAATACGCGAGACAACGCAGCCGTCACTCTCTTTAGTAAAATTATAAAATCTTGTTTGCTTGATTCAAAATAAAAATGAAGGCTATTCAAGAAAATAGTCAAAACAAAGCCTGTTCCCCGTTTGTTTGCTTCTTTGTCTTGAACAATGCAGAGGAGTTTTTCATGAAGCTATTTTAAGTAAAACGAGCTCGTGGCAATATGGCACACAGCGCGGCGCAGTGCCTGATTTATGGTCCTGCGAGGATGCTTTGCTGCGCGAGATGATGAGAGATCTGGGAAGGAAGAAGGCGGCAGGGGAGGGGCCTTATTACATTTAGCGCCAGATTAAGACATTCTGGGTGTGTGAATGGGAAGTAAGTGCACACATGTGTTCTCGTAGTGTGTGGAATGCAGCAAAAGGATCCCAAAACTTTTGCAATTACTGTAGATAATAAAAACAACGATAATTGAACTTTACTTGAGAAAATAAAAGGAAACAAAAAAAATTCAAGTCGTCTTCTCATTTCTTTTAAATGAGATTTTTTTTATTTTGTTGTATATTTGTTAATGTCATGAAAACGTATTTTTTTCCTATCTATATACGAGGCGTATCCAGAAAGTAAGTGTACTGAAGCTCTTACGACCGGATGGATTTTATTTTCGACATGTTGGCTACACTTCCGTGTAGCCTGGCCCTTCCCCTCCGCAACGAGACCGGTTCGAGGTCAGTACGTTGAGAAACGTCGACGCGACAACACGTTTCGGGAAAAATGTCAACCCAATCTCCCGCCAAGTTGAATCGAGTGGAGGCCGGGCATGAGTTTTTGAGGCGCTGCAAATTCCATGGAGATGACTTTCTCCGATCCATCGTTACTGGAGATGAAACTTGGGTTGCACACTACACGCCTGAAACCAAAAGGCAGTCTCAACAGTGGCGTCACACCTCTTCACCTTCCGCCAAAAAGTTCAAAACCACAATTTCAGCCAAGAAAATCATAGGATCCGTGTTTTGGGACTGTCAAGGTATAATTTTAATTGAATATATGCCTCAAGGGGAGACCATCAACTCTGCAAGATACTGTGAGACCCTAAAAATTGCGGAGGGCGATTCAGAACAAGAGGAGAGGCATGCTGGCAAAGGGAGTCTGCCTGCTTCACGACAATGCCAGACGGAACTGCTCGCCTCGTTTAAATGGGATGTCCTGAACCATCCCGCGCATTCCCCTGACCTAGCACCTTCAGATTACTATCTCTTTACCTCTCTGATGCTGCACATGGGTAGAAAAAAGTTTTCAACCGACGAAGAGGTAAAGGAGGTGGAGAAGTGGACGGAAGGGTTGGCGGGAAACTACTTCGAGGAAGGCATCAAAAAGTTGATACCCCGCTTCACCACCTGCATTGAGAGGAATGGCGACTATGTCGAAAAATAGCTTACATATGTACTACGGTAACCACGTAATTTTTTTGTTTAAATAAAAAAAATTGTAACCTACAAAAATTCAGTACACTTAGTTTCTGGATATGCCTCGTATTTCTGATGTTCTAACCATTTGTAATAACTAAATTGTTGTTATTTTCGCGTGAATATTTTGATTCAGGACATATTTATTTCTATAGTAATATAGTAAAAGCCTATGTTGTATTGCACCATTCTGCACACTGACTGGAATAAATAATAATAGAATGAAAATTTAAATGGCCCCGCTTAGAGAGCAGATTCTCATCAAATGAGCTTTAACTCGGAATTCGAGCAAACTTTTATCGACAGATAAAAAATATTAAAAAATAAAAGCAAATTAAGTATAAGGATAGGAAGGTGATTGCGTGAAAATAATATTATTAGTATTATTATTTACATTAAAAAACCTCAATAGTTTAAACAAGTATGTACCCAAGTATCAATTACCATCCATAGAAGAGAGTTAAGTGTGCAACTGCTCCATGAAGTTGAGTGATGCCAGAAACTTTTTAAATCTACTTTTTATGTTTTTTTATTGTTCTGAGATTTTTCTTCGTGTTTAAAGTTGAACTATAAAAAGTAAGAAAGACAATATTTTCTTTAGTTGAATTTTTTTTTGTATTTATAATAACTATGTTTAAAATAAGTATCGTGGGGTGTAGCGAGATGTTAAGCGGTAGTACTCTGTGGACAGTACTGGCCAGTCTAGGGTCGTCTAGCAAATAATCAATCCCTGATCTGCTGACATCTCGAACTCTTCACCTTTGGCTCTAAGAAGCTAATAATCCACGGTCAGTGATCACACTCCGGAAACTGCGTGGGTACACAGGCTCAAATTGGTGGAGGGATACAAAGGCTGGTAATTTTTGCTTCTGTATTTACCCTACCCTCTCTCTCCTAATCCTTCCAACTCCTATTCACATTAGTATATCCCAAAACATTTCTACAACACTCCTGCTCCCATAACATCCACAAGTGTATATTTCATCAGATCTAGTACTACACCCTTATATGCTGTGTGCAGCAGGGCTCACAATATGTACAACATATATACAATTCCTATAATATCTACTGCGGTGCGGAAGGCAATGAAAAACTACCGCATTACATTTTCCAAGAAAATTACATGAATATGCCAAAAAAATGTGGGTCACGTTGCTTACCATTGAGGCTATGACGAAGAAGAAACGTTTAAATTCTTTATCAAAATTACTGAGATGAAAATTTTGCAACGCAATTCCGGAAAAACACTAGCGAGTATAATTCTCAACAAGGAAATAAAAATATGCGCTACTGATTTCACAGTGAGTTGAGATAGCCAAATAAGACGGCACAAGTACAAACATATGAAAATAGTGGATGCTGCAAGGTTACCTCGTATTGTCTTTATAATCAGTCTGTCACTGAGAGGACTACCAGACGTTCTCAGCTGAGATATGGAAGAACAGCTGGCAAACCACATGCCGATTGAAATCAAGGCAAAATTGAAAAATTCGGTGTACAAAAACCTTGACGTGAGGAAAATAGAAATTCACCGAATATTATTTTCAATTACCTACAAAAAATACAAGAAAAATAACATTGTTAAATTCCATAATAAATTAGGTGCCCGGACGTGTAACATAAAAATCGGCAAATTTATTTCGTGTTGTGAAGCAATCAACCCAAACTCGACGATCAAATTCTGTTTGATCGTTCAATTTATTTGAATATCTCAATACCTACGCGTCCCTATATGTATCATATAAATATACCTAGATAGTATTACGAAAAGCAATTTATCCTTGTTGAACCATCACGCCCATTGTGGAGTGGGTACGTTACAGAGGTCTAGGCGGACGGATAGTTTCGTTGGGCCGATTGAGAGATGCGATGAGCACTGCCAGGCGCTTAAAATAGATAAGTGGACGAATAACAGAGCTTTGTGGTTGTTGGTTTAACGAAGAGAGGGAATAGTTTTCTTGTTAGTTTCAATCTTCTCAAGTCGGAGATAAGGCTAAAAAAAACAAAATGGACAAAATATTATACTTCAACGTGTAAGTGTACAAATGGATGTGTATAGGTTGTTTTTATTAGGAGTACCCATAAGTAACGTCGTTTTTTTTTCAACGAAATTCAAAACAATTTTTCTTATACTTTATTTAACTTTTCTTATACAAAATAATTTCCCATATTATCTATAACCTTCTGCCACCTTTCTTTCAAATCATCCATGCCCTTCTTGTAAAATTTAGCGGGTTTTGACTGAAAATAGTCTAAAAGGGCTGTATTCACCTCTTCTAAGGAATAAAATTTTTGATCTCTTAGAAAATGTTCCATAGAACGAAATAAGTGAAAATCAGATGGTGCGAGATCCGGCGAGTATGGAGGATGCAACAGGGTGACCCAACCAAGATCCTGAAGTTTTTCACGCGTCAATTTCGCAACATGAGGTCGCGCGTTATCGTGCTGAAGAGTAATGGTGCGTATATTCACCAAAGCTGGCCTCTTTTGGTGCAATGCTTCATTCAATCTATCTAACTGTTTACAGTATAACTCTGCTGACACTGTCCGACCTTGTGGCTATAGTTCGAAGTAAATTATTCCTTTAGAACCCCATCATACACACAATAACACTTTTTTAGAATGCAATGACCGTTTAGGGATTGAAACAGCCTTTTGTCCGCGTTTTAACCATTGTTTTTTTTTCGTTATGTTTGAATAGAAAACCCATTTCTCATCACCAGCCACTAAGTCACAAAGAAATGGGCTTAATTGTTCTTTTTCTTGCAATAATCTGCTAATGCTGAACCGTTGAGCCATGTTGCGGTCGGTCAATGCGTGTGGGACCCAAACACTTTAATTTTTAATCTTGCCCAACTTCTTTAGGATCCTCTGAGTACTGGACCAGGATGTACCGACCTTTTCCGATAATTTTTCAATGGTCAGCATCGGATCGTCTTCGATTGCAGACTTCAGGGCTGCCTCATCCGCCTGGACGGGTCCACTTCGAGGCTTGTTTTCCAAACACAAATCACCAGATAAAAATTTTTTGAACCATCGTTGGCATTTCCTGACATTCAACATGTCACCGTAAATCTCGCAGATATCCTTCGTAGCCTCTGTCGCTTTCTTTTTCAATTTATATTGAAAAAGTATACAGCTCCGCAGATGTTCCGATGGACACGTCTCTTCCATTGTCTTCAGAGGGATAAAATAAACCCTTTTTTGTCTCAAGGCCACGATCAGGTAGCCGCTACACAAGAAAAACTTATAACACGTCCTTATTGCCTAACAGACTGAAGGAGACTATTTTAAAGATGGCGCATCAACAAAAACGACATTACTTATAGGTACCCCTATTAGTTGTTATATTTATAAAGATGACAATCTTAATTTTATCAGAAATATTCTAAAAAATTAAATACAAAAGCTAAAAATGACATTACTTACAACCATGCAGAGTAAAACTTACTTCAAGTTTAAAGTATTTAAATAAATTAATGTTATTTGTATAACATTTTTCTCGCGACGTACATTTACATTTTACAAATTAACCCATTGTGAAAGATATTTATTGTTGTCATATAGTCACAGATCTATTAAATATTGGTCAGGTGCATTCAAGCTAATAATGTTTTTCATCTTCCTGAAAACTGATATTATGTCTTCGAGATGTGGTACTGGAGACGTATTGTATGTATTTTACATTCCTACGTATAGTTACAACCTGTCGGGTTCAGTGATATGTAGCAGTCTTTTCCAACCGTTAAAGAGGTCTTAAATGAATACCAGATAAAAACATTTTTATAAATGCATAACAACGACAGTCGAATTCATAACTCCTGAATTGGAAGACAGCCTTATCAATTAGGCAATGAAGGTCATCAACGTTTGTTGAGGATGGTCCGGATAGCAACATACATCGGTGTATCAATCTTGCAGAATTCCGAATACAAAGCAAGCTTTGCAAAAACTGTTAAGAAGAATATTATAATTAGTTAATCATAAGGAACTTCCAGAAGGAGAAATCCTTTAAATATCGTACTAAGAACGGGTGGTGCTGAAGACCGTCTAATTCCAAACTAACCATGTCAAGAACTCTATTAAGCTGACTGCATTTTGCGATAGCCATCGCCGAAGATAGCAGACGACCATCATAAACACATCATGTAGAATATTCAAGATCACGATCCTTTTTTAACGAGATACGACAGGTTAGATACGAGTCCATAGCATTTTGATTCCATCGTCTGTTTTAAATACCTTTCAATATACAGAAAAAATATATATACCCATTTGACTTTCATTTAATTTTCCAACATGTTTGATTCCGATTGCGGAAACCTAGATTTTTCGGAATGCTCATCATTAATTTTAACAAAACCTATTCGCACATCATTCAACGCGGTCATCGTTAATCCAATGCGGTTTATGTAGAACACTCTTACTTTACTCAAAGACTACTTTCTCAAGTAGTTGTTTTACCGAGTCATGCATTTATAACCCTATTTCAAATGTATGTATTGAGCAGGTGTGGTAAAATGCAACTAAATACTCATTCACAAATATTGACTACGGCTTGTAGTAGGCGAATCGAAGCGGTGATCCTTGAATAATCAATCATTTGCTTTGGGTATATCAATATTTTAATATTTTATAGGGCGTTAGTCTGAAAAATATCGTCAACGCTTCGGGTTGCAATCTAGAAGGTAACGTGAGTTTAAAAGTCATACTAAGCATCCAATTACTACGGAAATATTTGAAAAGGCAAATATTGTATGTATGTATTTTAAGAAACCACATGAAAACATACTGATTAGATAATAGAGGAAGTCGAAAATGGCCGTCACAATAAGATTATTTTATCAAAGATTTCGACTTTCACTTAGATATTCTAAAAAAAATATTTACTTAACTTCAAGTCATTTATACGATATGAACGAAAAACGATAACGTTCGAAATACCACTAAGGTCATTTTAATTTCCGACCTGAAGAAGTTAGAGCATGCATGCAAAGATACACCCCCCCTCCCCCCCGGGAGATGTTTCGGTAATCATTTAGATACCTCTACCCTAGTAATAAATTAATTAGAGCCGATATAAGACATGATGTTTTGTTATATTCTAAAATGTAAAAAATTTAATATCACGCGGTTATCAAACTTCTTTCAAAAGAAGGGAAAAGTCCGGCAGAAATAAAACTACTCATCAATGCCGTCTTGAAGATTTTACGTAGACATCATCTTAACTTCATTTCTGCTAGGATTTTCCCTTCTTTTTAGAGAAACATGATGAAAGGCACGATATACATATTTTTACATTTCAGAATATACTGAAACTACATGTCTTCTATCGAGTTACTGAGGTCAGGGGTATGAAATTTAAACCTGCCTGTAATATTGCCTGCCCCCATGCTATGGGCAAAGCTGACGTAGTATATATCCATACGAGCTCTAACTTGTCAAGGCCGGAGATTTTCGGACCTTAATAGTAAGTGCTGCTATATATGATTAGGATTTTTTTTAACTGTATTACACACTTGTATACTCGTAAATTACAGCCCGGTGGGTGTATAGCCATGTAGAAATATATTCCAACTAATTAGATTTATCTAGAGGTTTTAAGTGAAACCAGATTTAAATCTTATTTAAAAAATCGCATACCGGCGTACATCGAACCTGCAACACCTAGATTTGAATGCACCCGTCTTTCCAACTAGGCCACGGAGGTCGCCAAAATTTGATGTGTATGAAAAAATATATATTTTCTTGCGAAAGAATTTCGCACGTACATAACATACACGTATAAGAAGAAGTAACACATCCAAACATTTCATCGTCGAGCAAATTGAGAAATTGAATTATTTTGCAAAAAGCTAATAAGATTGAGTTTTGCAACAAATATAAATTGTGTTTATGATATTGCTTATTCTGAACCGTTTAAATCGCCGGTTCTCACTGTACCTAATTTATTAAAAATAGCGTATTAAAACATCTTAAATTTAGTCGCGGAATACTCATTTTAATGTTTTTGTTACCAAAATAAAGATCTTCATAATATTATTTCTTTTTTATCTTCTCAATAATTTTGTTACAAAAGATACTTGATATTTCCTGATTGACTTAAGCCATGCGGATTTTAGATGGTCGATATTAATTGGATACACTTGAAAAAGTTATACATACTACAAAAGAACAATATCTGCTAAGGTGATGGTGCACAACATACTTAACTTTGATTTTTTTTTTTTAAATATATAGAGTAAATGTGAGTGGAAGGCATGATAGAGGAAGATGAATTATATTTTGTCAGATAAATCGTAGGATCTGTAAGTGAAGATGTATGGAAGTAACGGAAGCGAAATATGTGTAGTGTGATATGAAAGTCTGTCGTTCTGTTTTCTGCCTACCCTGACAGGAAAACGACCTGATAATATGTACTCGTATGTACATAAAAAAGTGTTTGATATACGATTATAAGAAAAAAACTTTCGATCAGTTTAATAACTATAAAAACTTGTACGAGTAGTAGCATCCAGTCTCCGAGCCATTGAGATTATATCAATATACACTAGACTTGGTCGATTGGTAGGGGGAAAAATAACCCAGATACTTGCCGTCAAAATAAAAAAAATATCCTCCACACCTTTTTATTTAGAATATGAAAGCGAAGCCCCTTTCCCTCTGCTCACTTTTCGGGAAAATGTATAAGGCAGATTTTGAAATATTAGTTTGGGATGCGGAGATACATGTTAAATTGATAGCACGACTGAATATTAAAAAGTCAAGAAAAAAAAAATACACAAAACTAGAACACACGGCTATGGGACAAGAAAATACAAAACTGAGGATATAAAATACGAGTATTAACAATAAAAAAAATCAATCAACCGCAATGTACACGTAATTTAAATTTATAATTTGGCGTGATGCGCCCGCCCGCTTGCATCAAAAGTAAACACTGAATCTAAACGCGCCTAAATAATAATTTTCGAAGTCATCCCCCGGAATTTCTGGTTGATGACGTGTTCCCAATTTCGCCAGTTTTATTATATGTAATATATTACTAAGTTCGCCAGTTTATTTTTCTGCTACATATTGTATTACGAGTATGTAGTCAAATGAAAAATAACATTTTTACCCTTGAAATAATATTTCGTAATGTTATAAAAAAAATCGGAATACTTGACTGCCACTGTTAATGCGACCCCGAATAATCGAGAGTCTACTTACTGTGTATGATTTTAATGGTCAATATTTTATAATTTATTATTTTCGGAGTGATAGTTTGTTAAACTCGGAAAAAAATGATACGTGACTAGCAAAATTAATTCAATTATATTTTATTACGAGACTAAGGTAAATTTTCGTATCCAATAAAGAATGTTGAAGCTGTCAATGAACATGACATATCGATAAAATGTGCTCGCCGTAAGCTTTATATTATGGCTAGAGAGCTTATGTTTCAGAAGGTTCATGATGAATGAGGTGAGGCGACTTGAACAATAGACGCAGTTATTGGACCGTTTGAAACTTGATCAACATACTGTGATAAAACTACAGTTGTAGATATTTATGTGTTAATTATATAAGACGATTGTTCATAATAATAATTTACTACTAACAGAAGAACACTATAAATATAATAGATGTATTATCGAAACACTTTAATTGCCAAAGGTGAAGTGTAGTTATATTCCTTTTGCGATAATTCGCTCGGATAGGCGGCCGGAAATCCGAATGGCAGGGTATTTTACCTCCGAATAACAATTAAGTCCCATTCGAACAATGCATCTTTGATTTGATTGGACCGATCACGCTCCGGGGATTCAACTTTGACTGCAACTCTACGGTGGTTATTAAGAACTGAGACGACACGGCTATCCACAGAGCTGCCCTGGAAGGAGTTATTTAATTCTCCTTTTATGTTGAAAACTGTTGGTTTCCAACAAAGAATATATCGCCGATACTCGGTCATCAGGGCCTTGTCAGTTACTAGCAGGTGCAACACGCGCAGGAGAGGTTGGCTTTTGGGTTGCTGATGTAGCTCCTTACACCGAAATACTCCATGTTACAACTAGAGATCAACAAACAATCGGAAGATCCATTACATGCCCAAACAAAGTGGATTAAAAATAGCTAAGGACCATGGTTATTGAGGGGCAATATGATTATTTTGCATATGCTGTGGTACAAACACAGAAAAAAATCATCTATCGGATCATCAGTACAGAAATCGCACCATTATAAAATATCTTTCGACAGATTTATATGGAAGTGATAAAAATAAAATTTATCGGACACAATATATAACTGAAGGCTTGCGTTTTTATAATTTGCTTGTGAAATGCGTATTTCTCAGTTTTCAACGCATTATATCTGGCTCCAATTTCTGAGAAAGTTGCACCTCTCATCTATCGCAATCAATTTAAAATATTTTCAAAAGAAAAAAAAACAACGATATATCTAATTGAACTAGCAACTCAATTTCTAATCTGAAATCTTGAAATGGTTTGACCACATTGAGAGAACGGGTTGCGAAAGACTTAGATCGAGGAGAGTGGACGGTGACAGTAAGAAGAATTTAAACAGTGGAAAAGGTATGAGAAACAGAAGAGCACGAATTACAAGATTTATGGATGAGGGTGAGGCGAGAGCTGTGTTCATGGATAGTAAGGCGTGAATATCCGTATCAAACACTGATTTTTCCACTTTTTTGAAACGGTATAACCCTCCCGGTTTCAAGACTTTCACCTCATCTTCAGGGGAACACAAACAAGACTAAATTCTGTTCGAACTGGCACCGATATACACGCTTCAACGGTTGGTGACATTCGGGTTGGTGACATTCGGGTTGGGGACTGAGGGGTAAGGAGGCATGAGACACTTATTCAGACTCTATCATTCCAGCAACTTCCAATCATCCTAATAATCATAAATTCGCCGCCTTTAACTGTATGCTTTATAGATTCCTCAGTGTCCCATTAACCGACGAAAATTTTAAAAAGGAATTAATAACCATAAAAAATTGCTACAAATAATGGCTATCCTGGAAGCCTCATTGATTCACTTTTAAAAAACAAAACAAAAAAGAAACTTATAAAAGATTACATATTTAACAACACCTATAAGCATACCTATAAATGGAGCAAAGTCCTATTTATAAAAAAAAACATCTACGAAATAACCCAAAATATTCCAAGTCACATAAAACCAGCTTTTTACACTAATTTTAATCTCCGGAAACTCTTATTTAATGGGAAAGGCAAAAATGGAATACTTAGCAACAGCGGTGTGTATAAACTTTTATGTGCTGACTGTGATAATTTCTATATAGGAAAGACAGGAAGATCTTTTGAGCACAAATCCTCTAATTTATTCTGAAATGGCTAATCATTGTCACCGTGAAAACCATACTTTTTCTATCGATGATGCCAAATTCTTACGTATCAGTAGTAACGGAAATAAATTGGACAGATTAGAGGCCCTAGAAATTTCTAAGTCAATACATCGATCCGAACATCTGGTAAATATATATATTCCAAAAATTTCTCCGCTCCTGGCCGAAATCGTCCCATGCCTCCCTTACCCCTCAGTCCCCAACCCGAATGTCACCAACCGTTGAAGCGTGTATATCGGTGCCAGTTCGAACAGAATTTAGTCTTGTTTGTGCTCTCCTGAAGATGAAGTGAAAGCCTTGAAACCGGTAGGGTTATACCGTTACAAAAAAGTGGAAAAAACAGTGTTGGATAAAATAAATTACAATGTCTTTAAACCTCCACAACGTTAATGCCTTAACTATAAACAATATACTAAGTAATACTCCATAAAACATTAAAAGGTGTTATGATAATGAACTTCAACAACGAGCCTATATATTCTCGAATATTTCATTATTCATCCATTATGCAATAAAAATTACAAGGTCTGCACACATCATAGTGAACATAATTATACCCTAATTTATTTAAATCGTATTATTTATATATACCAGACGTGGGCAAATGGGGCTCCGAGAGCCGCATGCGGCTCTTCGTTGGGTTAAGTGCGGCTCCCAATGTCTCTTATAAAAAATATAGATACTTTCTTTCCCCGTTATACTTGTATTTTCGTGATTTTCCTTTCTAAATGTTGTAAGTGACAAGATGCGCATGTATGAATGCAACTGTCAAAGACAAAGGCAAGTATTGGTGTACACGTGTGTGCTGTGATTTCAATGTGTAGGGTGCACGCGCATTTCCTGCCTCTTTATGTGTGCAAACCACGCAAATCGTATTCTGCGCTTTTTAATATTTTCTTACATGTGTATTTTTTATACAGAAATTAAGATTTGTGTAGAATATGTAATAAATTAGATTTTGTGTATTTAATACTACGTGAGAACGTGACTATGGTGTGACTCTTTATATATATGAAATCCAGAATGTGGCTCTCGTTGACCTCATGTATGTCTGCCTACCCCTGATATATACCATCACAATTTATTCAAATGATGTTTCAACCATCGTCATGTATT
Organism: Odontocerum albicorne; assembly: GCA_949825065.1. Classification (NCBI taxonomy): domain Eukaryota; kingdom Metazoa; phylum Arthropoda; class Insecta; order Trichoptera; family Odontoceridae; genus Odontocerum; species Odontocerum albicorne. Next base: position 36,287,300 of record OX463845.1, on the reverse strand, counting down.
TTGCGTTAGCAGTTAAAATGAACAAACATCAATTTGAATAAAAATAAAAAACACCACATTCATCGTGTAGGTAGTAGGTATTCATTGTTGAATTTATACTCAAACTTCTACGATTGGTATAGGAACGAAGTCATTATTGCTTGAGTTATTTATTAATAAATAATTTTGCTGATTATACGAGTAAGTAAGAAACGGTTTTGTAATATGTAAAATAAAAGAATATTTTATTTCATGGGTTTTTTTCTCGAACGTACTATGTACTGTTCACTATATAACACATATTGAATTGGGAAACCTTTATAAACATAGCAGATGTTTTGACGGCATTACAGGCTTCATTATCGCGATATAAAGAAAATACCCAATATAGTAAATATATGATAGTAAGCCATTCATGTTTAAAGTGTTTTCCGTAATCTCTTGATGTTATTTGGGTGTTCGCGTTGTGGCCGTGAAAGTGGGTGGCGGATTCTTGCGTGCTTAAGTAAATGTTCAAACATTCAGAAAATTACCCGACACAGGATTGAAACGTTCCTCTGATATTGGACCGAGATCTTAAACAGTTATTCATCACTTGTGCTTGCTTACTATTGTATATTTCATTGTTGTTTGACATCGCTCTAAAGATGAAAGCTGCAACGCTTTCGAAACGAAGGTCATAATTTAAGTCAACTCGATACGGAAACAACTCCGAAAAACGTTTAAAAGTATCGTGGTCGTGTAACAGTCGTGAAAATCTTGAAACATATTTGTATGAAGACTTTAATATCCTTACAAACAATCGCTCTTTCTCTCGCAAATAACAAAATTAATTATACAAAAAATATTTACATAATAAATCAACTTATACACATCATTTTTTAATTTCACTTTCTCAAAATGGCAATATTCAAACAAATTGCTCCGAATGATTAATCTATAAATCTTCTGCAATAGTTCTTCTATACTTCATTAGAACGATATAATATTCATAGATAACATGCAAAAGTTAAAATATATAAATATAGATTTTGTTAGATACTTCACTAAATACATTACTTCCCGTGACACACGTTTCTACCGTCTACATCAAAACTCGTCAGGCGGAATGATCCCAGTTTAATGCAATGTTTAGGTTCAACTGGTGTCATGTTTCATGGGTGTGCGGTTTATTGGCACAAAATAATTTTAATGAGGGTTGATTTTTTCGCTCAATGACACTACCTTGAATATAATTGGTATTAGAATACAAAAACATAAGCGCTGTCTATACAAGATTTTTTTAGAATTCGCAAACCATATTATAATTTCAATTTGACGAACTCTGTGGTCTTGTTGGTAAGACACCTGAATTCCCGTTGGATTCTAGATTTTTTTTAAAACGATTCCAGTATGCTTAAAGCAAATTTAACATAGTTCTAGTTAGTTGGAAGAGATTGCTACATGGCAATGAGAATATCAGGTAGTACTGTATACAACAAAATTGTAATACAATACATAATTTAAAATCAAATAGAGTTAAAATTTTAAATACGTTACAAAAGTTTTATAAAATAATGAATATAGAAACAAAGGTTATAGAAAAAATTAACGCTCATTTAAAAAAAATCTGAATCAATATACCACACAAACATGGTCAATGTAACGTAACATCAGTTATAAACCTAAACATTGCTCTCGTAAAAAAAAACAAGATTTTTCCATCTGAAGAGAGCCTCGAGATAGGTCAACACATGTCGCGGGGATTTACGTAATGAGCAAAATAACAAAGAAATCAATGACTAAATATTATTATATGGAACTCTACAAAGTAAAAGCTAAAACCTTTGGTAAATGCAAAATTTAGACTTAACATAAATTGTGAATCTGCAGTTGGTCGTATGTATCTGGTTTACTCGTAGCAACACAATACCTGGATTTAAAACTATGAAAACAAACACTTTGAAGCGCTTTTATAAAGTAAACAGAATAGTGGTAAACAAGTGCTTCGAAAATTTGCTAAGTTATTACTTCCACAAATCCCCGCCAACACTAATGAGATAACTTTTCTCGTCTTGTCGAAAGAATATATTAATTGTTTCTATACACTTTGCTGACTCTTTAAAATTAAATATTTCAGCGTCGTTACTGAAAAAGCCAGATTAAAATTTCCACAATTTCCCACCCGATTGTCTTTTGAAACGAAATTCAAACCCCTTAATGATAAAATCATTGTATCTTCAAACTAACTCTTGGAGTTGGAAACTTTTAGACCGAGTGTTGCCTCGCCACTAGAATTTGTGAAATATAACAAAATTTGATTCATTACTCCGCTTTTTGACTAGGCTTTTGGATTGAAACGTTATTTAATAATTGTCTTTGAGGAAAATCAAGATTATTATATTCAAATCGTATTTCAAGTGGGCAAAATTTCTAAAAGAAAATCTATAATTCATCTTGAGAATGGGACAGACAATCGAAGCTAAATGAATACGTTAAAATAATTGAAGAATATTTTAATTTCTAAAAACACATACTTAATTATGTATGTTTAATGTTAAACCTTCCTCTTGATCTCTTCTTTCATGGTTTTATCAAAATAAACCTGTTGTCCCAGGTTCTAGGTGATGAATGGATCTAATAAAATCGTTAGCATCTCGATAACGATTTTCTTTCTACTATTTAAAATTCCTGTGAACTTGGTAGGTACATTAAGAAACTTTCAAATTTTACTTTATAATTTACCTTTGACGACATGCATAGCCTTGCGGTAGATAACTTGACTTTTACTGGAGGTTTTGATTCCGAATGGTGATTAAAAAATATTTATTTATTTATTTAGACACTTTATTTCCAATCGAGTGTATTGCCATTCCACACAAAAGGAACACAGATACGTACCAATTGCTGGGCAAAATGTTATTATTAGTTATAACAACATTATTCATTACATGGATCAATTGCCAAGAATGTTCATGTTACCTCGTCCAACATAACTACAAGATGAAACCACATTTAGTACATAATGCCAAGCTTTATAAAATAACATGATAAACCCCATTCAGCTTCAAATCACTATACGAATATGATTAAGAAACTATGTTAACATATATTTAATTTTACTCCTCGAACACTAATGATGATGATGATGATATGCCCTACCTTGTGATTGGTTTAATGCGTGCAAGTTGTTGGAACTTCAGCAAGAGCACAACCTCGACAGATCAAACCCAAAATGGCAAAGAAATCCAAGTTCAGCAGGACGATCCAAGACGATCAGCAGATAATCTTCTCTAACTTTTTGTTTCGACAAATTTATACTAAGCAATTTTTATATTGCTTAGTAGAGCCACAAAACATTATAAAACATCAGCTTATGATGAACAACAGAAAAATATAAATTCTGTTGTGATATGGTCTAAGAGTAAAACCGAAAAGTAATCAGATATCTGACCAACGTCGCCCGCTTGCTAAGCTTGAATGCAAACTGTTAGACCACGCTCGCCGACACCACATGCACGAGTATGTATTCAATCCTCAATATCTATAAGATAACGATTATCAATAACCAATTGACCTTGGACTATTTATACCATGAACACCTGTTATTTTCAACCCTTACTCAGAAAAAAGGAGTCAAATCGATGGCTGTGCAGCGCCAAGTGGTATGCGTTAGGAATTTTCGACAAGATGAGAAGTAAAACATTCTCACCCGCTCTTTTCATGTCTCTGCAGTGCTCCACTCTGCCAAATTTTTGATCGTCAGTCAGTACAGACCTATCGTTTGCTCAAATTTTCCGTTAAAATGAGATGGACTGTGGATTTAGGAATTCCAGGGAGCTCTTCGATGAGCCTAATAGACGCACAACGATCGTTTCGAAGAATTTATGCCACTTTTTGAACATTTTCTTCAATTCGAACTGTCTATGATGGTCCAGAATCGTGCATACCACTTAAAACACGAAATATTGCATACCACTTAAAAACATTCTTATGACTCATAGCCTTACTACCATTAACAGAAACAGTTTAAAAGTTTATGTGGCACTTTTTACCCAATTTAAAACAAAATTTTATATTGGCACGTCACTCCATTGTTCCTTTTCCGACCGAGACCCAGAAGGCACTGTCAATTGTTACGCCATTACTAATAAACCAGCGATGCCAGCGCTTTGAAACTTTTACGGAAGATAGTCGAAATGTATCGCTAGTTTATTTATTCATCTACAGATGGCGCAAGTGGTTGCGTGAAAATTAAATCAGTCACCTTTCTCATTGGACAGACCGTGTATTAAAGGTATATTCTCTACTCCCCCCCTTCATGATCGAATAATAAACGACGTGATCCTACGCCACTGAAGAAAATCTATTCTTATCTCAGTCCAGAGATGATGTCTCCGAGGGCTGCCAGACCGCCTCGTCGGGCGATTAGTGATTAGGATCAATGGAAGAGAGAAGTGGCGGAGCGTGGTGATGTCATATCAGATTAAGTAATAAGCCGGCTTTGTACGGGCAATGGGCTGGCATTGTTCCATCTCGGCGGGAGGAGGGAAGTCTGTCGAGAATTGCATCAATTGTCAAAGCAGACGACATTCGCGACGAAACAATATTTGAAGATGTGTTATCGTTATATTGTATTATAGTTTCTAATCCTGTAATTTGACGACCCCGTGGCCTAGTTGGTAAGAAGTCTGTATTCCAACCTGAAAGTTGTGGGTTCGATTCACATTGGTTAAGATTTTCTAAAAAGGGTTATAGTCTGCTTTTTACTCAAGGCTTGTTTAACACCTTTCTGTTTCGTTAATAACAATAATAAAAATAAAATTTATATAGCGCCCTTTAAAGAGCAGACTCTCTTCATAGGCGCTCCAACTCGGGACTGTTGAATAAATAAAGGTTAAGTCTACCTAAGATAGGAAGGTGGCGGCTGCTGCCATTCGTTAAGGTACTTCTACGCATCTGCATATGTTTAGAAAACACATTTGGTTAAAAACCGCAGAAAACTTACCAAGGGGAAACGAACTACGAATAAACCTATGTAGATATTCCGATATGTGATAGTAACATATTCGAATTTAGGTGTAGTGTAGTATATGTGTGTAGTATTTATAATCAATCATAATAAAGTTCATAAACAAAATTTTGATGACTTTTCAAAAAACGTAATCTTCAAGTGCTTTCTAAAGTTACACTCGCCAGCCATATCTAAAACGCTAAGAGGCAGACCATTCCACGTCACAGCACCAGCAACGGTAAAAACTATATCATAATACCCCGCCCTATTAAATCGATTCAGAACAATATTTTTCTTGATAAAGACGAAATCGACCTTAAAGTTGTACTAAAAAGGGTTCCAGACTAGTTTTCATTTAAGGCAAGTTTGACACGTTTTTGGTTAGTTGGAAGATATTGTCACATGGTAATAAACCCGTCAACTGTATCAAACGAAAGTGTAATATAATAGATATTTGTAATATAATAAAATATATTTGTTTGCCAGGTTATCTTTATTGTCGATGTGGTTCTTTTAGTTTAATTCTATTTATTATTTCTATAATGAAAGAGGAGACCTATGTGTTATGGCCTTTTGCAACGAAAACACTTAGAATTTCAACTGTGTAATTTTATTTGTATAATCGTTGAATTACATTGAAGTATAATATTAACAGTATTATAGAAGTAATAATAACGATGATGTTAACATCGTAGAGGCTTTAAGAATAATGATTGCTGCCTCTGATATGACGTCATATTTAAAGCAAAGATAACCATACGCACGACCCTTCGATAGATTAAGAAGAAATTTTTCGGGTATGTTATCGATGCCCTTAAGGTCAAATCGATATCAGGCGATTTATCTGAATGTATCGTTCGCTGCTTACTTCCATTTAGTGATATGAAATCTTTATTGAATTTGGATATATCGCAGCTCGTGATAATTCAGACAGATGATAAATTTAAACATAATACATTGAGTTAAGTTTGACATACACGTGATAACACTAATATTTATAGGTTCTAGATTACATAGGATAGATATGGTTAATAGCTTAACATTGGTTTGCATAATAACTTATAATATTTATTGGAAGTGGATAAGAGTATATGATAAGATTAGCATATTAACATTGGTAGGGATACATTACATATGGACTAGACCTACCTAGAAACTAGAAACGTCGATTAAACCAAAATATAAACATAGAATAATTATTTATTTGATCCGTACAAAAATCGGTAACCTATAATAAAAGAGAATCTCAATAATTCCGAGAATTGCTATATTGAGACAATATATTGAGAGAGAGAAAGCAAAACTGCACACAGATAACCGCTCATTCGGCAAATCTTTGTTTTGTAATTGCGGTGGATGAAATTTTTACATTTCAAAAATCTCATGTTCTACAAATACAATCCATATCATAAAACATTATCACATATCCACAACTAAAACGGTTGTATTATATTAAACGAAGAAATTATTTTTCTCCAAAACTAAAACTTTATCGATATATTTGTGATATAAAAAAAACTTGATTCGACTATCATCTTTATTCGACAGATCGTAAAAAAAATCAAGCACTAAAGAACCGACGATATGGTTTCTCTATATTTTTCTCGATTGCAAATTGAGAACATTTGTACTCTTGAAAGCCCGAGTGTCTTTAATAACTTTTTCGTCACAAACATATTTTGCGAGTATGACTTATGAAAAAAATATTGTGGGATTGTGAGGTTACTTTTGTTACTGGCCAGTCAGTCGTGGCAGGTACACATGAAAATAAATGTAAAAATCGTTTTGTATTATATACTTCAGCTGTATACAGTGCAACTCGACAGTTAACTAAAAATATTAGAACATAGAATAAATACTTTTATGAAAAGCTAATTATTTACTGACAAACACGTCAATCTGTACAGGGAAATGCGGTAATATACGAAAAGCAAAAAAAATCTTTATTACTTCAATAATGTTTTGTCCGTTTACAGATTTCGCTTAGAGATCATCCGAATGGATCCTCAACATTCTGACGATGCTCGTTGAGCGAAACCGTAAATAGGCTAATAACGTAATATAATAATATTAAATAAACGTTTGACTTATTTTTGTACATTTTGAAGTTCTGCCAAGAATTGTAAGTCAAAAAGCTTTTAATATTAAATTGGCGTAATGTTGTGTTCGAAAAGTTGGATCAAAAGACTCGAGGAATAATAGGGAATTTAAGACATCAAAAATAAATAAAGTGTTTGCAAACATACATAATATACACACCATCATCAAGATTAGGGTAGGTAGAGATAACATAGCGCCAGACTATCCGATCTCAATACAATATTTCACCTCTTTTTCATCCATAAACCGTACACAGCTCCTATGATTTCTCTCTTATTTCTTATATTTTCTTCTTTCAAAATATCATTAATTTGATCCAAACATACTTTCCTAGGTCTTCCTCTACCCCGCCTTTCACTGTATATTTGTTTTGTTAGTATTTCTTCAATCATTCGTTCCACGTGGCCAAGTCATGTCAGAGTGATATTCTTCATCTAACTCAACACATCAACTTTAAGTTCACATTCATCCTTTATCACTTCATTCCGTACATTGTCACTCAATGTATTATTATCAGTGCATACTCGAGCATTTATTCGGTTTCTTTTAGTCTTTTTTCCCCGTTTCACTCCCATACATCAAACTTGGTACTAAAATACTGTTATGGGCTATCCATTTTGCAGATTTTGATACTTCCACGCTCTATTCTTTCTTACACCTTTATTTTTATATACCGGAAATACCACTGAGCTTCTCCAAACTTTCTGTGTGTAGTCAGATTCCCCACATTTGTTAAAAAACTGTCTCACCTACTCGATCATTCGTTCATCCCCACAATAAACTGTTAGTTTTGTTCCGAATACAAAAAAAATGATCACATCTTCACAATTGACGTTTTTTCATAGTATTCTGCGTCACCGCATTGATTGACATTTTTGTATGTTTTCATATCATTATATTATATTCAGCGTAGAAGTTCAACGATTGGTTTTGTATTACAATAGTAGAGGGATTGTGTGTACTCACTTATTCTAAATGACAGACTGTAAACATCATTAAGCTTTTCAGTCCAATGGATGATAACAATACAAATATATTTATAATATTTTGTAAACGACCAAATTGTATATTCAGTTTAGCCACTTTAGGAAATTTATTTAAAAGTCAAAGCTTTTATGGCTTGTTTAAATTACGAGATGCTTTCTGACATAAACATTATTTAAAGGTTGTTATACAATTTATAAAATTTACTAGATTAGGTTCCTCGAAAACTACTTTTAGATAATATATACCTATAGTTTTATTTTTCATATTTTTTTTTATCTTTCGACATTCATTCATTCGACGTGTTCAAATAATCTCAAAGCACGATAAATTAGTGTAATCTGCATAACATCATCACTCATGGACCTATCACGGATAGTTTTCAGAACACGCAATCTTCTTATATTCCAGTTTTATATCTACATTTCATTTCCAGACATCAAATTTGAGGATTTATATGGCTCCTTTTATAAGTCTAAATCCCAAGTATCAAAACTCAACTTCTTTCTTTAAATTTACATTTTCGTATTAATTTGTATTAAGTTAAGTTAAAATCAGTTTCACGTTGTGGGGGATAAAATAAGTCTCCATCCAACTCGATCTATACCAGAAGATCAAAATATTTACTTATTATGAGCGCTAAGTCACTTAGCGACGAAAAAGGAACTTCTACAGCAGGAGTAATAATCAATCCATTCATTTAACTTTTTTTTATTTTAAACTTTTTTAAACTATATACGTAAATACGCCACAACGCAAAATTTTATGCGAAAAAAGTAATGCATAATATAAAAAAAAACGGTATTTATATTTAATAATTCCTTTGAGTTTAATTCAACGGCTTAAAATTATTTCAATATCAAAATAATTTGCAAAACATTGTGCAACATTTTACAGTTGCTTTTTAGGTCTATGTCATTGCTGTAAATTTGTGATATTTATTCGATATAAAATAAACTATGAAATGTGACTTATTACTTCGACAGATTGTAACGGTTGATTGCAGAGCGTAAAAATGTATTAGTTGAAAAACAACTTTCAAAACAGGAGACATTTCGGTTTGTTATGAATTTGGGAAAAGAATATTCTGTTAATTACAATCATCGATTGATAGCCCTGAAATTTGGTTGTTAAAAATGTTTATACAATGAAGTTTTAAAGCCTTGAGTTATAGCTAAAATGCTGAGAACAGAGCTGTTCGCCGCACCCATTCAGATGTACTTGCATCAGAATTGGAGTTGGGCCATCACATTAGGAGTTTATTACAGTGATGATTCCTTTAAAACAGCGTAAATCTGAAAATCTATTTGATTTGATAAAAAAATTTACAACATGAGCAAATTTTAATCGACTCGATATTTGTGAGATAGTGAATAACGAAAGGATTACCAAAAGAAAATACAAGTCCGAAGCGAATGATGGTGTGCGTGGAAGAAGCGGACGAAGCAAAACGTGACTAGATCAAATGGTTCCAATTTTGAAGATTGTAAAGATTATATTTATTTATTTCAATAATTTACAATCAATTGATTATAAAAATGTATAGAATAAAAAAAAACATTCATGCAGAGTAAATAAAAGTATAGCATTCTTACAAATAAAAAAACATTAATGAAATTCATATGAAAATTTAAAATTGTAACACTGGAAAAAAAAACAATTAAATGACAAATAAAACAGCAATACCAGAAGAGGATGCAAATGAGGTGTATCTGGATGGAAAATGTGAATTTCTGTTCTCTATACTACCTTGATCAAAAAGCTTTAGGACCGGCCACCGTGTGGCGCTGTCAGTCACCCGATTGGAATTATTTTTTTTGTTAGGTTACCACATCTATCATTAACACTTCTCTTCAAATTCCAGCGTCATAGCTTGACATTTGTAAAAGTTACGCTGTACTGAGTACACCTTTGTGCGTGTTTTCGATTTTTTACAAGTTTGAAAATTGCATCAACTGTGCATCAAAGAGTTTGCATTAAATATTGTGTTCCTGTTCAACCGACTTAAAAAACCACTTCGCGGAACGCGTTACAGCACCCGAGAGGATGTCATGAAAAAATCGAAGACGGCTCTGATGGACATACCGAAAATTGAGTACCAGCGGTGTTTCGAGGATTGGAACAAGCGCTGGCGTAAGTGCGTTGCAGTCGATGGGGAGTACTTCGAAGGGGGCCATATCGATTTTGATGAATACACTTGTATTTTCGATTTTATGAATAAAGTCCTAACACTTTTTGGTCAAGGTAGTACTATACTACCAGATAACATGGATTTTTGCATTATATTTTCAATGTAATAGTCTTTGGTTAGTCAAAAGTTTAAGTTGGCAGATTTCATATAATATGAATAAAACAGTTAAATCACTTTTGAACTAAGCTGGTTGAAATGACCTGAAATAGCGAATGCATGTTATATAGCGTAAACATTTTTTTTAAATGATTTTGTATCACGTTATTATATGACCTGGAAACGTGTAGGAACATACAAAGGTGTGGTGCAAATGAGTTAGGCCGAACACAAAGCAATACACTAACGTTTTAGTGTCGATAAATAAAGAAAATAGTATTTTACAAACATACCATAGTATCTAGTTTTTAAACAGCTATATCAATAACAATTCCATTTTTAACCATTCACTATATTCTTTCGTATATTTTTGACCATTGGACGTTCTAACAAGTAACGAGCATAACGAGTACGATATTTCTTATTGCCAGTTATTATTTAACACTAAATTAGGCAGAATTCATGATCGATATAGTAAAAAAATTGGCGGGGTTAATATTTTTTTTTCTCACACAGGATTAATGGTCTCGATTTATCGCATTTATCGCTTCGAGTTCCTCAATGACGCAGTTTCAATGTCTCGCGCTGTAATCAATAAGATTATATTGAACATTTCTGGGATTGAACATACAAAATGATTAGCACACAATTTGATTTAGCAAATACTGTCAATACAGATTTCAATCATTCGGTGAGCGTTACACAATTGACATTGTAATTTTAAATGTGAGAAATAAACTAGTCAATGATAGATCAGGTTTTTTTATTGGAGTTAAAACATACGATCAATACTTTTTTAATGCGATGATAGTATCGATAATTTTATATTACAGAGGAAATGAAAGAGAAATTATTAATCTACTATTCTGGTTATCTAAAAAGAGATAAAAAAAGCCGTTGATTACGAATCCCGTTGCAACAAGTTTTTCACTTTCAGATAGTAATAAAATGTTTTTTTTTTTATATTTTGTTTATAGTTAAGGTATTAACGTTACGAAGGTTTAAAGACATTGTTATTTGTTTAATCAAAAACTGTTTATTCCACTTTTTGCAAAAAGTGGAATAAAGTGTTTGATAAAACAAATGACAATGTTTTTTTAAATATTGAAGGAATTTTGTATAGCATATTAATTATGAAGTTCAATAAAAGTAAGAATTTAATTATATAATATAAAGTAATTACGCATAGAATTTAATTATCTCTTAAGCCAGAGGTTTTCAAAGCGCACACTTGTGATGAACAAAGGGCTTACCCATCCCACTAATTTGTAAGTTTTTAGGGCGCCGTGAAATGAAATTGAAATTAAGAATCTCTGTTTCAAGTAATGATAATAAAAACGATATATACTTTGATTAAATAGTTAAAATAAAATGCATCAAAAAAAATATTCCTAGAAGTTTTAATATCAGTTCCATTCAAAAGTAAACAGGATACAAAAGAGTTCAATATTTTCCCATTGTGTTGATGCGCATCTGTGACGTTTTATTGCACATTGGCTGAAATTTTGCAACGCAAACATGCGTCATGCACTTAATCCGAATCTAAAAAAAAGGAAGAAACAACATAAATATTTCAAGATTAAAAAAATTACTTCTGAGTTAAAGCGCTGCTAAGTCCAGTGACCTACCGATTTTAGAATTTTAAACCTCGATTCTTATTTGACAGAGGGGTCATATCAAGTTGAATATGTGGGCTTCATACGAACTGCTTTGGGTAGACCGTGAGCTGGCCATAGCATGCCCACGGGACGACAAGGCTTGCATACATTTTTTTATGATTTGTCAAGTCAGATAGGAAGGTCGTCTGCTTGTATATTTTTTACCATTAGTGGTTATAAAATTTGCGTAAGCAATCTCGCGGTTTAATAACGGTTAATCTACTGAAAAGTGTGAAATGGAAGTAGGCATTAAGGATATTAATGCACGAGATCGGAATTTACCAAGCAATGAATGACACATTACCGTCTTGCATCACTCTCTTCGTAATTAAGGAAGTAGTGTAGTCATCGATCGAAATTAAACGAAGTTACACAGTGCAAGAAGTGAGCATGGTGTTGTTTTTGTAAATTTTAAGTTAGGTCAAGAAACTTTCTGAAGTTACCTCATTCGGAGTGGAAAAAGTGATTCGAAAATTGAAACGCATGCAAAAGTGTATTGATCTTCATGGAGAGTATTTTGAAAAACAATAAAGCCATTTTCGATGGTAAATATTTGTTTTTACTTGTCTGTCTCAAAACTTAAGTAGCAGCCCTCGTATTAGCAATTCTGTCGACGACGTTGTAGCCATTTCTAGGGGACACAGTAGACGTAAAACCAAAGCCACTAAACACTAGGGGTAGGGACATCGGTTTTTTGTCCAAGAGACAATGCATCTTGATACAATGCACCAACCAATTTAGTATTGCCGCGCACTGTATTTGTACAGGTTGAACCGCACTGACTAACCGAATGACGCACATGAGGATAAACAAGTCACCAGTGAGCCTATCCATATTCTGAACCATCCGATCCGCCATTTCGTCAACAAGATTTTTTCGAATTTTTTAATTATTATTTTTGTGTTTGACACTATGATTTTCAATGAATGATCTTTGATTGCTCAAGTTTTTAGAGTGTCGACGGGACTAAATTATTTCTTCCAACAACTTTGGACGTTCCACGAATCATTTCCATCTCGGTGCAACATCCATCATACATTTTTTTTCTGTTTTGACAAGATGTTCTGAATCTTTTGATCCAATATTGAACATATTCATCTCCCAATCTTCCACCTTACGCCAATATAATAGATACAAATGGTTCATATAACAAAATCTAAAGAATCTAACACGGGCCGCCCGTTTATTCAGTAGCATACCCAAACTTTATTGTATTGACAATAATTCGTTTTTTTTTTCATACTTATAGACACACAAGAGCAAGTAAGCACAATAACTTGGACTTATATAAATTAATTAGTAATTATTAATAAATTCAGAAGAGATCAGTATCAAAATCTGCCAAGATGATAGCCCACAACAGTAACAGTAACAAAAATATATATATACAGTGCAAAAGCATGATAGAAGAAGACCAATGAAAGTATGGTTGGATCAAGTATATAATATTTCGAAAGAAAGAAATGTCAAAGTCGGAGAAATCGTAGGAGTTGTATGAGAAGGTGTATGAATATAGAAGAGGCGAACGATGTGTGTTGCGATAGGAAAGTCGGGTCTCTCTGTTTTCTGTCTATACCGATACGGAGACGGCATGATGGTATATATGCATGCATGTATTCAGAAGAGCATTTCAATAATAGTGCTTAAAAAATTAGATCACGCAACTTCGCTTACCCACCCTTATTGAAATTTCTCCCTAATATCAATAATTATAATATTATCACGAGTTTATGTATATAAGGTATTTGCAGCACCTGCTCATTATAATTGAATACATAATGTGTGTGGGTCGCTTTAATACGGCTGACGTAATGAATGATATTCACGTCGCTTCAGAAATGGGGCTTCATCATATAGTAAGACTACAGATATTAATATAATTATGAATATACAATACAAGGTGACTGGTACTGGGTGGAAGTGGCAAAGGGGTTGAATAGAGTAAAAACAGTTCATATGAACATGACATCAAAGTGTATTATAGCATATTACACTTAAATTGTTTATAATACAACCCGGCGAGTTTATTTTCATGTGACAATTTTTCCGGTCAACCAAAAAAGTCTTAAACAAGCTTTAAGTGAAAACCAATAGGAACCTTTATTTAAAAATCGGGAATCGTTTCTGTAACCCCCTGATTGGAACATACATCTTGTTAACAAGGTCACGGGGGTCCCAATAATTAGGAATTGGAACAACCCTCCAAATCTATATTTTTTGGTTGATTTGAAATATCGAACCTCTACAAAAAAAAAGCTCTTTTCTAAATATCTCAAAATATATGGGTTGAATCCTTTTTGAACATATACATAACATATGTGTACGTCCATAAAAATAAATGTGTAAACTGAACTACATATTTTTATGCAATATTACATGACGTGTCCCCTGCGTCTGCAGAAATTAGTAACTTACATAAATAAATTCACTTGCAATGCTTTTTTTGTGCTATTGGAAATAATTAAGTGTCGCACCGTTCAAACGATGGTGCTAGGTTTTTCTTTATTTCGAAAAATACTTAAAACCCGCGCAACAATGAGTTTTAAACATTTCAAAATATAACAAAACATGTCTTCTATCAGCTCTCGTTGACATACTAGAACTACTAAGAGTACTATAGAGGTACCAACATTTTAATTGTAACATCGCCTGACCATGTAATGGGCATGGCCAACGGGGTATCTGTCCATACACGCTTTAACATGTTCAGTCGGAAATGTTTGGACTTAAGTTGCATGTAAGAGTGTTTCGTTAGTGAATTAAAATTAGATTTATTTTAGTTTTTCCAATTATGAAATTTTATGTCTTATAAACCTTTTACTAGTAAAGATTCCCTTGATAGCTAAAACAGTTAATGACACAGATATAAAAGCGACTCTTCAAGAAGTTCAAAAAAAAGGTTGCTAGAACGCCCTTGACTATACTGGCTAGGCGGTAATGTCGATACGTTGCCAATTAGTGGGAGAGAACTCGGCATTGTACTTGCTAGAAAACGGTTTTCATACATACAATCATGTCATTTCCCTGTCGGGGTTGGCATAGAGAACAGAGCGCAAGACTTCTATCTCGACGCACATCCTTCGAATTATTTTATATACATAAACCTACTTCGTTAAAACTACCATGTTATCAGCATACATCCGCAAATATTTCCATTCGACATTTGTATGTATGCCACCCATTGACCTCTGTAGTTTCTTCACACATACATTTATGTTAATATTTAACAACCAGGGTAACATAACACATCCCTGCTTTACTCCTTTTGAAATATTAAACGACCCAGACAAGACACTGTTCATCTAATATATGCTTTTCTTTCAGCAGCAACACAATTCCACTTGATAATTTACCTTTTATCACGTGGTCATATGCTTTTCCAAGTCCACAAACGCTCATTTAACCTTTTTATTTAACATATTGCCATACAGCGGTTTTAAAGTCAGCTTAAGATCTACATGGCCTTTAGTGCCATGGATGCAAGGCACGTTACTAATCCCCTTTCTACCACTCTGCATAATAATTACGTCCGCAATTAAAATACTATTGATACTGACTGAGCAGTGACTATGGAATAGGTCCAGTTTTCTCGGCGCAGAATCTCCACTCTGTGAAGCTATCTATGAGAACACCTGAAAGTGCAGTTTTACCTTTTCAGGTTTCAATATATCCATTTAATAGTGGTGATAACCAGAGGTTTCAGGTTTGATAAACCATGGTGACTTTGAATTTATGGATATGATTACTTGGTTCAGACTGTTTTCTCGAACGCATTAATTACAAAAATTGTTTAGATATTTTTTAACATTATATGTGAAGTAATCAAAACTCGGAAAGGGAGATCGAAATTCCTGTTGTGATAATATCGAATTTACCAAGTAAATCACATCATAATAATTATATTAAAAATATCGTTACTGTTTTTAAGAAATCACAAAAAAAATCTCTGGTCTAGGAACATTGAGCACTTGGAGCAGACTGGAAGTAAAAAAAAAATAGAGTTGTGATTGGAAAAAAGATTACAATATAAATGAGTCAAAAGGGGAAAAATGTTATAAAAAAGGTAAAACAAATATTTATAAATAATTGATAAATTTTTCTTTGTTTATTGAAATTGATACACCAAGTAAATATGTTGCATTTAAAACGTTATCATGTTTTTCTAACAGTGATACATGATTAAAAAAAAGGTGTCAGACACAACCCATAAACTATAATTGAACTGAAGACCTCAATCACATTCATTGACATTTAGAAAGGTCGGAAACACACAAAGAATTTTATTATTTTCCAGGTTATGCGTGAGTCAGGTTAACGCCCGCGTTACGATAGAAAGTGACAAATTGATACAACTGAAAACTTCATTTCCAGACGCAAAAAATAAATATCTCACAAATAATGGTCATCATAATTATTCCCTGTTGTCCAAGAGTAGAAATGTCACTAGACACGATACAACAGGCATATTGATTAATATTTAACCAGAAGGACGTACATAAGGACGTGTATTAAAGAATTTTTAATTATAGTTCAGTTATATCTCGTTCCTTTTGAGGCAGGCAAAGATGATAAGTCTTAAGTCGACAGTCTCATAGTGGTGTATCTCTGCAGCTGAGCGGGCAACCTATAGAGCAAATCGACAGTTCCTATTTAGGAAGTCTAATTACTCGTGACCTCTACCCAGATAGAAAATATAGATACCGAATTGAAATGGCGCGTACAGGATTTCTCAAGATGAAATCAGTTTTCTGCAATGATAACTTCAATCTTAAACTTGTCAACGCATGATTAACTGCTATGTATGGTATATTTAACATTGAAATATGGACCACGAATACCAGAATGTTAAATAATCTAGAAGCAATAAAAAAGTTAATTCATCGGAGAATGATCAGAATTTATTGGTTTCATCGTATCTCAAACACCGAGGTGCTGCGTTGAACTAGACGGGAGCTCTAAAACACCATAAAATGCTGCAAGATTGGGTATGAAAAATACTGCTTCCGAAAATTAATATGGATCGACAAAATTAAGGGTCGACGCGAAATAAGTAAGTGTCTTGTCATGGTAAAGCAACATGGACAGGTAGCCAGACATTTGTGGAGATGTTCCGTGCCGCCAAAAAGAAAGATATTCAGTGGCAATTTCTAAGATTAGAATAACTCATATCCTTTATTTTTTAACTGTTAAGATAATAATAGAAACTGGCTTATTAGTGACGTTTCATTTTTTTTACAATACAAACTGCCAGACGTGATGTGATATCTTCGATATTAGTAAGAACGGGTCACGAGTTAGAGCGCCCTTGAGGAGAGTTTGCTTTCTAAACGGCGCTATATAAAATTGTCCTTTTGAATTGTATGTTTTTCCACCATTAACAACTTGACAAAATTAATATGAATAATAAAGTTTACCGCAATAACAACCGCATATAATTTTGAACAAACAAGCTCTAGTTATCAGTAATAGATTTTACGTTTTTCTTCAGATTTTTTTAAACTGAAAAGAGTGCATTACAAGTACAGTATAGTGTCCAAAGAGTGCATTACAAGTACAGTATAGTGTCCAAAGAGTGCATTACAAGTACATTCTAGTGTCCAAAGAGTGCATTACAAGTATAGTATAGTGTCCAAAGAGTGCATTACAAGTACAGTATAGTGTCCAAAGAGTGCATAACAAGTACAGTATAGTGCCCAAAGAGTGCATTACAAGTACAGTATAGTGTCCAAAGAGTACATTACAAGTACAGTATAGTGTCCAAAGAGTGCATTACAAGTACAGTAGTGTCCAAAGGCACTAATACTCGTACAACCTTTACTCACTAAACAATATACTTATTTGCATATCAAATTATAGTGTTATGAGGAAAAAAATATGAACTGCCTTGAAAATACACATAAATAACGATTAGGCTTACAAAAAACACTATCTGTCATAATGGAGATATTAATCGATCGATAAACGAGTATGTATTATTTTATTAATAATTTACAACAAATTTATGGAAATGTTATGAACAAAACGTCCTCACAACGATCACTATATTGTTTGCTGTCGAGAGAGCAACTTAACGGGTATTATGACGTTACAACGGCGTGTTTTCAATACTATTTGATTCCACACAACGTCAAAACGTTGATTTATTAATGACTAAAACGATTTTAAAAATAAATTATAATAGTTCGATATTTGATAACTTCGTACCATTTCACATTTGCTATGTATTAAAACTAAGGAACTTTCACATTCTATTGACATTATTATGCGGGCTTAACAATCTCAATTCTCCTTCATATCTTTGCGGAAAATTCCAGTTTCTTTCAGAAAATGTACGTTCTCTTCGATCAGGCGATGAAAGATTCCTTTGTACACCAACACATCAGACCATATTTAATAAATCTTCATTTGCGGTTTACTCGGTGCGACTGTGGAACGAACTTCAAGAATAATCAGATGTGCACCATCCTTACTAAAATTTAAAACAGAATTGAAAAAATATTACATCACTCAGAATATACTTTTATCCTAATTTTTCTTTTGATCCCCTTCCTTATTCTTGAACGAAATTCTTTCCTACAGTTCTAACATTATTGATAGAGATTAGTAATTTGTTTTTTTTTATAAAATCTTTGTAAAATCTGTCATGGATTAAAACTGTTAAATGTCTCCTAGATGAGCTGTTTGGTTGGAAGAAATTGTTGTATAGCAAAACGTCCGCCAGGTTTACCATTTTTAACCATGTACACAAAATAATTCAAATAAAATTTAAATAAAAACTATTTACCCATAGGCCGAGAATACCCTATAATTGTAAAAATTAAGTACGACGTTATTTCAAAGCTTTTTTATTACGATATTTAAAAGCGGAGCTTTATACAAGTATACGAATACATAAAATTTCTTGTATTTCTAAGAATTTTTGAGAAAGAAAGAATTCTCGTTAATAAATAATATTTTTTTTCATAGAAAATAACTTCGAAAGAAAAAAAATATATCAAAAGAAGCCTAAATAAATTTCAAATATAAAATATGTGTGTTTGAAGAACTGGGGGCAATTATTGTATCGAAAACTTTAAATGAAACGTTATTTACAAAACATTTGAAATTTTATTTACGCCGTATTTACTTATAACAAAATAAAACGAGAGGAAAGCTTATTTAAATATATTCCTCCAAATTAATTTACCATTTGAAATTATCTGAATTGAAACACTTGATTTAAATTGATAATGGAGTACATATACTATATATAGTATATATTTTGAACAGAAATTACCTTCATGAGGCAGTGCAAAACAAACTCAGCTTAGTACCTCGAAGGTCTACCTGGGAAATAGTTTTCCATAGCTGCATTTTCAAACATCTCTATTCAGTTATTAATTCATTTTCAACGGTCCCAGCCTTAAGAAAAATCTAATTTCAATAACAAAAAAGTATACAAATAACAAACAATTCAAATGTAAACAGCAATCAAACTAACCTCAAAACAAATTCATATAAACAAAATAAAAATAAACAACGAAAGTGAAAAAAATAAATTATTTTAATATCTTTCCAACAGGAGGGAATATATGTCCAAATCATAATACGCCAGCCAGATATTATTGTTTACAATATATCATACAATTATTGTAGTATTATATAATAGAACACAACATTGAGAAAAACAAGGTTTTAAAGAACTTCAAATAAAAAAAATACTTTCACATATGCATTGTCAATTGAAGAGTTCAGGACATGCAAAAAAAATGTTAACGTCGAGCAAATTATGATGGATTGTGAATTTAAAAGTGGTTGATGTCGTGCAAAAACGACGGTCGCCGGACGCAAAATAAATGATGTTTAATGTGACTTGAAATATAATCAGATGATGGATGAAAAGGAGAAAAAATGAAGAAAATTAAAACACAGCAAAAAAATAAATAGATAATACATACAGCGGTGGTAGCAGCATACTTAGACTGACACCAGATTTGTGGGGAATGGCACATCGTGACCGCACTAAAGGCACGTCACGTCCAACGCGAAATAACAATGCGAGAACGTGAATAAAAACAATAATTGATCAGCTGTGCATTCACAACGTGAACCGTCTTTGATATAACGTATGATAAATCAGGAGTCGTGCAGTACATATATTATAACTATCGCCTATGTTATTTGTTACAATTGTTATCAACTTTACACATTTTAATAACATTATAACGCGTCGTGTTTATGTTTTCTTTCTGAATTTTTGTTTAAAAATATTTGAGTCATAAATTTATTTATTTATTTTAACACTTTCATGTTAATATAGCCCGCGGATTTATTTCTTTAAAGCAATTTCTTCCAATTGCCCGGTTTTTGTTTCAAAATTATTATCGGTATCCATGACCGTGACTGAAATTTCGTAAATAATATATTTGAGTAAATGTAACAAAATTTAAAATAAAAAATAAATCTCAAGGAAAATAGGGATAAGGTAGAGATTTGCACAGGGGTTAGGGAATACAAAGGATCTCGCCGATAAATAAAAAAAATTAAAGATATTTTTCATGTTTAATATGCACAACACATCATTTAAAATTTACCATTTTAATTGAAAGGAGAACCTTTTGTGGATATGGGCAATGCCTGTGACTAAGTAGTCTCATTCCCTAAACCTAAATTTAATTTATTTGTCCTAAATACTACTCTAAATTCTGAAAGAATAAAAAATCACTATAATAGATTAGTACATACGCATGACGTCGTGTATAGGGGTAACAAAAGCGAAATATGTGTACCAGGATAGAATAAAGTTGAGTTTTGATCTCTCTCCATACCCCATTATGGCATTATGGTGATGATGTGGTTTTGTAGTGATGGAAAGAAAGATCAGCGTAGGTTTAGAATTGCTGTTTTCTTATCACTAAAATCAAGCGCGGTAGCCGCTCTACAAAACATTTAGATACTCATATAGAAACTTGAAACTGATCGCATATATTTTTCTATTCTAAGCATCGAAGATTATCAAGTTGACGAGTTCTCATTTTAAAACAGAATATAATCTAAATTCGTGACACACAATCAAACGTAATATGTAGTTAACTAATTTGTCTATCTGAAATCTTTGTCATGAACGGTAGTTCACGATGCCCTTATAAGGGTGACCAATGCACTACTATTAATTATGCAATTACCAACGCATTGAAGCATTAACGTTCTACTTTTATTTGAACATCTTTCGTTGCGTAAGTATTTATAACATAAATCAATGCCAAAACACATTTTCAGCTCACGAAGTCAATTTCAATAACACGTTACTTAAATTGACAGATCGGCTTTTGTAAGCAACTATTCGACTTTTATGTTTTCGGTTGCGTTGATTGTCATAAACTGCCACATGTGAGACTAAATGATCGATTTATTGAAATGAATCAGAACATTACATTTATCGTGTTAAATCTTTTAGACAAGTAAGAGGAATTGAGAAAAAATAGATTACTTGTGAAGCGAAGTTAGTAATAAGATATTACTTCAAGAATTTATATAAAGTAGATCATAAACTCCACTCAATAAATGACATGAAAAAATATTTAAAACGGGATTCACGTCATCGATACAATTGTAAAGAAAAATATGGTTTTTAGAGCTGTTTTGGCACCATACTAGTATGATATCCATAATAATTTGAATGTTAAATTGTTCGGTGTTTTATGGCCTTAAGTACACATATACTGAAATAAATAATTGAAAACAAACGAAGAAATTCCACAAAACAATTGTACATTTTCCAAAGCTTAAAATTTCGACTTAGGGCTTGTCACTAGCCTCGACCTTTTTTGTTAAATATCATCGCGTGCCAACGTCGAGTAAGGAGTGCCACTCAAATATTCAATACTCGTATACGGCCAAGAAGTACGATATTGTTTAGAAAAAAGAGAAAAATATGCTAAAATAGTCCAAGACTCACATTGACAATATTGGTTGGAACGTCTACTCGTATGTATAATGAACGTCACTTTGGCACGTAATTTTTTACGAGGGTGGAAAGTCAGTTCCTTAAGGCATTTATACTATATCAGGGATCAATGCAATAATATACTTGCCACACCAAAAAGATAATTATTAATATCTAGGAAAACGTACACCTTTAAATATTCTTATATGTGTTATATTCATGAATGAACGAATCTTCATGAACGGTGTATGACAAGACAAAGTAATATCCAGAAACATTAAAATGAAACTTTTCGAAGCATTGCTCTTCTTTAAAATTTTGTACGAAACGGAAACGTGGACAATAAAGTAAATCCATAGAAGAAAGATCGACATGTTTGAGATGTGGTGATGGAGACGATCACTGCGAACATCTTGGACAAAAAGGAGAACAATCGAATCTACATTACTGCAACTCCATATAAACACTCGTCAGTCCACAATCTGTCGACATAGGGTATTGCGTTTCTTCGGACACATACCGAGACACGATGATACAAGTCTCGAAAAGAATGTCAAGCTGGGAAATGTTTCTGGTAGGAGACCAAGTTGCGTTGGAGCGCTCAGATTAAAGACGTTACCAACTTCACTCTATGCGAGACTTCACATCTGGCCAAATACAGAAATGGATGAAGAACTATCGTGCAGGCCTCATCATGAAGATCACGACTCTCAGCCATGAGGATAACGACTAGAAAGAGATTCATGGAAGAAATAATAAAAACGGAAAAGAAAAGCGAAATAACTGAAACTAAAAGTATAGAAATAAAAAGACTAGTTGATGTATCGGTAAAATCGTAAAAATGTGTTATATATTGATTTGCAGCAGTTTATTCCAACCAACAAACTTTAATTTAAAACAAATAAAACAACCAACCTTTAAACGGTATTTAAAAATATTGTGAAAGGGTGTATGAATATCTTGAGTTTTTTTTTATTATCTGTTGAACGCCTTTATAATTGTTGCTTATCTGATAACTCTTGGGAGTCCGTTTGGAAGTTATGCCGAATGCGCCGAAGTCGAGGATGTGAAAAATTAGGTGTGCTGTATTAGTATACAAATGAGTGCCTTATCGCCAGATCAAATATAATAAAATTGGGGGTTAATAAAATGCGGATAAATCCTTGAATTAATATGAAGAACTGCTAAACATTTTTTTCCATGAAAATTACAGTTTCTGTGAAATTATGTTTAGTTTAAGAAACTAAATCATGTAATTTACAACCTTTCACTTTATTCGAAGATTGTTGAGAATTTTCTAAATTTACACATAAATGGGATAAATATAAATAAAATTTAACTTAACTTATTACCAATGCCTTGGATCCTGCAGTATGTATGTTTATGACGAGTGATTGGAATCTTAGAATATTTATTCTCAGATGTCATTTTTTTATATGATGAGATTTCAACAATAGCAGTTAAAATAAAAAAAATATGACCAAATTAAATGATCAAGTGCAAATTCATTGATAATAAATAAGTATTATACAATATATAGTGTCCATGTAATGTTTATTTAATATAAATGTTCTATTCCATGTTCGAGGGTAAAAAAAATGCCATTTTTTTATATATATTCAAGATAAGTTTTCTAGATTGACTATAAGTAGTCTAGTCGGTTTTTCATTATTATTAAAATATTTAGTTAATTTTTAATGCTCGAATTTTTTTACAAAGTTACAAATCGCCCTATATTACACGGGTCCAGTAACCTATAAATGTTTCAATGGATTGATTCATGAATTAATATCGCTACGGCTGAAGCATATTCATAATTAGCAATCGCAATGTGTCGCCAAGTCCTAAATTCGACCGTAAATAATTAATTGATTGATATGTTATTGTAATTAAAATTTAAAGTTCATCGTCAGTATTTGCTAAGGTATCGCTGGGACGAGCTCGACGAATTTAGTTTCAATATTTAAAATGCATACCAAATGTTAGGAATTTACTTGGACTTATTCAAGAAATCACACAGTTCAATAAAAACTTTTTTTCAAAAAAATATTCCCTACAACATGAAATTCGTCACATTCCGAGAATCGTACAAGGTAAGGTCAGAACTTTCGATAGGATCTGATTTAAATTGCTTAAACTGCGAAACCCATATTAATGTATAATATATTTTTGCTGTATGTTTTTGTTTTGTTAAAAAAACGAGATTATTATCATTAAATGTACTATTTTAAAGTGATATGTGAATATATTATTTTTATATTGTGTTCCTTGTTTAACAAATATTGAAGATAAACTGCTCCACGGAATGGAATACTCGTATAGCCGGATTGCTGCACAGGAAGTGGGGGCGAGGCTAGCTATCCCATAAAATGACAACTGGGTTAATGGGTGAAGCAATATCCGAATGGGATTTTCATAAAGCGGAAAAGCAATAAGCGAGAGAGATAAAGGCATTATATTGAACGTGTAGTGAGGCTCGACTATTCAGCTTTCCGTGTCTAGGGCAAGCGGCGTCTGTGATTAATGTAGGGCCGTGAGCTCATTCCGTTTGAAGGAGACAGTCTGGTTAATTGAATAATTCATTCCGAAGCAGTTATGAATTATGATTCGTCAAGACGTCTTAAGTGTGAATGCAAATACAAGAAATGGTTACATATAATGTACTTTTCTTTCCTAAATATACTATATTCAAGACACTAACACAAATATTAAAATAAGAAATCAAAACAATCCTTTTACTTAAATAGAATTAATAAAAATAAACAGTAAACAATAAAGTTTTTTTTGCTATCTTAAAAAGATCAAGAACTTTTAAAAAGCTAAATTTATATATGCCAATCTAAGAACACTCCAATAATTAAGCGTTATCATAATAATTTTACTAAAAAAAACCCTGAAAGTTTATTCCGAGGATCCAGATTCAAGGTAGGTATGTTAACCACTAGACAAGGGTGTGCACAAGTATGAAAAGTATAAATCCAATTAATTCTAATTTGCAATAAGAGCTAAGACGATAGAATTTCGAGTTGAAATAAGACTCTTAAGTCATTGATTTGGTGGGTCCAAATATATTTTTCTTTCTTGTAAACTGATTTTTATTTAAATATTCATAAGATGTTTAAAAAATATATACTTTTATTATCCCAAGGGAACTAATGTGTGAAAACATTTTCATGTAAGAATATGTTCAAATCAGTAAATATATAAAACAAAACTGATCTAGCAGAACTAAATTGTTTCGTATTTATAAACATTTGAAACATATTATCTGGATTGTAATTCAAAAAAAGATTACTACAAATAAGTCAATGTAAGACAATCGATAAAGACTGGATAATTTTAGATACAAAAAAAAACAGTGAGCTTGCAAATGGGAACGGATATTCGAACTTCCTTCATGATAATTTAACCGGAAGATTGCAAAGAGGTGAAAGCAAAATAAGAAAATTAAGCGTTCCGTAAGTAAGGCGGTTAAAATAAGAATCGAGACTATTTTTTTTCTGTGCTTATACGAATTAATTAGAATGATAATCAGTTTTCTTTTGTTGTAAAAAAAATACATAACCAAGGACTAAACACAATCAATCAAAATCGAAAACATCATTAAAAAGTTCTTCGAAATAATGTTTTAAAAAAAAACAATTTTAAATGTTCAACAGAAAGAGTTTTATAATTAAACTAATATTCAAAAGATTAAACTAGACCTAAATTTGGCGGTCAATATAAGGGATTCAAATAATGCTACTGAAAAATAAAAATTGCACCGTATAACCTTTGACATATATCCTTTTGTAAGCAACTCTTAATTAAATTATTTGGAAACATTCTTCTAGATCTGTGCATTCGATGTGTATTGAAAAACATACATAAATAGTAGTAATACTTTCTCTTTGAAAACACTTTATTGTTGGTTAAGAATGATACATTTAGTTTTATTTATTTGAACGACGGAACAGATTATCATATCAAATTACATCAAGAGAAAATACGGAATGTTGACAATATTCAGAGAAAATTAAAGCAGATATAAAAGTTCATACCTTTCTATGAAGTGACAAAGTCCTTTAGGAATATCTATAAATACTTGAGGAAACTTAATTCCTAATATATATAGCAGTGGAAATCATTAATAAAAGTTCATACCTTTCTGTATGAAGTGACAAAGTCCTTTAGGAATATCTACAAATAATTGAGGAAGCTTAATTCCTAATATATATAGCAGTGGAAATCATTAATAAAAGTTCATACCTTTCTATGAAGTGACAAAGTCCTTTAGGAATATCTACAAATACTTGAGGAAGCTTAATTTCTAATATATATAGCAGTGGAAATCATTAATCTCCGAATATTCATATATTAAAATTATTCCGTATCCAAGTGGGTGAGGGTACAAATCAACGAAAAAACGACTATTCGCTCAAAAATATGCATTTAATTTTGATTTTACATGAGATATATAAAATATTTTGAAGAGAAAAAATAACATCAACTAACGAAAAAAGATACTAAGAAAATGAATTGAATACTTATTTATTTACGATAGAAAAAACATGGCTGTCGTTATACAAAGAGTAGTTTCTAACTAGAAATACGGGCAAATGCATCCAGAATGGGTCGATTGTTCAAGTGGACATTGAGGATGTCATAATATTCCGTAGAAACATTGATATTTTAAGAAATCCTAAAATGTAAATTGGTGACGCGTAGGTAATAAGACAATTTCCTACTATCAAAATTGAGAGTGACTCATTATGAGTGAGTTTTCCTGGATATGTGTCACTGCTCGCGAGTGCCATTTGTCACGAGGCGTCAATTTTGACGGCGGGCGGCAGTAAGGGCGAATTTTATAGAGTAGGGGAGTGGGCGGGGGCAGTGGCTGAACCCGGCAGGGGGGAGGGGGGGTCGACGCCCATTCATATCCGAGTCATTACCGAGGATATTCGAGTACAAAAGGCTTTCATATTTTTTCAACGTTTGACTGATGTTCATAATAGGATGCCATTCAGAATAAATAGGACGAGATTTTCTACAAAAAAATTTAAAGAAAAAAACAGGCGAGCAACTTGACAGAAAAATATAACTATTTTTCGCATGTAAGTGGAATTTGAACCATCAAAAATATTATTTTTCAATGTTTCGTTGTTTTCAAAATTTTGCATTTACACGCGTAAGGATTATTAATCTCAGATAAACCCCTGTCGTATAGTTAGTGACAAGACGTGTGTTTTCCAACCTGGGGGTTGCGGTATCGATCCCTGATAGTAACCATTTTTTTTAAAAAGGTTATTTTGGTATTTACTTAAGGCGTTTTTAACACGATAAAATAATGCAACGATTTATAATATAATACGATACGAGAAATCTGTGACATTATTGATGTAATTGCATATATAAAAACATCATAAGTGAACTAAAATGAACAATAATAAGTGGCATTAAAAACATTAAAACTTTTTTTTTATATGCAAGAGAGTACCTTAGGAGAGATCAACAAAAGTTTTGCTCTAAGACAACAGATAACATATGGGTACATTCAAACTTAAGTTACTTGAAAGCTGGCTAATTTATTCGGAATATTTAACATATAAAAATGAAGTGACTTGTATCACAAAAAATCGGAACATTCAATAGTAAAATTGTACTACTTGTAAGTCAAAGTACAAAAACCAACGTTTTCCAAGCATTGTCAAGTCGAAACCTTCTAGGTGGATTCTAGAGCGTCCAAGAAAGCGAAAGTAGAGAATTCACTTATACTCGTACAATAAATAGTTAGAAAGTCATGAATCAAAAAATATATACATCAATTATAATTTAATTTCGTGCGAGTTAAAGTTGGTGTGACAAATTAGAAATCGGATCTAGAGGAAACCGTAATTTTAATACCGATTCTTGGAAGCAATATTATGCGCTATATCTTATTTTCAATTAGCAAGTGCGAAGTATTCTCTTGCGTCGCATACTAAATATAGGAATATTGAACACGTTACTAAAATTTAGAATATTTTTTTTAAATTGGCTTCATTGGTTGGTCATTCATATTCTAGAAACGAGAAATATATCTTTACAAAGGGTTAAACTAAATCATCGAACTCTCCCAGATATTCCAACTACTTGTCTCAAACGAGGCTGAAATTGGCCGAAGAAAATAAGAAACTTAAACGGAGATTTAAGATAGCCGAAAATATATGATTTCACAGCCACTCATTTGGGAAATAATATGATAGATTAAAAACAGCTCAACTGGTATCATAATTATTCTTTTTTGTTGTTTAACGACCGAAATTACTCCGAGGGCGCCCTTTAATTTAAAAAAAAAATTCCTATGCTATTGGGACAGCTACCACTTAAGCAATTTACATTTTGAAACCCAACCGATCCGAATGTAGCATGTGACATCACTGAAAATAGTGTGAATCGATGAATCCTCTTATTATCTATGTTATCAGCTTGTCGTCTACACTCGAGAGAAACTTTATTCCATTATATGGTACAAGTCACTCTAAAAGACTGGTCGAGGTAATCCGGTCTCTTCTCAGGATTCATCTCAACAAGGCAGTTAACCTTTGAGACACTCAGTGTAACACATCTCCCAGGGGGCACATTCCTACCGCATAATTGCGACATGGTCTACGGCAGTGCTTCCCAATTACTTTCATGTAACGGTCCCCTAAATCTGAAGTAATTAATTCCCCCCCCCCCCAAAAAAGCATTTTTTTTATAGTTGAAGATTTATTTGGCAATAATTATTACAATTAAAATACACATATTTATATTCAACACAAAATTATAGGAACTTGCTTAAAAACTTTTTTTTTAAATAAAAACTATACTCACATGAAACAATTTAATACTCACATGAATATTTGTACTGAATATTTTCGCGACCCCCACGAGAAATCCCGCGGCCCCCAATTTGGGAAGCACTGGTCTACGGCACACAACTAGTCGAAGCTTTGAACACCATAAATCAAAGCTTAATCTACAAGCTTTTAGGACAGATTAACCAGTAAAGCTGTTTTGCTCGAGGGATTCGGTCTAATTTGCCTACATTTAAAATCAAGCCACTTTTATATGTTAGTTATTAACACATTCTAAAAAAATTAATATATCATGTAATAACGGAGTATTACCTAAAAACTCTAATCCAAATTAACATTTAAATGGTAAAAGATCACTCACTGTAAACTCGATTACGCACATTCTTACTTTTATATAATCCGAAAAATGTTTCAGAATTTCAGAAGAGATTTGTGACGCAACGGAAAGGTTCAGTTCCTGAACCCTGTCAAAACAGCTGAATACCTGTCTGTCATGCGCTGGAAACGGAAAGGCATTTCCACAGATTTATTATTGCGAGTAAACATAACAGGGGTAGGGAATGTGTGGTTTTCCGTGAACGGTCCCTAAATACATTTTTTTTAATATAAAACCAATCATTATTTTTCAACATAAGATATAAGTGGATTCAATTTTCATAGATATTATAAAAATCAAGTTTGTGGATCTAATCGGTACGAGTAGGGAATGTGTGGTTTTCCGTGAACGGTCCCTAAATACATTTTTTTAATATAAAACCAATCATTATTTTTCAACATAAGATATAAGTGGATTCAATTTTCATAGATATTATAAAAATCAAGTTTGTGGATCTAATCGGTACGAGTATAGCGTCTGAGTAAGATTGTTCACCAGATGTCCGACCAGATACGGTTTTTAGGTCATGAAAGAAGTGAGACTGTTTCGTTACTTAAAAAAATATTGAATAGTCTTGAGATAAAGCATATCACTTGATACTTACGAGTAACAATTAATTATAGAATCAAGATATTGGTTACTTCTATAACCGCTATTATAGAAGAAATCGATAGCGTGTCATTAAAACTTTTGAATTTAACACATCTTATAAATAAATGGGCCGACTATTTCAAAGGTTTAATTAAAAGATTTTTTTAACTAAAATGACAATATTCACGCAAACTCTAAGCTGTTTAGTTTTGATTGGAGATCAGCTATCGGAAAGCAATGTTGAAATATTCGTTTTTTTATAATCTCAAATTCTTGGAAAATAAAATGTACTGATAATATTTCAAAATACTTCGATGTAAAGCGAAGTAGGTACTTCGTCCACGTCACCAGTAATGAACAATCAATAGAGAAACATGTTGTGCAAGGAAAAATAGTTGTTTTGCGGAACCGTGGTCGTTGGACATATCTGGTCTAAAAGGCGCTAAAACTCCACTGGGAGAGTGTTCCAAGGACGCGCTGAAACCGCACAAAATAGAGACAATCAATCATTCCTATTCAGGAGTGCTGATAGTTCAACATATTCACTACCACTCTGGCAAGACAGAGATGAACTAGAAGTAATGCAAAGCAATAAGTATCGTGACCTTTATGGACAGTTTACTCTCTAAACGGCGCTATATAAAATTGTCCTTTGGATTGGATTTGGAGTAACAGAAAATCTAATTTTCCTCCTCCTTGGTAGTAAAATATTTTCATGAACATAAAGATAAAAACAAAAACACTTAATATGCCAAAAAATATTTCTACTGTAGAGATACTTTTTTAAATAGAAAAAAAAACCACCTAAACTCGAGAATAATTTTCCAAGGCAGAAGAGAAAATTTCTCTTTTCTTCAAACAGAACACATTCAACTATCAATTTCATATGAAAAATACAACCTCCCTCTCGTTATTAACATTCGCAACAGATATTACATTTCAAAACAACTGTGAAAACAACATTTTACAAACAAGCTGAAATATCAACAACTTTATTAGCTATAAATAAAGAGTTTAAACATAATGAACGATTTACACTCTGTGTACAAAACACTCTTTAAACATAATGAACGATTTACACTCTGTGTACAAAACACCGAAAACACTATATTTTATATATTTACCTCGAGCTCGAGTTAATTCAAAATACAAAATTGTTATGAATTTATTTAAAATTATTTATTTTAATTTAAAAAACAACATTAAAAACAGCTTTTCGTTTAACATTTTTTTTTACAAAATACTTGATAACATATTTTTCTTTCTTCTAGTTTTTTTGTTGTTGTTCACATACAAGTATCAAGAGGTGTTATTCAGCATTATACTGAAAGAAATATGAAATAAATTAACATAAAAAAGAACATTTAAAATTTTAATACTTATAAATAACTATACCATTAAAACGCTTAAATACACTTTTGACATTGCCAGTTCGATTTTTCTTTTATTTCGTATTTTAAGTAATTTAGTAACAAATATGGTTGAATCAAGTTAATGATATTTTGAGAGGAAACGTAGAAAGACAGAGAAATCGAAGTTGTGTGAAAATGTGTATGGATGTGGAAGATGCGAAATTTGTCTATTGACACGGAAAAGTCTAGCGCTGTCATCTGTGCCTACCCCGATAGGGAAATGGTGTGATGGTATGTATGTAATTTCATTTCATATTTACCAATTAGTTATTCCTAATGTTAATTATTTATTCTATTTAACAGACACTTACGCACCGTTACATACATTTATGGCTGTATAATGACGAAGAACTCTCTCGATGGATGAATGGCAAAAAACAAGAAATAAATATAAACCAGTGTTGCCCACTATTTAACTCATAAGATTGAAACCAAAATGCGTGATTTCAGTACATTTTCGAAAACTTGAATATTTTTGATCGGTGTAATTAATGAACACGTGAATATTTTTGATCGGTAACTATTCTAGTGAATTATTAGTTGAAGCAAGAACTGTCGTGTGAGTCGTCATTTTGCCGTTACAAATTGATTCTTTATGTGTAAAGAAAATATTTTTTTAACATGTTCATTGGTGATCGAGTTGCAGTTCGGTCGAGATCTCCACCCTACCGAGACCCTGAAAATAAGGTTATGTTCAGTGACTAGATAGAGCGGAGAGTGCGGAGATTTAAATTAAAAAGGTCGGATAACGTGATGGAGGACTACTACACTCTGGGCGTAACCAAGTGGAGGAGGGATGCCGCTGACAGAGACAAGTGACGAAAAACCTTGCAAGCAGACCTATCTTGGATTCTAGGTCTGATGACAATGATGAAAAAATAAATAAAAATCCTGATTAACTACGACAGAATGAAGCTCATAAATCACACGGATAAACTCACCCAGCTTTGACTTAAAACAGGTAGTCTAATTTGTACGATCATATTGTTCAATAGAAAGATTGTCACATATTATCAAGTAAAAAATCTACGCAACAAAGTAATGCAAGTTGACACATAATACGAGGACACTGCATTATCTATTAAAAGTTAACAACAATTGAAGTGATGGATGTGAGAGCAGTGATGTGAGCCATTTTTATCTCGGTCGTGAGAACGGAATATTACTGGTTGCTAATTCGATCGATTCCACGTATCGCCCAAGAATATTTAAATTTCAAGAAAACTATATTACTAACTATGTATTCAGATCGATATTATTTATTTTACACTTAGATACAAAATTCAGATATTTTAAGAAAGGATATTTTTATCAAAAATACAAGCGAATTACGAAGTACTTCTATGGTTATTTCATTTAAAAAAAATAAACGTCCACAACACGCAAATGGATCTCATTTCGCCTCTTAAACTATGCGAATTCATTCTCTCGAAATAACTCGAAGGTAATCGAAGTATCGACTTCCTGTCTCATAAAAATTTACTAATAATTATAAGCCTACAAGACTTATTAAACGCTATTAAGACATTTCGTTCACGAAGAGCTCATATATAAAGAAGTTGTTAAGCTCCAGTATAACGATCAAACCTAAAGTAAAATGTGAAGGTTACACCAATCCAGAAAAGGAAGAAATCGAACCAATGATGTAATAATATTCAGCAAATTCGCAAATTATTACACCGATTCCAAATTAGTAATAAATGCTTTTTCAATGAATCTGCCAGCTGAAAACCACTTTACTTATTATCTATCAAAGACGGAAGGTTTAGTGAGAAACAGTTTTTTTTTCTGACGGTTGCATGTTGATAACAAAAACAGTTTATTTTACAAAAAACAATTAAAAGAAAGAGTTCGGACAATTACTCACCTCTAATATTGTTGAAACAATTTATCGCCAACATTACATTTTTTTCTTCAGATAGGTTTCAAAAGGCACTAAAAAACCTTTTAAGTCTTTTCAACAATTTATTTTTATTTATTTATTTTATACATGACAAGAAATATACACAATTTGCGAAAAAAAAAACAAGAAGTAATTTAATTTGGACACACAGTTTTAATGGGTCTGGGTTTGTTGCCTTTCATTTGTCGTGTCCCCAGTAAACTAGGCTTTTCCTTATATCGCACCAAAAAATAAATCGATACAATGTAACTCCAAATTGTACCCACGCAAAATCCTTTTCCGCAGCTATTTTGTTTTATTTGTTTCTCGACTTTTTACAAATATTAGTGACATTCAGCCGATTTTTGTTATTTTTTTAGGGAGATTGACGTATCGCAGCCCTGTATGTCACTTAGTGGCTGCCTAATATAAATTCTTGGAACATTCTTAGGGTAACCAGGACAACAAAATAGCGCTGTGTAAATTCCTTCATAATAATAATCCTTGAAGAAAATGGACACAAATAAAAATCAACAAATTCAATAGCAGACGCAAAAGTAAGGAATAAAGAGTTTGATCATAGTAACAAATACACAATCCTGAGAATTTATTAATCAATGTCAGATATTAGTGTACAGTGCGTGTGGTACTTTACCTATTGAAATTCTAGCAGTTAATCTTTAAGTTTTCTTTCTTAAAAGACGTTGTCATTTCAGATTTTATAAACGGATTTTAAAGTTTATCTTTCGTATATTTATTTAATTTGAGGTTTCTGTTTTATTTAATTGATTCATACAAAAAAAACAGTAAAACACTATACTTCTGGCTGTATAAGGTCTTTTGGATTGTTGTAATGCGTGGTTTGGTTAATGATATCGGCGTTTCGAAAACATTGTAGTTTTCATCTTCAGAGCTTGTTTGTAACTAACTTTGCTGTAAGAGTATGTACGTACGCCGGATACCGCTAGACCTATAGCCGAGTCTCGATCGTAACGTGAGCGCGTGGGTCCGTTACACCACGGTTGAACGAGCGCGCGACATCACAAATTATAAACAAGCCTTGAAGACGAATTCTGCAACGTTTTCAAAACGTCGGCATCATGAGCCAAACTGTACGTTACAGCACTCCGAAAGACCTTGTACAACTGATACGAAAAATCGCAAAATATCGAAAGAAATATGGTTTTGGGTTTATTATAAGTATAACTACAATAAATAAGTAAATTTATACAATAACAATCACAAATTGTTTTAATACAAGAGATTTTTTACTTAAACTTATTAAATGGCATCCTGAACTAGCTACTCTATGATTTAAAATTCGTTGCCTATTAAATCGAGTACGTGACGCAAGCGATGATGAAGGGGTCACGTCAATGTCAAGTGCAGATGACATCGTTAACCGGGTATCACTTTCACTCGCTAGCGGACAACTCGACTAAAAAACCTGTCTGTTGGATGTATCTTTCCCTGGTCATATCTTTCTCGATGACTTCTCGACACACTCGTATAGTGGCACTTTCACACGTCAGAGATAGTCCAAGTTCTTAGAGAACATATGTTAATGAATATCGTGTATACATATTTCTACATAAATCGTCGTTTATTTTATTATGGCTTTGTACTTAACTCTTAATAAAATAACGCGGTTGGTTGAAACATAATTAAATAAATAGATATCAAACCTTAATCATAATTAAGCTCAAAAATTAAGGTTGTATAAAAAAAATATTAAAATCTAAACGTCCATCTCCATAGCCTGGTTGGTAAGATGTCTGTCTTCTAGCCCGGAGGTTGCGGGTTCGATTTTTGTTGAAAATCAGATTTTTTAAAAAGGGTTCCAGATTAGTTTTCACTTAAGGCTTCTTTAACATCTTTCTGGTTGGTTGAAAGATATTACGACATGCCAATTAGCCCCCGGGTTGTACTATATACAAGGAAAGTGTTATACAATATATTTCACTCAAAATAATCACAATTCTACGCTATTTACCAATTAAAGTGTTGAGTACCCGAGTTCAGATACTTCTTTCCCAAATCTCGATATGGGGCAACGTAATAAGTAAAATATTTTAGACTTATAATGTTCATGGAAACTGTAAATACAATGAGACATTTTCAACAAATTTTGTTCCAATCATGGCTAATAAAATGATCAGAATGGATGATCATTGGTATAATAATAATAATTCAGCGACTACACCTAATAACTTCTTTCTCGCTTTATCAACTATCTTCAACTGGATAGTCAAACGCACTCGTACATACATACGAGTACTATCACGCCATTTTCCTGTCAAGATAGGGAAAGAGGGCAGAGCGCCAGAATTTTCTATCTCGACACACATATTTCGCCTCTTCTATATCCATTCACATTGTCTTATAATTCCTACGTTTTCTCTGTCTTAACGTTTTCTTCTTTCTTGATCCAACTATACTTTCTTTGGTGTTCCTTTACCCCGCCTTCCACTAACATTTATACTATATATATTTATTTTGTTAGTCTTCCTTCATTCATTCGTTCTACGCACCCAAACCATCTAATAGTACTATATTTCGTCTTATCCAATGTATCAGTCTTAAGTTTCCATTCATCCCTTATCACTTCATTCCGTATTATGTCACACATTGTCACCTTATGTATTCATATCAGTGCACGCATTTCTACAACATTTATTCGTTTTTTTCAGTAATTTTTCCACGTCCACGTTTTGCTCCCATATTTCAAGTTGGTACTAAAATACTGTTGTGGAATATATTCTTAGAAGATTTTATAACTGTCCGGTTTTTTTTAAGGACCCCATCGTGTTAAAAGTAAATACGAGTATTTCATTTACATTTTCAGATTTGTTTCCAATTGCTCTAATAGTTCTGCGAACTGGTGAAGTAAAAAATAGTTTGTTTCAAGTTTTTTCACTTGACTTTAAAAAATAGATTGAGATATAAGTTACCGACCAAGTACAGATAACACTGTGGTATTTCAATCAAGACGTAATAGTTAGTAGTTCTCCTTGTATTTTTTTGCCAGTCTCACGAGTTTCCTGCTCTCAGCTGGTGAGAAACAATCTGTTAGCACCAGAAGTCAGAATTTGCCATCATCATCATCGACATGAAATCGTTCATGATAAAAAGTCGTGAAAGTTGAATCAACTTTTTATCTTTTTTTGATACGGCTTACTTATTAATGTCACGAATCACAAATCTAAATTAAATCTAAATTAGAATATGTATTGATTTGAACTTTTTTTTAAAGTACATGTCAATATTATCCCCATGTCTACCTTAAATTCAGTGGCCAATACATTCAGGAATAGATCCAACAACAGTAATAGTTTAAGATATAGTTTTATAACCTGTTGTTTATAGTTAAGGCATTAACGTTGTGGAGGTTAAAAGATATTGTAATTTGTTTTATCAAACACTGTTTATTCCACTTTTTGTGACGGTATAACCCTACCGGTTTCAAGGCTTTCACCTCATCTTCAGGGGAGCGCAAACAAGACTTCAGGGGAGCGCAAACCGGTAGGGTTATACCGTCACAAAAAAGTGGAATAAACATTGTTTGATAAAAATAAATTACAATTTTTTAACCTTAAACTACGCCCAATTTCCTGTCGGGGTAAGCAGAGAAGATAGAGTGAAAAACTTTCCTATAGCGAAAAACAAATTTAGCCTTCTGAATATCCAAATATCTCATGGAACTCTCGCATAATTTATTCGGATCCTTTCAGTTTTATTTCACGTCCATGTTTCACTCTTATAAATCAAAGTAAGTACTAGAATAATACATATATGTATACAGGATTTAATTTATTATATTTCACAATAAACACTGAAATGCATAAATTTATTTTTTAATGACTTTCAAACAGATGTTTAATAAATAAGTTATTTTTAATTTAAAACAGAAATAAAATAACAACTAGAGTGCGTTACCCCTTAATGCACACTTTTTTATTACAAAAGTTTTCGTGTCCCGTAGCGAAGGAAATCTCAATAACTTTTTCAGTAAATAAAAAGTT
This sequence comes from Odontocerum albicorne, assembly GCA_949825065.1. Taxonomy (NCBI): domain Eukaryota; kingdom Metazoa; phylum Arthropoda; class Insecta; order Trichoptera; family Odontoceridae; genus Odontocerum; species Odontocerum albicorne. Next base: position 36,250,273 of record OX463845.1, on the reverse strand, counting down.
TTCTTAGTAAAAATCTCTTTACTTTCTGTAGACCAGTTATAATACTTTCTCGCAAATAGGACTAGAGAACGAAAAAAACTTATGTAATAAAAAAAAAACAAAACCCAAACACAATAATCTTCTGTTTTCCGATGCTCACATTTTACAGCTATTTGTGAATGTTTATTTTCCACTGCTCCCATAAGTTCAATTGGATAAATATAACTGAAAGCTTTTATTGAGTAACTTGAAAAATGTTAACAATCATAAAATAAATAAATTCAAATAAAAACAAACATAACGGATTAAAGTAGTCCTACAAATAGAAAACTATTATCATAGATGTAACAAATTGGAAAATCGATGTATTATTTTAAAAACAATTTTTCTTCTATAATAAAATAAAACATAAAAAAATTGTTTTTTTTTTCAATTTTTAATAAATTATGAAATTCACTTCGTAACAAATGGTACTTTCGAAATGTAAAATTCTTTTTCCCAAATGACAATGGGTTACATAATGCGGAAGGGTGTGTGTTTAAAGGTTTAAGATGTCAAGAAAAAACCTAGACATTCTTAGAGAATATAAACAATCCTCTAATTACGCTTTTTGGTTATCTACAGTAAAATCGCGAAAAATGGAAACGCAGGAAAAACGTAAACTTTTTTCCATGTATTCAATAGCTTGAAGACACGATTGGAAGCAGTGTTGAAATAGTTTTATAACTATGCATGTATTAATACTTTGTTGTGTTGGAAATAAACACTTATATAACACGTTGGTATTTTTGAATGAGTCGAGCACAAATAGAAAACATGTTGTTTTGGAAGCGGAATAAGGGAAAATAATAAACATGAAGTTTTGATATTTCTTGTAGTGCTAAGAAGCCATAATTTGTCTTAATTAACAAAGATTACTTAAATAAATAAAATAAAGAACATTTCTTTACTGTCGAACTCTTCTACTCACATTTACACTGTCGAATCACAGTGCGAATGTGAGTGGAAGGCGTAGAAATACACCAAGGAAAGTATGGTTGGATCAAGTGATTGATATTTTGAATATAGGAAATGTAGGAAGTAAGAAAATTATATGAGATGTATGAGGTGTACGAATGTGCAAGAAACGAAATATGTATCGAATGGGAAAGCCTGGCGCTATGTACTCTCTGCTACCCCGGCAGTGAAACTGCGTGATGGTATGTATGTATATAAACGAATTATAAATAATCAATGTTTCTTACATAGTGTGGTCATTTGTTTACTTTTACGAAAATCAGGAACATACCTGTAACAGAAGGAAAACAAAATTAAAATACATTGTAGATATATGTTAAGCAAGAATAAATCAAATAAATTAAATTAATATTTCAGAAATTCAGGTAGAGTAGTCAAAAGACAAGAAATTGTTTGAAAATAAGTGACGACACTGTTTATATATTTTTATGTAAACGAAAATAATCCAAAAATTAAATGAGTTGATGAACTTATTCAAAATATTAAGATCAGAAATAATAGGTCAGTGATTTCTCGAGGAAACTAATTGAAGGAGGATTAAGTTGGTATAGAAACGTCATGCACAGTATGTTGTATACAGTACAACCTGGCGTGTTTATCATAGAACAAAAAAGACGTAAAAGAGGTCTGAAAAATAAATCAGATACCAACGGTAATCTAGCCCGCGACCTCCAAATCGTCAGACACATGTTTTACGAACGCGGCTACGTAGGTCTTCATTGTAAGAAAGAATTTAAGACGACAAAAAAGAGGTAAATATATCAAATGATCATTGAAATTCTATTGCACCTATAAGTGACCTAAATCATTCAAAGGGAGTCAGACTACATTTTATCAGTTCTAGACAGAACTTGGGTTAATTGGCTGACAATGTTTCATATACGAGTAAATATGAACAAATTATCACATGACTTCCACAGTGCCTCTAAATACGGCAAGGTGATAAAAAATAAACGAAAATCAACCTACGTAACCTAGTAAGAAAGACACCTGTCTTTTGGTCTGAGGGTTGCGAATTCGATTCTCGTTTGAACAGATTTAAAAGAAAGTTTCAGGTTGGTTTTCACTTAAGGCTTCTTTAATATCCCTCTTTGTATTCTGGTTGATTGAAATAAATCGTTGCACGGCAATAAGCCCACTAGGTTGTACAGTATACAATGAAAGTGTTATGTAACAAGTCAAGAACAAGATGAAGAATAGTTGAATTAATTACATTGATAACTGTCATCTGGTTTGTTAGGATTTACTCGTAGACTCATATTATATCTTTGAGGTGCAGTGGGGCTGGGGTTGAATATGTGCGCATTTATATTTTATACAATTGTCGTACTTATTCATTGAGTTTATAATTGTAATAACCGCTTGATTATTGTCATTTATTTTTTATATGATAATTTACGTGTACACGGATGTGGGCTGAAAAATCCCTGATATTATTATGGCCGGGCTCGTCCTCTGTTGGTAAGGGTGTATCTATACTGGGGGAATTTTATGAGGTTAGCTCAATCCTTTTGATAGCTTTTTTCTTAAATTTATTTTATCTATTGCCTTCCGTGTAATTTCAGAATATATATCAACATACTATGTTGCAATCAAAACACCTGTATTTATTAATTTATAATGAAGTCGCGAAACTCGAGGGAGGCTAATCTGAAAGAGCGATGAGGTCATACCTGGCACCGGCTAGCACGGGTATTGTTTGCTGTGAATGGGCATGGGCACGCAGCGCGGAGATCTGTTCTCTTTTCAGTGAACAGAAATGCAAGATATGATAATTACGCTGGTGAAATGTCCACTATTTTCCCAAATGAGAAAAGCTATTCCTGGAAAATGTATATATGTACCCTTGGGAATATTGTTCAGAAAACAACTTGAGCTGGCTGACATTTGCTAAGAGTAAATTCGTCGTTTTATTTAACGTACTAGTAATACAAAGAATGCGTCACACTAGACGAGTATGCTTGGACATCGATAACATAATTGAATACCGTATAAAAATAAATATCGATAGTAAAACATAATGATATATTGGGGTGGTTATTTAAGAGAAAATTGTGTTACAAGATTAATGTAATTATTAAGAATAATTGTGAGCTTAGAATTTATGTGTTACATAGAGTGAGTTCGCTGAGGTGGTTTGCATATATGTATTATATATGTTGATGAATGGACGACGAAACATTGACAAGTTTATAATGCAAGTACAGGGTCTTTCAATAGGGACGCTCGAAATTTGTTGGGTTATAGCGGCCATGTTGTTAAAGCAACATCTGTCAAATTTAAGTGATATTAAAGATACAATACAAAATATTGTAGTTATTTGTGAATTTAATTACTGTATACAAAATCTACAAACTTTAATCTTGTATTGTATACAAACTTTAATATATTCACATAGCGTGTCAACTTGTAATTGAGTGCAAGATTAAGCGACCATTAATAGTTGAGAAAGGAGCTTGAAGTGTCAAGGAAGGGAGCTAAAGACAATATTATACGAGAGGAAGACGTGTATCATTTTGAGCACTTAAACTGTGGAGGCGTTTTACATACTCATACGAGTATATATATGAAATAATTAATCAAGAAAATACACATTAGAAATTAAGAAATTTACTAATTTATTGTTTTAACGTGACAAATATACTTATAAGACGACCTCTAAGGTCTAGTTGATAAGAATGACCTGTCTCCCAACCCGGTGGTTGCAGGTTCGATTTACGATTTTTTTTAACAAGCGTTCCACCTGATTTGTATTTATGACCTCTTAAACATCTATCTGGCTGGTTGAAAGAGACTGCCACATTGCAATAAACCGCCAGGTTATAAGTGTAATAGAAGTACAATACATGAACAAGAAAAACACTTAGCTGGTCAATTCGGAGCGGATTCGAAATAATCGACAATGTCATTGTAAAATTGTGAGTAAAATTTTTAAGGAAAAGGAATTGAACGTGCGAAAAATAATAAAAAATTTTAAAACAAAAAGATTTTTAAATATTACGCATTATATTAACAGAAAAAAATTGCATAGTGGTAATCGAAGTGAACATTAAGCTCACATTATTTGAGAACCCAATTCATTAAAAATTTCAAAGGCTTTAAGAAACATTTCATGAATCTCCTCATTTTATATTGGACCTTTTCAATTTTGTTATTTTTGGTTAGTAAAAAAGCAGGTGTAAAAATATTATTTTTATACGGAACGTTAAAATGAATTTCTCACAGCACACACATGGATGATAGTATAATATTAATTTTAAATATGTTTAATAACATTAAAATGAACTGTAAACATGAATTGAACCGGGGGACCTTTAGCACTTCAGTTCAACGCTCTCTTAACTTGAACTGTGACACAAGTTACATAAAATTCTTATTTAGCGCGACACACAGACTTCAAGATTAATTAACGAATTCATATTAAAATATAACAATGTTAGTTGCAAACAAATCAGTTGGATATACGAGTAGCTATCAATGCACAAGCTTGCAATGATTTGTTTTGTTTATTTGAGCTCTCCTTTATGTCTTATTGTTTGCTGAAATGAAAAAATGACACTTAAAACGTTATAACAAGTACCATTTTTTCATAAAATTACTATAGAACGTCAAGTATTGATGGCTTACAGCAGGGGTTCTCCAACTAGGGTTTTGTAGACTCTCGGAGGTCCGCGAGGATATTCCAGGGTGCCCGCGAATTTTTTCAGAAATTATTATATGTCTAAATGTCTTCCTAAAACAAGCAACAAAAGCTAAAATGAATATATTTTTCTACTGGTGGAATTCTTTAAAACAAAGCAATGGATTTAAGATATCTATCAATCATTTGTTGATATCTACCAACAAACGAGCGAACTATGCATCAGCAAGTGGAGGGGGCGTCGAGACGCTAGCTTAGGGTACTGGGTAGTGGGTGCGGTCAAAAAGGATTTTGAACCCTTGTCTATATAAATAAAAATGTAAATGTTCGTAAATTAAAAATCTCTTATCTCCGAAAGTTCTTCCCCGATTGTTTTGAAATTTTGACAAAAGGTTGCATTCGTATACGAGAATGTTTATATATATTTTTTTTATATACGGTTGTACATAAAAAAGTTTATAAATCAGACGAAATAACGTTTGCGCCTCCTGCAGCGACACACGCAAACTAAACAATTATCATTGACAGTTATGTCACATTGAATTTTCGACGTTTCGGAATTAATATTAAATAATAAATATTAAATATCTATATAAAAAAAATGTAAATGTTCGTTAATTAAAAATCTCGAATCTCCGAAAGTTATTCACGGATTGCTTTGAAATTTTGACAGTTCCATTTTGATTTTGAATATTAAATATTAAATAATTAAATATTTAATAAAAAATATTAAATAATTAAATATTTAATAATAAATATTAAATGTTTAAATAATAAATATTAAATTTTCAAATACGTTTATTGAAAAATAGAGCTATCTACTTGGACGTAAAAACACTCGCTATACTAAATAATTTATGCGTCATTTTCATTTCGTAATGTGCGTCGTTGACATGTAGCTCTAAAGAATATCTGTTTCACTTAGTTTTTTTAACTTATTTTTTTATTTTTCAGTTCAATTAGCAGTGAAATTGAATTGTGTTGATTGATTTTCATTTGAATTCAAATCATATCGTGAATTGACCTCTTGGAGTGACGCGATCATGTGCTTCAGAGAGACGGCGTGATGTTGGTATGCACATTTTTGACAAACGTTATATTTAATTTTAACGAACTGCCAAATTTTTGCTAATTTGTAACAAGATGTATTAATTTGTCATTATTGATAGTTTTTTGTAATGTATTTACCTAAATAACTTGCTATTTATTAGAATCGAGCCTTATATTAAAGTCGATAAAATAATTAAAATTACTGAACATCGTTACAAATATTAAACGTATTGGGGCAAATTTGTCTGCAATTTAGTGATGTCAAAAGAAGAATTGGTTGAAAAAGTATTTCCCAATATTCAAATCAATTATAAGAATCACGATTGGCTGAGTGAACGAGCTATTCTTGCCGCCAAGAACAAAGACGTCTACGAACTTAACAATATTATTCAGTTCCTTTTTTAATGTTTCGCAATTTTATATGTTTTTGTTATAACTTTCTTTCTTCTTTTTCAGTGCAATCGATCTGCTTTAGTTCATCAAAATGCCGAGGAAGCAGCAGAGCGACGTGCAGCCAGACTTGAGGATGCACGGATGCGAGCACGGCGATCTTTTCCATTTAACCAGATTGAGCCACAGCAACGCGTGGCCGGGTACAGCTAGTAAAAAATAAATATAAAACCTGGCTGCAGGTGGAGTCAGATCTTAGGATTAAACTTTCAAACATTGGCCCCAACATCAATGATTTGCATCGCATAAAACGAAATAATATATCAATATAAATTTATTGACTAAATAATTCAAGTTTTTTACAATATTATATACGATTAATACTCACATAAAATAAAGCTGTGCGCACTTTTATTATTTGTTTTGTTTTCAAAACTCAACTAAAAAAATTAACATTTACGTACTTAATTTATATTAATGGGGGTCCGTAGCAATTTAGTCAGATGTCAGGGGTCTCGTAAGTGAAAAAGTTTTGGAACTGCTGATTTACAACATTCATAACCTAGTGTTCTTAGTGGCAATAACGGTAATCGAATAATTTTAATATAGCAAAAAGCATATGCAGTATTTGGCATAGTCCATGTCCAATATATTCAATTCAATAATACTATACTATATTATCTTTAGTTAAGGTATAAACTCTGTGGAGGTTCAAAGACATTGTAATTGGTTGAATCGAACACTATTTATTCCACTTAATATAAAGACCTACCGGTCTCAAGGTTTTCGCCTCATCATCAGGGGGCCATAACCAAGACTGAATTATGTTCGAATTGGTACCGACATACACACACGTCTAAGGGTAAAAATTTGGATTGGGGTTTGTGAGTGAAGGGAAGCAAGAGACAACTTCAGCGAGCACCGGTGAGATCTTGAGAATGTATGTATTTACCAGCCGTTCATCTCAATGCACTCATTTAGATATTTCCAAGGCCACTAACATGTCTAATTTATTTCCCTTTCTATTGATATGTAAGAATTTGGCATCATCGATAGTAATTGTGTGATTTTCTCGGTAACAAATTTCTGAATAAATAAGATGATTCGTTAAGGCGGATTTGTGTTCACGAAGTCTCTTTTTAAAAGATATTTCTGCCTGTAAGCATATAAAAGTTTACACACATCACTGTTGCTAAGTATTCCATTTTTGTTTTTCTCGTTAAATATAAGTTTTCGGAGATTGAAATTAGTATAAAAACCGACTTTATGTGATTTGTTTTTTTGTTGTCATTTCGTATGTTGTTTTTTGTTAAATAGAACTTTGCTACATTTATAGGTATGCTTATACGAGTAGGTGTCGTTAAATATATTATTTTTAATGAGTATCTTTTGAAAAAAAAAAAACAAAAATAAACTATTCTTACAGATTCGTTCAATATTTATTGTTGCTGTGTGTTGCACGCTTATCGCATAAAGGAAGTTTCATTATATTCTCATAATTACAAGGTTGTATCACCGCGTCATAGTTAATGAATTGACAATTACACCGCTTATATCTTAATGTTACCAACATAACTATTCAACTGCACCGCAGTAGTGAATTGGGCCATTATTTGAATGAGCAATATGTCATGAAGCCGAAGCGGCAGAAACCTTGACCCACGTGGCCATATTGGCCTCTTGCCACTGGTGGCTACTGGCCTCGCGTGAGGGACTATGAGAACATTGGAAGACGCCGAGGAGGGCCGTTGAGGGAATTTAATTTGCGACCGAATCGATCCAGACATGGTGGCAGAAACATAACACAGAAGTCGAGGCCACATAAACTTTTATTTTCGGAAAAGTTTGCGTAAATAGATAATTTATTTTCCACGAACTTGAAATGAAAAGGCTCTAATAGCATCTACATATGTGCGTACGAGTTAGAAGTTTTACGTTTCCAAGTCACGATATGATAATACGAATAAAAAAATCAACATAGCGATACAAACATCGGTAAATACACGAGGTACTATGCTAAACTTTGGAGCGTCACAATTTGAAAACTGAAATATTTACTTTTCGTAATTGACAGATATTCAGTAAATCGCCGAACCACTGAAAATAAGCGATAGTTATGCATTTAATGAAAAAAACATTACCAAAGTATTCGAATTCATATTCGCGTTTTTAAAAGCGGAAGACCGTATCCTAAAAGGGGGTTTCCCGAAATTTTAAATAACAACTCGTACACTATAAAAATGATCATTTTGACAGCTATATGTTAATATACTCGTATAGTATAAGTAAGTGATCGCTTAGAAACAAAAACTTGAAAAAATCAACGGGAATAACCATAATGTCATATTAATTCAGCAATATATATTTTAAACGTTGGAGATGGATTCAGATTCAGGAGAATCTACGAGGTTTGCTTAATGACAAGTCCATAAATTTATTGATCGACAACATATGGTATTGGCTCTTCATAAAATTGTCTTCTTTGCCTCATTTATCACAGTTGATATTTTTCTATCCACTATTTTATTCAATTACCCTCAAGAAAATAAAATGGCACTAAAACACAACAAAGCAAAAAAATAATTAAGCTGCCAAGAACGTACATACCTCTGTGTTATTATCCTACTAATCGATTAGCAAAATGTGGATTTAATTTATATATGACCCAACACGACATGCGCTAAGGGTCTTAGAACTTTACTCTAGTTCTGGTTGACGGCAGAAACTATCAATTATAATAGTTGGACTCACGTTGCTGAGCGGAATATAACAAGTCATTTGGGACCTCGTTAGTCCTAGCCACGGTTCCATATATCATACTGTGATTCAAACCTTAAAAGATAAAAAGTTTTTTCTGAATAGTCAGGGTAAGTTTTCCGTAATTTATGATTATATTTATCACGTATTGAATGTAATTACTTTTATTTCTGTATTAACTGAGTAAATGGATTTGAAAAACAATAAACTCAAGATTACTTTTACTATAGTACAGAAAATGTAGGATGAGTCCTGTGACAGCTCACAAATTTGCCCCAATACAACCTTGTAACGATGTTCAGTAATTTTAATTATTTTATCAACTTTAATATAAGCCTCAATTCTAATAAATAGCAAGTTATTTAGGTAAATATAATACATAAGGTTGTATTGGGGTAAATTTGTGAGCTGTCACAGGACTCATCCTAGAATTTCCGAACTATAACTTAATAATTACTATATGACGCTTGACAAATGATAAATTAAAACTCTTTTTACAATAGTATCATTGATCGTAAACTGTCGTTTTTTTATTATAAACCTTTAAACTCAAACATTTATAAATTGAGATTAAACGTCACAATTAGATAATCCATAAATTCAAATTAAAGTATTTCACAAAACTGAATCATCGATTAATCAAATTAGAAATTCGACACGTCCTCGTTCGTAAAAGTGCGGACGTTTTGTGAAGAATATTAATTTAATTTGTTCACTTATTTAATTTGTACACTAATTTAATTTGTGCATCAGTTTGATTAAAAGTAAATCATAGACTGAATTGAATTAAACATACATACCATCACGCCGTTTCCCTGTTGGCGTAAGTAGAGAGGACAGAGCGCCAGACTTTCCTATCTCGACAGACATATTTCCACATCCTTACACCTTCTCATACTCCTACGATTTCTCTGACTTCTAAAATTTCCTTCTTTCAAAACTGAATTGAAAGCCATTACCAATCACGAATATAATAGAACGCACAGTACCAAGTGAGGGCTACTTGTCGTTGGTGACATCGGAGATAATTATGTAAGGCAAATTGTGATAAACATATTATGTTGCATATAGAACAAGGAACTTGAGTATTTACAGCGTGTCCATTGGCCCCCTAATAATTAGCAACATTTCAACGCCGTTTGCATCGATCTCTCGCTATTAGCTCCCAGTTGTGCTGAGTCGTCATATATATTACACTGCCCATCGTCAGCTTCGTCTTCTGCCCTTCGTCAGTTCCCCAAAGAGAATATTTATTGAGAGTTTGAAGTTAGGCGTGCGAGCAACACACATCCAGAGCAACGTAGACGAGCACGAACCAACAGAATCAAGATTCAAAATAATATAGTCAAGAATAACAAGTACACATTTTACCGAATCACTTCGTATTGTTTTACTGTCTTCGAGATGAATTTCAAGTTTAACCATAAAAGTATGATTGGATTATTTTACACGAGCTTGATACACGATTTGCGCAGTTGTAATGTGTGTTGTGAATACAAAAGTTTGGATATTTTAGACAATTATTGGTATGGGTGGAGTATTTACAAGAAAAATCAGTGGCGGGACAAGATAAGGATATTTTCAAATAGTCATAATTTCCGATTGAAGGATATAGATTTAAATGTAGTCAGATTGGCGAAAATAAATATCCGGAACAGTGTATAATATAAGCCAAACATATGTATTGAAACTAATAATCATGATTCGCAAAGTTGCTGAAACTTAATTGTGATACGTGATGATTGATCACGTTTATCAAACTTGGAACAATAACAGAAAAATAACTTAGCGTTAAAAGGATGGACTTCTTTAGGAGCTAAAAAATACATCATATATTTTAGCTCCTAGGGAATATAACGTATTTTCGACAAAGTGAAAGTCATTTAATATTTTAAAGCTAAAATACACACTGAAGGAATAAGTCCTATCTCAGAACGTTGCTGAATCTGAGTGAATGTTGTTGATAGTTATTTACTTTTTACATTATTTAAAAAAAAAAAAAAACTAACAAGAAAAAAATAACACAAAAGGAGTGACGTTTTATTATCATTTTAAACTAGAAAGTTTTACTCACTTTGTTGTTAATATTTAAAAAAAGTTCAAATGACGGGATGACCTCACATTTAGTAGATACACCAATGTACAACAAATCACAGAACGCCACTATTTCCTATTCATAATGCGTAATGGCATAAGTCAGTCGAGTCACGAGGCTGCTTGACAGAATGAATGTTTATTGAAAATTAGGTCCTCGTTATTAAAATGCGGAAGAGAAATTTTCGAAGTTTAGGTCTGCGCATTTTTTGAACCAAAAAATGCGCAGACCTAAACTTCGAAAGGATTCACAATAAAAAGAAGAAAAAAAAAACTTTTTTTATTGTGAATCCTTCAAGATCTTTAAGCATTCACAATAAAAAGAGAAAAAACCTTGTGTTTAAACTACAATACATACATCTTAATATACATGGCTACCCATACTTCATAAGACATCTCGAAGTGTGTTTAAACTACATATGTACTTCTTAATATACATGGCTGCCCATACTTTATAAGACATCGCGAAAGAAGTAACAGTAAAAACTGTTTGTAAGAATGACATAAATCTTAATCACGACGCAGTAAATAATTCAAGTTTTTTTTCAAGTCGTCTGAACTGAACACAAGCGATCTCCGCGAATTAGTTTTTTAACCTGGAGGTTGTGGGTTTGATTCTCATTGCTACATATTTTATGGAAAAAAAGGGTTCCAGCCTGGTCTTTGCTTAAAGTTTCTTAAACAACTTTTTGGTCGGTTGAAAGAGATTGCTCCGCATAGTAATAAGCTTACTACGTTATACTGTATACAATGAACTCCCGGATTTTGCATCATATGTGGTCGAAATTATGAAAAAAGGACCCAAACCACATTTAACATATTCTGAGATGACCGAGATCTCGCCGCTTTCTATAGCATTATAAGGAACAAAACAACTTTAAGACCTAAATTATCAAGAAATAGTCATTTAACAGGCTTGACATCTTTGCACATATAGTATTGACCTATCCTTTTTAGATATTTCAAATAAACCAAACACATGCGTTTCGTTGGGCCATGTAGCTACTTCAATTCTTTCACTGCATATGTTTCGTTGGGTCATGTAGCTACTTCAATTTTTCCAACTGCAAATGTTTCGTTGGGTCATGTAGCTAATTCAATTCTTCCAACTGCATATGCTTCGTTGGGTCATGTAGCTACTTCAATTCTTCCAACTGCAAATGTTTCGTTGGGTCATGTAGCTACTTCAATTCTTCCAACTGCAAATGTTTCATCGTTTATAAAATAATCAACACATTTCATTTATTTTTAGATGAATTTCATATGTTTGCCATTAATTATTCATGTTGTTTTTTATTCGTCAGGAAGTTGAGTTTTTATTCTGAATTTGTGTGGTGAAATCTTGTTTTACTCAGTATATTTTGATAAACGAATCGAGCATCCATTGTAATTTCTCCATCCTTAAAATGAAATAATTAGGTAATTATATGTCTGGTTTGGTGGATATTTTAAATATACCCGTATATGTTGTTGAGTTCAGGAAGTTATCTGGCATTTCCTAAATCTAGGCCTTTACTAAAAGGAATTCCATTATCATTTTGCGTTAATTGTTTTTTTGTGTCAGTTAAATAATTTTGTATTTGAGTGTTATTTTCTTAGAGTGTTGTTGTACTTTAATGCATTATTGATTTCATGTGCCGTATGTGTCTGAATTGTGCTGATTTTCTTATGTTATTGATATTATATATTTTGTTTACTACCTATTTTTATGGTTGGTAAAGGACATTTTACTATCCTAAATCTCAGTAAAATTTTCGACGGTTGGAAGAGATTCCCAATAAGAAAATAAATAGATCAGATTGTATTTATACAATGAAAGTGTAATATGCAAAATAAAAGTTGCTATTTTTTAAATTTTGTAGTTTTTTTTAATTTTGTCATGCTAAAATAAAATCACTGCGACACACATTTTAAAAATCACATTCGATGGGCTTTTAAATCAGTCGCAATTGTTGTTGTTGCGCAAAAATGACGAGGAACGTAATCCAGTTAGCGCTAATGGCATTAATAATGAACTTCAGGAAGCGGATACGGTTTAATACTCCGCAAGACTGCGCCGGCCATGTGTTTACAATATAGGGTTACCATTGTGAGGAATTTTGCAGAGTATCCATTACTGAACACAATACATGGGCATACAGGGTGATTAAACTTTAAATGGCTAGAACATCCACATCGTTGTGAAAAAAATATCACCTAGAGACGTTTCCCTTTTTATATAAGGATTAAATTTAAAAAAAAACAGACCAAAATAACATATTGCCTAATAAGAATAAATTATTGTATTCCATTTCCGTTGTATACAGTACAACCTGATGAGCTTATGGTCATGTGGCAATCTCATCCAATTAACCAGAAACATATTCAAGAGACCTTAAGTTAAACTAGACTGGAATTATTTTTCAAAACGTCTGGATACCAACAGGAATCGAACCCACAATCGGGTTGGAAGACAGGTGTCTTACCGACCAGGCCACGGAGGTCACCCGGAAATTAAAGGGCATGGAAAATCTTAAAACAAAAATAACGGGAATAATAAAACTCTTTAAACAAGTTTCAATATTCAAAATACAGATATATAGCGCAATTTAAAACAAAGAACGCCCGTAGAATTTATGTACACGTAAGTGAAGTACTAAACGCAAGATAAATTAAATGACAAAACATTTTTAACCAGTCTACAACCTGTTGGGAATCGAGCCCATAACACTGGAATGCGTCGCTGTTATATTTACCATTAGACTATCAGCATAATATGATTGTTTGACAAGACGATTAATTTATACGATCAATAACAAATTCAAAATTTCTGAGCTTTCACTTTTTCTATGTAATTATTATTTTTATATAAAAAGAAATGTTATTTTATTCATGGTTTCCTAAAGTTAATGAAGCTCAAAACCTTTTCATTTCACGAATCCACCTGAGGCTTGTACATTTTTAATACTTATTTACGTTCAAGTACCTGCTTCACCTTTTATGATGAAGCCTGGTCAGTTAATTAATTTGGATGATGAAAGTATAATATTTAGGGATTCAAGCATTTATAATAAATGAAGTTATGTGAATAAAAATCAGTAATATTTCGAAATACGGCCAAAGCATAAAAAAATCATAAAGAGTATGATTAGGCACTGATATGGATACATTAACCTTTACATTGGCTGGTTTTTGTTATCAATGAGTAGGCATCAACATGGATTCACTCTGGCTGGTGTTTGTTATCAATGAGTAGGAATCAACATGGATTCACTCTGGCTGGTTTTTGTTATCATTGAGTAGGCATCAACATGGATTCACTCTGGCTGGTATTTGTTATCAATGAGTAGGCATCAACATGGATTCACTCTGGCTGGTTTTTGTTATCAATGAGTAGGCATCAACATGGTTCCCTCTGGCTGGTTTTTGTTATCAATGACTAGGCATCAATATGGATTCAAATTGGCTGTTTTTTTTTATCAGTGATTAGGCATCTATATAGATTCACCAATCTTTACATCGGCTATTTTTGTTGTATTGTATTATTATATTACACTTTCGTTTTATACAGTACGACCTGGCAGTTTTATTGTCATGTTAAAGATGTCATAAGAAAAAAACCTTAGGTTGGTTTTTGTTATCAATATGGGTTCACATTGGTTGGTTTTTGTTTACAATGATAATGCATCAATCAATATGGTTTCACATTGGCTGGTTTGTGTTATCAACATGGGTTCACATTGGTTGGTGTTTGTTATCAATGATAAGGCATCAATATGGATTCACATTGGCTGGTTTTTTGTAATCAATGGCTAGGCATTGATATGAATACACTTTGGCTAGTTTTTATTTTCGATAATTAGGCATCAATATGGATTCAATTTGGCCGTTTTTTTATCAGTGATTAGGCTATATAGATTCACCAATCTTTACATCGGCTATTTTTGTTGTATTGTATTATTATATTATACTTTCGTTTTATACAGTGCGACCTGGCAGTTTTATTGTCATGTTAAAGATGTCATAAATGGATTCAATTTGGCCGTTTTTTTTATCAGTGATTAGGCTATATAGATTCACCAATCTTTACATCGGCTATTTTTGTTGTATTGTATTATTATATTATACTTTCGTTTTATACAGTGCGACCTGGCAGTTTTATTGTCATGTTAAAGATGTCATAAGAAAACAACCTGATTGTAGCCCTTTTTACGAAAATTAGATACCAACGGAAATCAATCAAACCCGTAACCCCCAGATTGAGATACAGGCATCTAACCAGCTAGGCCACAGAGATTTGTTATCAACGATTAAGGATCAACATGAATTCGCTTACTTTTAAATTGGCTGGTTTTTGTTATGAAGACTAAAATAGTAAATGTTTTTGTTATAATACAAGTATCTAAAGTTTATAATTTTAAACGACATATTGCATTTTTTCATAAATAAAAATGAATTCTAAGATTTTGTAACTCACAATTAAAAGAAGTTTTATCAAACGGGTTACGATCCTCGGTCTTCGGGGAGCAATTAATTTGATGTTGAAAGACTTATTATATATTAAAGAAAAAAACCAACCCTTACGAACTTGATTCACTATATGATTAATTGAGAGAAATCATTTAAATATAGTCGGATCAAGTTAACGATATTTTGAAAGAAGGAAACGTAGAAAGTGTATGGATGTGGAAGATGCAAAAGATGTGTGGCAAGATAGAAAAGTCTGGCGCTCTATCCTCTCTGCCTACGCCGACAGGGAAACAGATTGATGGTACGTATGCGTATTATGAAATATAGTATCTATAAGTATATATTATTGGCAATATTAAGTTATATAACATTTTGAAGGAATCAAATAGAAGGCTTTGATTTTAAGCCTAAATTTTAAATATATTTACTGCCGCAAATATGCGTCATTTAAAAAAATCACTTACGCAACTTGACCTACTACACTACTACAGCATCAATCGTCAAAATTGACGACTTGTAAAGATTGTTACTGTTTTATTTCTTGCAAATAATTGGTTTCCGGATTTCCCCAGTGGGGCAACACGAGACTGTTGTCTGATATGGTATAGCTTACAAATAATATTTAACTCATACAGTTTGTTAACATCGTCAATTTATAGATGATACTGTTTAATTTTGATATGCAATATATTATTACAATAACAATGTGCTAATTTATCAAATTCCCACACAAAAGAGAAAAGCGAAGAAGGGTGAATATATAAGATAAGTGAGAGAGTAAACGATTGAAATATATCTGAGAATTTAGTTAAAAAACACTTTGCTTAAATATTTTATTACTCAATACGAAACCGGCATAAAAAAATATTATTTCCGATACGATGTAACTGAAATAAAATACGAGTACGTGCCTTGTTACAAAAAAATGTTTACTAAATTAAAGAAATTAAAGAAAATCATTTCTTATGTATAAGAGAAAACAAAATACTACCCATTTCATAGATAAAAGCGACCATTCGAAACAGATAAATCTTATTTCAACACTATTTATATGCGAACATTGAGAATAACAAGTGAAGTTGACCTCCCGCCTAGCCGAGAGTTATTTAAGTAGAGCAACGCACGAGTACGTGAAGACGTCTATTGAACTCGGCAAAATCTACATTTTAGATACTTAATGTATTTTTATATTCCAATCCTATTGACACATTAGGAAATTATTAAAAGGATTCAACAGTTATTATAACTAAATAATTATATTCCCATTTCTGAGAATATCCACCAATTCCCTAACTTTTGAAAACAAAATTAAAAATGGATTAATTTGATTAAAAATGAGCCCGTCTTTTGTTTTAAATAATAAAACAATCCATCCTATTTAAATATGATGTTTCAAGTGGGCCGGTAATGTATTACGGATGTTACAAAATTCATGCAATTCACCTGATAAAACATTAAGTGTCCAACAGTTTTTTCAACTTTGAATCTGTTCTGATAATTGTGATCCTAGTTTAAATTATAAAAAAAGTGTTAAAAACAGTTTGAAATACTTCAAACACATTAACATTTAAAAAAGGAAGTAAATTGGAGATTAGATTTTGAGATTAACGGTTTGGAGAAGCTGGTAGTAAATGGAAGTGTTGAGGGACAGCGAGCAAGATGACAGCCTCTAGTATGGTGGATAGACTAAATCAAAGACAAGAATAGTTCTTCATTGAGTGCTGCACTCGTTATGGCTAAGGTCTGGGAGAAGTGGAGGCGAATCACCTGCTCAGTTCCAGATATTAAGGGAACCACGACGCTTAGCAATAAGCAACACGACAAAGAAGAATTGAACGTTGATGAAATGCGAAACCAAATTGCTTCAGTCGGCCAAGCTATAAAACCAATTTTGTGATTATCACAAGCGATGAGATGGTGATAGTCAAGTTAAAAAAATACATGTTTGGTCAAATTTGAAATACCCATTACTTGGAGGGTTGAAATATTAAAAATACAAAGGCAGACAATGATAAAATGAATTGGCTTAATAAATCCATCCGCGAGCCAGACGGTCTAAGTAACTTCCTCATAATATAATCTGATGGGATTTGTCTGGGTGTCCATTGTCTTTCTTCGTGGGAGTGGAGCATCCTTAACAAAACAAAAATAATTATTTCCTGCCTTTTCCAGTAATTACAAGTGGAAAAAACATTGTTAAATAACAATGCAAATTCATCAAAAGATAAGAATCTAACATAATGTAATTACGATTATCCAATTCTCCTGCTTAATTGTTACGGAGAAACTCGAGGGAATCAACAGGATTAAATAAATAACAGGGTTTTTTGTACAAGGTCTTTAGGAGTTCGTACCACGTTTTTGTGGCACAAAGTGGCAATTTTTCGAGAATTTAGCAACTCTAATCATCAAGTATCATTGGTTATAAACATCGCTTGATGTTGGTGCTAATCACAAAAAACGCGATATAAACTTATATTGAATATACAGCTTTTTCGCTCCACGGCGCCTTCAGTGTATAAAGATTTTTTCACGACTCTTTGAATCAAACTAAATATAGTTAGCATAGTTTTCTGTTCCATGTTGAGTGTTATTTGGTTTTTATTACAAGTACCACCGAAAGCCCAGCTTCGCAGAGGTAAGTTGTCGCAAATGGAACCAGGGGTCTCTGAACTTTAGCACTCTGCATATGATATTCATACCTCGCTGTAATCCTAAACTCATTGAATTAAGATTACCTGGAATGATGAAGTTTCGAATATCCTGGGAATTATTAATTAATCGCGGCGCCCCAAGGCACAAGGCACCCAGGCGCACACTTCACACGAAAACCTCTACTTCATACCATATGATACATAATAAAAACCGGGAAAGCTTACGAATATATTTGATGGCTTTCTATTTCCATTTACTTAAGCAATAATACATATATAAGAAAAATCATGTATATGAAGCCAATGTAGTTGAGACACAGCTCGACAGATTGGAAATATTCATTTACGTTGAAAGTATACTTGAATTTTGATACTGGCAAATTTTGCGAAATAACTCCGCTATTAAACGAACTTCAATAATTGAAGTCTAATAAAAGCTGTGTTCTAAGCTGTTCAAATTCACGAACGATCTGGCGCTACGTTATATAGCAAATATATATATGTTAATAGTTGGGTTTCAGCAGATTCGACTATTTGAGATGGATCAATATATTATTCTGAGCGACTATCTCAAAAGCATAGAATAGCCCACCTTTTGAGTTTAAAAAGGTAGACGGAAAATAAGAACTTCTTCGAGTATCGCATCTTGAGAAGTATTATATGATAACGGGCATGCCCAGGAAATTTACGTCAAGTTACTAAAAAAATTCCGTTAAGTTACTCAGCCAAAGCAGTTTATTATTTTCTTTGTTAATGGTTCAGAGATAAAATTATTATTATAGGCACGAAGAAATACTATGAATTATTTTAAACGTCAATTCAACACTGATAGAAACAACTAACCGAACAAATGGGGTAAATCAAAATAGTTTCGTAATTTTCACTCAATTTTGGAGAAAACTAATGCCCGCTAGACACGATCCTGTATTACAAATAATTTATATTTTTGACAGCTTCCATTACATTGGTTAATTGCATAAATAAATTTTATAATATTGTTTTGAGGTCGGCAACGAGCGTCAATGAAATAAATTAATAATTAATAATCAGCGCGAGCTCCAAGAAAATGTACATAATATTTTTAAAAAGTGATTTTTGAATCGTCTCTAGAGGCCATAATTGTAAATAATTCTAAAAAATAGCCGTTTGTTCAGCTAACTATAAATTACAATTCAAACTCTATTGTGATATTAAATAAATTTTCTCAACTCGATAAGATAAAATTTGGATATCTGACAACTAAGATAAGTTGTTGTAGAGGTTATAATGAAAAACAATAGTCAATTATTCAGAATAATATTAACTTTGACATCGATAAAGCAATGTACAATATATAATTTGTGAATTAATCGATTAAATAAAAAAATATATTACCAAGAAATATTGACAATGATTTTTCTACCGAGGTTTCACATTATATGGAATCTTAACAATATTTATAAACGAATATGAAAACAGTCGCTTTGAATTTCAATTTGTTGTCGACCAAGTGATAAATTTATTTGAATATATTCTTAGTCAATATTTTTCATTTATGATAGAAAAAATAGTACGTGAATTTGAAACTTTTATTGAAATAAATATAGACGTAGAGTTAATTTTTAATATTGTGGCTATAAACATTTGGATTATATTTTAATTGATATGATTTTAAATAAAAACTATCATTTTGGAATATTTAAAATAAAATCAAACTACGTTCAAAGAGTACAGTTAAACCGAATTCTACTTTAGTCGTTTAAACAGCCTAGGTTTAGTTATGCAAATTTATTTGTTGTACATAATTTCAATTCATCGCTGCGTACAAAACTGTTCGTAAACACGGAACAACTCGTTCACGGTCTCTGAATGGCAATATCCGGTAGTCGTGTTTATGCGTGCTAAATATGCCATTTTCAGTCGGATTTAGAAGAGAGACAATTTGGAGAAATGATTTGCAGCGTGTATAATTTTTTTTTGATCCATTTACAATACCCCTTAGGAGCTAAAATATAAAACTCGAATCAGATTATTATTTCTTTAACATCTTCATAAAAATCAATAAAAATATTTTAAATAAACAATATGCTAAAAATTAAACGTTATAATTTTCGTACAAGTTGCTCATTGACGCGAGTTATTTAATTTCACTGTATAATTCTTTCTTCGCATACAGTACAACCTGGCGAGTTTATTGCCAAATGGAAAGCTCTTCCAATGAACCAGAAAGATGTTCAAGAGGCCTTAAATGAAAACCAGACTGGAATTATTTACAAAAAAAAAAACGAATCACAACGGGAATCGAACCCGTAACTCCCGAAGGTCACGGACGTCATGTAATGTCTTAGGGATCTTGACGACCAAATCTCGAACGCAGCGCAGTACTTCGCATCTTCTAGTCACGTTAATTCTCAATCCATGATAAATTTACTTAAAAAGTAGCACTTAACATTTTCATATCTTATCCTACATTGTCAGCGTATGGCATATGCAGGCAATCGAGTGGTTTCACGTATATTGACATTTTTGTAGATATAAAATGTACTAACGTAATTCACTGGCACGAATATGCCCAAAGTAATACATATATAAACCTAATATACCAAACAAGCCCAATAAAACCATTTTTGAGTAGGATATACTACTTTTATCAGTCAAAAGATAAAAAGCGCTAATAGTTATAGTACAACAAAACATAAAACAAGTATCTTGTACTAGTCTGTTCTTGGCACGGCCAGTGTCGAGATAAACACGGACAGCGATAAAAGCCCCTGGACATGGCTAATCGCAGCGCCGAACAGAGGTTAAAAACAAACAGAGATCGAATTGCCCGTAGTTAACACCACGGTTGAGAATATTGATTCTGGTCATTAGCAAATATATGACGGTATAGATTTGAAACGATTTCCAACATTTTAAACATAAATACAGTTATGGTGATGGTTACAGTTAGAATTTCCAGAGCACACATAAAAAACTTTCAATGGGATGAACTGAAAAATATTCGATAATAATGTGCTACGACAACGGGAATCGAAGCCGTGGCTTAGTCGGAAGACAGACGTCTTACTAACTAGGACTCCGAGATCGTCGTAAGCTACCTCACTTCTTCGATGTATTTTCGGTGTGACCAAAAAATATTAAAATATTTATTTCGGAGAAAACCGATTAATTTAACTATGAAATTCAAGTGTCAGACCGAATTTATACAATATAATATAAACCTGGTTACAAAACACTGACAAACTCACGCCTTGTTTTATATATTTTAATTCGATTACGATTAACGATTTGCAATGAGAATACGGAATGAAGTGGTGAATGTGAACATAAAATTGAAAGACCGACAAAACAAATATTATATAGTGCGAATGTGAGTGGAGCGTGGTAGAGGAAGACCACAGAAAGTATACTTGGATCAAATAAATGGTATTTCGAAAGAATTAAATGTAAAAAGTCGGAGAAATCGTAGGAGTTGTATGGATTCATAGAAGCCAAAGATGTGTGTGTTGCGGTGGGAAAGTCTGGCGCTATGTCCTCTCTGCCTGTAATTGAAATTAAACTTGTAAAATTGTGATTTGCGGTCGATGATGTGTTCAAAAATTATTATTTGAACACGCGAAGATTCAGTATTTAGTACTTTTGATTTATGCAGGCGGGTACATCACGTCAAATTGTGAATTTTAATTACGCGTGCTTAACGGTTAATTTGTTACATATTATTGACTTTTTGAATAATTCAAAATATGCCTTAATTTTGTATTTTTATAAAATATAGAATTTTGTTTATTTTTTCCAATAGTTCTATTATTCGTTTTTTTTAATCCGGGTCAATGTTTTCCTCACTACTCCGGTTAATCGAGAGTCTACTGTTCATTAAAAAAAACGAATTTTAGACGGAATTGTGTTGAAAAAATATTGAAAAAAATCCACGTGAGAACTAAATGGCGAAACGCCATGTATTTCCCACCCATGATACACGAGTATATGCAAAAACCAGTCGAAACAACAAGTATCGCATTTATATTTTGTAAGTGTACGCATTACATATTTATGACCGCGATCCAAATGTGAGCCACGGGTCGCCGAGGAAAAATCACCGAGAGCGGAAGCTGGCAGCCGAATGATTCAGGCTGGGTGACACCTAACATAATATTTAGGAAATAGAAAAGTGGGCGCGGCCAGTATCAGGGCAAAAACAAAATAGTATTACGAGTATGTCACTCGGAGGTCATGGAAATATGTAAGACTTTTTTTGTAAGTCTTCTTTCTTTTGTTTTTCATGAAACATTAACTCACTTTTTTTGTATAATGTGTTTAAAGTACAAGTACATATAAGTTTTGAATTAAATTATATTACAGTTATGAAGGAGTAGTGAATTTCATATATAGTCCGACTAAAAATCACATTTGTCCCAAATCTATGATCCCCTTTTCTCCAAAAATACAACACAGAAGGAAAAATATGAACATACATATAAACAATCAACACTGCATACAGATGTGCTAGAATACTGTTGTAAACTACCATCTTAGAAGATTTTGATACTGTCCAGTTCATTTATATCGACAGTATGTTTTGATGTCCAATTGATTTGATTTATATCGCTAAAAGCTATTCGACATCTCTCGTAACTCTTCTATCTGACTTTATAGTTTTATAAAATTGACTTATTTCCATAAATTTTCTAAATAAATACTTTACTTCCAAATCATAAAGTTAAGTAAAAGGAAAATTATTTAAAATTCATTAAGAACCCAACCACATATTCAAATAAAAATAAACTACGAGAGAGAAAAACCATTTACGCTCTAAAATTCCTCAGAGAAATCAGATTTCAATGAAATCACAGCTGCAGCAAACCCAATTCCTTTCCCTATATTGGCTTTATTTCCATTGAAACTCTCAATGGAAAAAATAGAATTGTATAATTCAAAGACCTGTTGGGTAATCAAAACGGGTATTTTTCTAACATTACCATAAAACTTCCATCTGGCCTACGAGGAGATCTTTTATTCCCCTTTGAAATATATTTCAGTAGACGAAAGATGCAATCAACTTGTAAGTACCATAAGGCAATGATAATATAATAGGGTTCTTCAAATGCAAAGAAGCGGTTCCGAGATCTAAACAATGGTGTAACTTAAAATATGATATTATATCCAGCGATTTGGACAATCTGTGAGATTTTCTTTATATAACGTTGAAACTTGGAATTCTTCACAAGGACATAAAATTTATAGTTTTGAAACTCATAAATCTATAATAGAACGTGAATTCAAAATCAAAAATTATTTATTCATAATACTTATAAATATGTTTATACCAAGCACTTGAATAACAATTTAAATACTTACAATAATCACAATCGATCTTAAAAAAACTTATTTAAATATAAAAAAATAAAATGTTCCATAAAATTATAATGTCAAATGTGTAGCAGGGAAAAACAGACTACGAGTATGTAATGATAAAATACTATTGAGTATACAAATATTTTAATTCAAAATAAAGTTGGAACATAAAAATAACTATCTGTAAACATTGAAAGATAAATGTATTAAAATCTGTTAATTATTTGTGCAAGCAATATTTTTACTACAGACACTTAACATAGTAATCGCCATCTATATTTCGGATTTCCTTTTTTAATATAACATAATAAACCCCATAAAGATAGTAACATAAATTAATAACCATAATGCTATATGACAGAAATCTAATGATAAGTCTTAATCACCTTATATATTGATGACCACCGTAACCTAGTTGGTAAGACGCTCGACTTTTACACGAGAGTTTCGGGTTCAATTCCCGATGGCAAATCAGTTCGTCTGGTGACAATAATAATAATAAAGACAACTTATATAGCGCCATTTAGAGAGCGATCTAACTCGGAATTCGAAACTAACATTATTGATAGATTAAACATATTACTAAATAATTATATACATGTTGATTGTAAAAATAGGGATTTAATGGTTGCGGCCATGCGATTGTGCATTTCCCCGCATCGACAAAAACAACGGCTAAACAATATTATAATACCCCGCCCTATTGTACAAATTCGGAACAGTCAATTTATTAGATGAAGATGAAATCGACTTAAAAGTTCTACTCCTTTCCGAAGGAACATCTCTTAGATACAAATTCGAAATATACAATGGAGACATCTCATAAAAGTTATACTCCTTTCCGAAGGAACATCTCTCAGATACCAATTCGAAATATACAATGGAGACATCTCATAAAAGTTATACTCCTTTCCGAAGGAACATCTCTCAGACACAAATTCGAAATATACAATGGAGACATCTCATAAAAGGGCGTGAATACAAAGAGACAAGGTTTGAAATCAATCCTTTCGCGACACTTGTGCCGATGTAGACTTTTTAGAAGCGCACTTTTATAATATTTATAACTACCATGTACGAGTATCAGCCTAATACTAACGCACGCATGACGTGTATGCAGTAGTTCTTATAACACGTGCTATGACGAACTGCGAGTCCCGGGCTTAGTCCAGTGGTTCTAAGCCCGAACGCTTGGTTAATGGGGTAGAAGTTAATGTCGGCTTCCAGCCATGATCCTTAAATATGTCCGCATCACTTATTCAGATACGTTGAGGAACACGATACGAATGAATGAATCATCTTATATAATATATTCAATAATATGTTTCCTACATATTTTTTTTGAAACAAATGTTAGAAGAGTAATTAGGCATTTTGCATTCTCATTTTCGATAAATCGTGGACAAGAATACGATTATGATTAAATTATACAGAATTTGGTGAAACAATGGAGAGAAACGACGAGGGTTATGTGTGACAGAAGGTTACCAATAAAGCTTAAGAGGAAGATCTACAAGACAGTGATCAGGCCCGCTTTACTACATGGAGCCGAATGTTAGTCTCTGAAAAAAAAGAGGCTATTGCTCATGTCGCGGAGATGCGTATGCTGCGGTGGTCACTAGATTGGATACCCATAAGATCCGAAATGAACAAATTCGTGGAACAATTAAAGTGGCGCCAATAGTAGACAAAGTCAGGGAAGTACAACTAAGCTAGTATGGTCACATAGAACGGATGAAAGGTGCCTACGTTTAAGACATCCACAAATTGGGAACTCCCAAATAGACGCAGAGGGCGACCCAAGATTAGGCCATATAAGAAAGTGGAGGAGGCCATGAAAAGACTCAGACTATTCCCGAATAAGTGGCGAAATCGAGAGGCGAGGGAAAGAAGAAGAAGAATACAATTATGATTCTAGCCGCACGATAGATTAAACTTGGTCGCAATTCCCTAAGCGACATTTTGGTATTTAATAATCTGAATATTCCAACAGGAAGGGGCTGTAACACAGTTAAACTTAAGTGGTTTAGCTACTCGATACTCAAATAGTTCACGAGTCCGAATAATTGGATACCCTGACTATAATAGTACGATACCCCTGGGATATGTTAGGTACGGGGTTTGGGGACACATTATCGCCGTAACGCCTATGAATTGAGTTCATGTCAGAGTGAATGTACGTTGAATAATGTATAAAACCCCATTCACGTATTCAATTACCACCCGGTCAATAGCCTACAAGTTTCAAAGAAAAAATAATACTAAGTAGATGTCATGTTACGGGTACGCATACTGCTATGGAGCTAAATTAAGTCGACCCTTCCTTAAGTGAACGATTATGCCTCAATTGTGTGCCTAAATCAACATGACAAGACACTTAAGTAAGAAAAAGATAAAGAAATATTTTGTCTGGATTATTCACATTCGAGACAAACTGATAGAAGCCAAATAAGTGAAATAAAAATGCCTGGATTGAGAAACATACATGCAAGACAGAATAGGGAATGAAGTGATTCCGGACGAATGTGAACTTACGGCTGTGTCGAGTAAGATAAAAATCACGTCGAGATGGTTTGGACATGTCGAACGAATGAATGAAGAAATACTAATAAAACAAACATATAGTGCAAATGTGAGTGGAAGGCATGTGAGAAGAGCAAAGAAAGTATGTTTGGATCGAGTGAACGATATTTTGAAAGAAGGAAACGTAAAAAGTCAGAGAAATCAAATAAATTGTATGAGAAGGTGGATGGATGTAGTAGAGGAGGCTAAAATTGTGTGTCGAGATCGGAGTCTGGCGCTCTGTCCTCTCTGCCTACTCCGACAAGGAAACGGAATGATGGATACGTATGTATGTATTTTTGCAAGTTTATCTCAATTAGTACCATTTTATTTAATGAAAAGCTATAATATTATTTTAAGAGACCTAAAAAATCGTTGGGTAATTATGACTATAAATAATATTTTTTATGAAGTTGTATTTTTTCCATTTGCTGAAATTGAAATTCAATTGTTGAAAAAATGTTATTGCAATTGTTGAAAAAATGCTGAAATTCAATTGTTGAAAAATAATAATAAATAGATGACTTGTATAGCGTTAATTTGTAATAAAATATCACCTCAGAAGCGCGTTGTTTTTTAATATATAAAAATCATCTTATAAGCGTCCAAAATAAACTCAGGCGCTATGAGATCTGAAAGTAAGATTAAACTAAGATATCTATATATACCAGATCATTGACACCAGCAATAGCAATGCTACGTCCGATTCTTCGACAGATAGCAAGATTATAACGAAAAAAAATAGCCAAATGGGGCTAGATTAGAAAGCTTTGAAAGCAACTTCAAAGAGTTCTGGTTAGCGACATATAATATGTTGCACACAGAAACTTTCAGAAAAATGATACAATTCCGGAAATAAATGTTAAAGCAAGGAATAATAAATTATTATTGTATTACATACCTTCGTGTGGTACCCTTGAATATATCCGAATTGGTGATACGGACATGTTGAGCGTGGCTAGGAGACAATGTTGTCTTCGGCCCCAATAAAATCCTTCGCCTGACACATAACTCACAGTTTATTAGTAGGTGTTAGCAATACTACAACACACGTGGAGGCAACAAAACTCGCACACGTATAGCGAGTGTTAGTATTTTTAACAGATGAAATTTTGAACCAGACTGGAACCATTTTTATTTTTGGTACCATCGCCAAACCCCCTGATTAGCAGACAATATTGTCTAGCAAATTAGAGGTCACGGAAATCGTCTGAATTAAATTTGTTTTAGAAATTATTCAAAGAATAATGGTAAAAAATAAATTTATATAAAAATAAAATTCCGGAAATATTTAATTCCACGTAAAAACTTTAATAATTTTAAGTGTAACTTTACACTTTTTTCAAAAAAATATTTTATTATTTATTTGATTGTAAAAAATCTATTATTTTCCAAGTCTGTTGTTGCACATTAATTACGTTAAATCGTTAATGCAATGAGGGCAGTCTATTATGTTCCGCATTCTTCAGACGAAGATAACTTTTCATAAAACACCGGAAGGATGAATGCGCAATACAAGACATTACATACCAAAAACAGTTTTTGCGCTGTACGAAAATTGCGAAGGGGGAAAAAATTAAAACCCTTGGCAATCATCGCGCCAAAAAAATGCCTGTTATTATATTGTATTACATATCTCAGCGCATAGCTGGCGTTAAGTATTGCATGCTGTAAAAAAAATCCATTCGTGTTCGCTTGATTGTTCTCTCGAGACAATGTAATAAATACCATATTCTAAGAAGAGAACCGCGCATGCATTATGACCCTATCGCCATTGTGGCAAATAAAATATCCATTAACCTTTTGAGCGTCATCGCTACACGACGTGACGAGTAATAATAACTGAACGATTAAGACACGATTAACGCTATCGACTTGTGCGACACGTTTGTGCGACAAGATGGAAAGTTAATAATACGTAGACGCAAATAAAGCGTTTCGGTATACAAATTATATGACAGCTTCTATAATTGTCGAGATTAAAATATTTACTGGTAGTCCATCACACCTCAATGATTGAATGGAATCCATGCTCCCACAGAGGCGATATGGTGTTTAGAATCGCTGGGATTTGATCAACTCTCATTTCAGTAGTACTGAGTGCCGCATTCGTGTAATTTCTTTTACTTGGTCTCTCTAAATTATATGCCCAAGAAAACTATTTCTCACGCGTGTCAGAACGAACTTATGTAGTCTGTCTTCTGTATCTCTATTTTGATTTCATTATAACTTCTGTTAAACTCTCACTCCTTTTTCTAGGACCCTTTTTCTAGGAGACAGTTCATCAGTATATTTTCCAAACAATGCGAAGGAGTTATCACCAAAAGTATACCTAAAAAACGGTAAATAAAAATCTAACCAAGTTTCCACACCATAGAGCATTGTGGTGAATACCTGAAATTAACACTTATTCAAATACATATTAAATTTAATTTTAAAAACTTTCCAAATTTTCACTCCATAGAATAGTATGGAGAATACCTGAAATTTAAATTCAAATACTTGTACATTCAAAAATTTATTGAATTTTAGTAATTTCTTCAAATCCATTTTTCAGAATTAATGACGAGATCAGAGTGTACTGAATGAAAAGTGAATGACAATGAAATAGTAAGAACGAAAGACAAATCTGAAAAAAATAAGGCCGGGAATTGTATAGGAGCTAGGTACGACGAATATTTTGAAATAAATAGAAGTTTCGTGGTATGAAATAAGGATGGAGCACATCTAATTGAGATTTCAGCCCAGCGCGCAGCGGAAGAAATTACTTTTTTTTGTACGAGTATTTATATTTTTTGAGATGTACGATCTTACAACGACGCATTTTTTGACCTTTCAATCAAACAAACCACAGCGAAATAACTAGAAATAAAATACGGATAAATGAAACATATTTCCACAATTTCAATTTGATACTGATCCAAATAAAAGCCAATACAGTTTTTAAAATATTACAAGTCAACTCAATAGTTAATGGAAATCTGGTTAGCATTTCCTTAAATAAAAAAGTAGGTTTAATTTAACGCGATTTACACGATCTAAGAATTATTTCCCACCAAAGTACAAAATGCCTAGAGTAAATTTGTCTACACAGAGAAAGTGTAGAATAATGCCTTAATAGTTAACTATATGCGAGTATCATTCATTAACTTTAATGGCAGATTCGTTATTTACTCGTTAGAAACGCAAATAATACTAACAAAAATAGTGTTATATAAAAAACGCACTACCTTTTTCTAAATCAGGACTGGCCAACCCACGGCCTGGGGGCCACATGCGGCCCACTTACGCGGTCATATACGAGTTAGGATTTTTTTTATTACCTTACAAATATATTTACAAATTAATAACTTAGATTTCTAAGTCATTACATTACTATACGTACACATTTTGTTGTTAGTTCAATATGTGTTTTCTCTTCATATCTAGTAGTAATATCGTTTTTTTTTTCAGATTTACACTAATTGAACACTTTCTGTGTGCCTTTGCATCCAAATAAAATAAAATAAGTACGAATTTCGTTGTAAAATCAGATATCGAAAAAATTATTAGAACAAAATTAGCAATAATTTTTATTTATGTGCGGCCCTTGGAAAATTTTAGGTTGTCAATGCGGCCCGTGGGACAATTTCGGTTGGCCAGACCTGTTCTAAACGATTCTTACAAAATTCGTAATGGTTACTATTCTATTACACTAAAATAAAATAAAAATAGTTCCATTTTTACTTATTGGATTTCTTGTTAATTAAGTATTAAGACGCAAATTTAAGATTTTGACTTCATAAGTATTTGATAATGTTAATTTATTCGAAACATAATTTTGAGAACACCATGAAAGTCGGGATTACAGGAATCAAATCCTACAAATAAAGTCAAATCCTCCCTTACGCAGATTTTATAGGCAGGTCAAAAAACGCTACTTAAATTTTAAGTATGAAGCAGAAAAAAATAGTGTTGAAGTTTACTGCTACCAAAATTAAATATACGAGTATGCTCGCTTCCAAACTCTTGGTATAATCCCACCATCTAAAATAAACACTGGCGCAAAGTGCTTTGAGAAGACAAACTTCTTTACTAATTTGGGTATAAGAGTGACAGTAACATGGATCACTACTTGATGGGTGTTGCTTTAGAATTCGAAAACATTAAAATCTCATAACCTTACTGGAAGCAGTTCAGACATGCAAAACATTTTGGATGTCGGCTTTTCTATACAGATATTGAGTTTTGAATAGAATTCCGAAAAATAGCGTGATGGTATGTATGTATTTAATAATATTTCCTTCGAAAAACAATCCTTAAATCTCAATATTGGAATGTCATGGAACAAACCGCTAATGGGAATCTTGGAAATAACGTTCAGAAGTATTCAAATAGCAAAAATCGAATCATCGTGGTCTGAGTAATCTGGGTAATCATGCTCGTAACGCGTCACGTATATTTTGGGACAAAGGTAATGAAGCAAAGGTGAATTAGATAAGCTAAAATAAAAAAATATTAACACATACTTTTGTACTTGTATTGGGAGTATAAACTACTGGTCCATTTCACCAGTGGTGGAAAAATGTTTTTATGAAAAAATGTAACTAGATAATTTTGACTAGTAATATAACAAAACAAAGCAATCAATAGTGGCAGAGCTAGGATTAAAATTAATAAGCATTATATACTATATTTATTGGTTTTCCAATCCCCGAGTTGAAAGACAGGCTACCTACTGATTAGGTCACAGAGGTAGTCCAACTTATACAGGAGCTGCACAAATGACGTGAAATACGTGCACTGAGAATTTGTCACATTACGCTGTACGATTAATTTCATCCCGTATACTGTATGTCGTATTACAGTATACGGGATGAAATTTGAAATATAAATGTGAACTTAAAAAATAAAAATAAATTTGACTGAAAAACAATCGAAGAAACTTTACTGGTTGAAGATAAAGTTTAAGTGTTTTATGGTGTTTCAAAGCACTGAATGATCTGGGATTGCAGTAACTGGCAGAATTATACCTTAGAGACGATGATCTTCCTTTGGAGACGTGCTTTATTGAAGTCGTCAGGGCCTCAGAATTAACCGTCAAGTTATGTGGATCGGGCGAACAGACCCGAGTTATCTCGATCGGTTTTTTAGTGGCTGATCCTATATCATGGAATAGGTAAGCGGATGGCATAGAAGCTTTCAAGAGGATTTTTTTTAACTTTAAAATATTTTACAATGAAACGTTAACGATTTTGGAGTGGTGTTTGGTCACTTACGGCGTCAGAAAAAATCAAAAATATAAATTTAGGTATTAGCCCAACGAATTGCATGTGCTTGCTGGTAAGGAATTTTTCAAGCCTTGTTATAGAATGACTCAATAAATTTGAAAATGTCATTTAATAATTATTATGTGATTTTCCTTAACGGAGTTTAAAAATTAAGTTGATCGGATTACATATTTATGATTATCTTACCAAGCAATTGCGCTTAATATGCCTTGCGTAAAAAGCTATATGCCTTTTAAGCAAGGCATTTTATTTCATAGTCTTATGCATCGATGATTACTTTGAATCTGATCGTTTGTCGAGTGAAACAGTTCGATGAAGACGTTCATTAACATTTTATTAGATGTATTCAACAAATTTGTGCAAAATTTCATTAATGCGAGTTTGGAAGCAATCAGACAAAGGTCTTATCAAACCAAAGAGTAGGATTTCCGATTCCGTTGATTAATGCGGTTGCAAAAATGATACTGCTTATTGTCGTCCTTTCATAAAATGGGAAATTGGGGCGTGAAGATTTCCGCTAATACATTAACATGTTTTGTAATAATATGGTACCCTTATACAATAGTTAACTTACATATTGAAAACAATGAAATTTAAAGATTTTAACCATGTCTACAAATATCTGAAAAATGAAAGTTGCGATTACATAAAGAATGAAACAGGAGGCTATATTCATCGACTATTCGTCTTCCTTTTTAACTGTCGATTCAATAAAAAAAAAACAAGAGCGATGGTGATGTTTTGATCGCCCTAGCAAATTATATTTCAAAAAACTTTTCTTTTACTTAATACAAGAAACTAAACAAACATAAACAGAAATGGAAAATCCACAGTAAATTTAATCGCAAAACACAAAAATAGGATTTTGTATTGTTTCGTTTAAAAGCCTTCAACGATTATTCCATTGAAATAAAAACAATGCATTAATATGCGGATCATCGTGTTTCTTCGGCCGAAACTTACTTTTTCTCAATACCTCGAAAACGATTGGCGAGTTCCCACACACCTGGAAATTCCCAGAAAACATCAGAGCGAGTATTTTATGAGAATAAAAAAATATATTTTCAAGAATGTTTTGCAAACACTGCCAGCGAATTTACATAATATCTCGGATCGATGTTAATATTTATGCAAAACAGATGCATGTTTTCAGTAACTCTTATTGTATATAATATATTTAACCTTTTGATATATATAGTCTTCCGTATATTATAACACATACTTCATTTGCGGAAGCAAGCTTCAAATACATTTTTATTGCAATGCAGGAAATTAAAACAATAACTTAAGACAGACTTCAAACAAGATACACCATATGCGCACTGTAAATATGGAAACATGGGGTTTCTTTACGAAACGAAATTCAAACATATTTCACACGCATAAAGAGTTTCAAACACTAAGTATCCATATTTATAAAGCTAAATGATTGATCATAAAAATTAACTGCCCATATTATTTTCAGAAACTTTTACTGCTATCAATATAAAATTATAAGAAAAAATGACGTGATTACTGCATTACTAATTGTGATAATTTTTTGTATCATCCACAACGCAACATATATATTGTAATTTACATCGGTTTAATGGAAATATGAACCGTAGAGAACAAGTACTTATGCACTGTTCTTATTAATACAAAATACCCTCCGTTTTGTGGATATAGAGAACCACTTCACTAAACAAGGAAGATCATACGAAGTATCTCATTCCTTAATCGCAAATTTCATGTATTTGTCCTAAATAGTCAAACACTGAACTGATACATTTACACTCTGCATAAATACCCTTACGCATACTTAAACCGCAAGCCATTATATACGCAACAACAGCCACATCAAAATCATGTCCATTGCACGTTCTACTCTTCATTGCACGTTCTACTCGTACATTCAAAGCGACCATTCACTGACATGCCTGTGTTGGAGACCTCCAAAACCTTGCCCCTCCTCGTTCTCTTTCTGTTAAAAGTATGTTATGTTAAATATTTTTAAATCCGTAAGTGCGACATTATAGAAAATAGCCGTTCTCCCTCTGGAACGTGTTGTATTTTTTAGCGTAAGGAACTGCACGTATCTCCTCCCAAATCAGGTATGAACGGAAAAGATTCAGCGCGTCGCCTCTTATTCTATTATATGACTGAATTCTTAACGTATTTATCGGAAGACGATATATAATTATTATAATACACAATTAGTGAATTAATAAATTTTGTGACAGAGGCTCGAGTATCTTAAACTTCTTGATTTATAATTTTGACTTATTTTAACTGAAAGACAACTCAAAATAATTCACAATGTACAGCAAATAACCAGAAATAATATTGAATGTAAACAATAATTATTGAACATGTAAGTGAAATCGATCAATATATTGTTTCCCAATTCCAAAAAAACAGGGTTGAATGAAAAAGAAATCATTTGATTATTTGTGGTGAATTTATGAAACATGCTTCTCTGTAACAATTTGTTCGTCTCTGATTTTAATAAATATGAAAAATTCATAAAATTCCTACATAATAAGACGATTCACACTTGAAATAAATCAGCGCTCAGATTCGTATTCGGTTTCGTTCTTCTAACAAATAATGCCATTCAGTATTACATTAGTAGTAAAAGAACGCAGTTATGGTCTAAAAAAGATCGGAATTCGTTATAATTGAAATCAAGTTTATGTAAAAAAATGCAACTGAAAATAAACATGTAATATAAAAAGCATTTCACAGTACAATATTAGTACCAACAATGCGGGCGTGGAAAACAAATCGAGCAACCATTTAAATGTGATGGAAATGCGTACTTTGAAAATATTCTAAATTACGAATAGACTGATGTGTGAAGTAGAGCAAAAAGGAGCACAATCTATACAATAACAAATCTGCAATTCGAACACGAGTGGGAGTCGTGATAGAGGAAGATTGATTAAAGTATGGTTGGACTAAAATAATGAAATTTCGAAAAAAGGAAAAATAAATAGAAAAAACTGTATGAGAAGATGTATGCATATTGAAGAGAAGATATGTATGTTATTATAGAAAAATTGACACTGCCTGTTATTACACCGAGTGATAGTATTTATAATCTTAACCATTTCTGGTTGTACAAGATAGGAGAGCACAAATAAAATACTTAATGCTGTCAAAAATCAATTTATAGAAATCCATTTTCGGATTAAACATTGATTTTTTATTAAATTAGTGACACTGTTTTACCAAACAATGACCTCGTTAAATTAGATTAGTAATTTTTTTATCAAACTATCATTTATTTAATAAAAAAAAATTATTATTAAAATTGTTTTATTTCATTTTTATAAAATTAAAAAACTATTTCTACCAACTTTTCCATGAGAGTCGTTAATTATTTAATGTAGTAAGTTGGCAAACGATTTTTGGGCTTGGATTGAAAGAATGAGAAGGGGGAAATCTAAGAAAAAGCAAACAGAAGGTATGGAAAAGGTCACCCAAAAACTTCAAGTAGCGTGGGATTTAATCAACTTCAGGCTGCTCTGGAGGGAGAAGACTTAGAAAAGCTGACCTATCAGATGGAATGAAATCTTACAAGTAACTAAATGTACAAATCTCGTACTAAATTATAACCAAACACGATAAATAATCACAGACTTAAAGTACCTCCGCAAAATCAAGCGAAAATGACCAAATCAAGTGAACCAATCGAGACATAACATATAGGAAAAAAGTGTATTTAATTATTGTAGAGCAAAAAAGCTTAAATCGTTATTATTGATATTATGAACAAAAAAATAGATTAAAAAACAAACAACAAAAATTATATATTACCTCTTAAGACAAAATTATTGTATTACAATATAACCTGGCGGATTTACTGTCATGTGAAAATTTCTTTCATTCAACCAGAAAGGTGTTAAACAAGCCTTAAATGAAAACCAGACTGGAGCCCTTTTGAAAAAAAAAACTAGTTTTCACCTGGGTTTCACCAAATCTATGTTTCATCCAAAACCCCCAAGTTGGAAGACAGACGTTTTATCAACTAGGCTACGGAAATTATTCACAATGCACAATATTCTCCAATTTCATAAAATACTGTTTACTTGTAATTTTCTTTGATTACAGAAATATCGTTTACTTTAAGATATAAATGTATATATCACTCAATTTTCCAGTCAAATTTGGACATAGCAAAATAATGTTAGTCGATTCATATACAGCCATAACGCAGCAATCCTGTTTTCGCTAATTCAAAACATATGTAACAAATTTAACATAACATTTTTTTCACGTTTTCAAGTGTTGTAAATATTCATGAAAATAATCATTTATAGATAAACTTATACAAAATATAACCTAACAAGCGCAGTGCTTTTGAATTAATAAAAACATAAAGCACAATTAAAAAAAATCAGGTGGAATTAGGTATCAAAGTGAAATACGAAAACCAGGATATCAATAATAAATAAAAAATCACCAGACCATCAACACAGGCAATGTTCGCGGCTTATATCAATACTATTACGGTCAAACAATGACGCTATTATAACTCGTAACTTCCACCTTCGCACTGAATGAAGTATAATCATACATTCACACAGGTGAATGCTAAAATATGAACGGTACAGAAGTTTAGCATTGTAATAAAAGTAATTTAGAAATGCTAGCATTCCAGGTGTGAATTCTTTATACGAGTATAGGATCATATCCCCTGCGTAATAAGCTATTTGTCCATCTATAAATATCAACTTACGCACCAACGTCCTATGCTCCTTCATTATATCTAGTGTCTTCATAAGACCTATGCTCCTTCATTATATCTAGTGTCTTCATAAGACTACCACCATAAGTCAGCAACAACAAAACTTAGTATAAAACAATTGATAGTGTAGAGCAGAGGTTCCTAAACTGATTTGGCCTACCGCTCTCTTTTCAGAAAAAAAAAACTTAGCGCCCTCCTGAAAATCTACATTGTTTAAGCGAACAAAAAGAAAGATGCAGTGAAAATTTTTCGTTCTTTTATGTATCTACATTTCTACCTACTTCATACAACATTATAAACAAAGATGCTGTAAATAAAACACCTTGAAGTTTGAAATTATAAATTTATTTTTAGAATCAACCATAGTAACATTCGCATTACACGCAGAAAATTAAGATAACGAAAGATAATATTAAAATCACATTTATTTCGATATGAGCTTAATCACCTCTTCAGTACCTGAGTAAGAAAGAGTACATCTCAAGACAAATACCTAGTTTTTGGAACAAACTTTCACAGAAAATAAAATTATAAACCAGGAATAAAAAACGAAAATCGTGGAACACTACTCGTATGTAAGTCAAAAAAAAGTATTCGACTTGAGCAATGAATATAGGTCATGAAGAAAATAAGGAAAACAAATAGATATTCTTTTCATGCGACATGTCCTGTCTACCTGACGACGGCGATCACTCTTAGGAAAATTGGCGACACGGAATAGTCCTTCACCTGTCTGGATACCTGTTTGAATGTTTCGTAACAATAACAGACGCTGACATTTTAGGATGTGGTATTTTTCTCCTCTCGATGTATGGCTCATACAGGCAAGCTTTCAGCATTGTATGGTATTTAAGAAATCTTGTTCCACACCTGCTCGGCATAGTACCTAGGTCTTTGAAATACGACCATATCAAAAAATTCTGAGTATTCTCCGATGAATTAACATTTTCAATGATTTCAGCTTACTTAGAATTTTGATCTTAACTGTACATGTCTCAACACCATCGATTAGAATACACCATATACGAGTATCCTATATCACTTAATCATACGTTGCCGAAGTTTTAGATCCAAGTTATTGCAGAAAACTGGTCTCATCCCCCATAGATATACAGCGTTGTAAATAACCAATGTCCCCTGTAAAACAGTTTTAAAGATTATTTGTAGGCGCAATAAACAGAAAAACAATAAATTCAGATGAAATAAGGTTTAAAAGATGTAATCGACTTCACAACTATAGAAATGAAACCGTAACGCCCGATTATTTAATAAGCGCACTAACCATCATAACACTGACATACATAACATCACGCCATCTCCCTGTTGAGGTAGGCAAAGAGAACAGAGCGCCATCCTTTCCTGTCTCGACACACATTCTTAGCCTCTTTTGAATCCAAACACCTTCTCATACAACTTCTACGATTTATCCGATTTTCTACGTTTCCTTCTTCCAGAATATTATTCACTTGATCCAACCATACTTTCCTTCTCCATAAACTCATACTACTTTCCATCTGTTCTGTTAGTCTTTCTTCGTTCATTCACTCTGCTATAACTTTGACGAGTTTAATCAACATAAAATAAAATTTCGAAGATTTTTCTTCGTCCGAAAAATAATCTTTATTGCATAAAAACCTATCGTCTACAGGTAAAATGAGATTCTGTACTTCTAAGCTCCATTCGATATTAAGTAGCAGACTAGTTGTACGAGTATACCGGGTCATTGTCGATGCTCTTGCATTTGCATGAGATAATATTGTGAGCCATGCGATATATCACAGGCGCTAAAATAGAAACGTTTTGCAATTTTATAGTCGATAGAAATTAAAAAGAAACATCATTAGATTGATCACGAGAGTCGGCGTGTGGAATAATTACTAACCGCATTTAACATCAGTTGTAAAAATAATGATCAGCGATCGATTGACACGCAATGACAATGAGGGAAAGATATATATACCAGATCCACATTATATGAAAATGTCATTATGAATTAAATTATTTGTTGATTAGTATTCAATGGTCTTATATTTTATTTTTGTCGTGTAAATAAATCGTTCGTTGCCACTCCAAAGTAAATTATATTGGAAAGCAAACCTGTGCCAAGGAGTTTATTTTTTTAAAGTGAGTGAACCGTTGCACCCCAGCAAACTCATCGGCCACACCGCTGTAGTGGATCCGATGGTACACTGAAGTGAGAAGATCGGACCGCACCAGCATGTGTTTTTTCCCTCTTTTTTTTTAAGGAATACATATGACCGAAATCATAAGTATCTTCATATCCCCGAATACTAGGCGAAAAATGCCTTAAGTCATTCGTGGAGAGTATCAAAGCGCGGGGTTCGAACCGACGACCTTCCGTATGAAAGTCCTGTGCGTTACCGCGCGGCCATGCATCTGCTGTAAATAAATATAATATATTTATAACAATCATACATACGAGCACATACCATTCTATCAGCTAATAAAATGCTCACCATCATTGACGTGTTTTAAAAGCGAATTAAAAAACATCACATCTCTGTTCAGTGATATAGCGTGCTGTTCCTGTTTCCCTTAATCCTTTTTTTCTTTCTCCGTGACATCGCTAACCTTGTTAAATACAATTGTGTATTTTTTTTCTGTTTTCTATTATTTTGGGATTGCACGATTTTTTTTGGAAGATGTTGGAATCGAAGGAAATTACCCCAAGAACAATCAAGTCGCCATATTGCACATTGCACCATAAAGAAAATTTGGACTGCGATTGGGACAATGTATTTTTTCGAACGAAGCTTCTTTTGGACACGTTCTTCCATTAATCAGACCTGGTGTACCCGCACCAATAGACTCATCCAGTGGACCGTTAAACACCCGGTAAAAGTCCACGTCTGAGGCTGTTTCTCAAAACGGGAAATTGGCACTTTGCACATCTTCATAAATAATTTGAACGCTGCCAAAATGGTTAAATTATATCAGAGGACTTTATTACTCGTACCATTTGACCAAAGGTGGTTTATAAGAAAAAATAAAAATTGGCTACTGCAAGAGGACAATGACCCAAAACATCGGAGTCGTCTTTGTACTGCGTGGAAACAGGAAAATGACGTTGACGTAATGGATTGGCCGTCGCAGTCACCAGATGCAAATCCCATAGAAAATGTTGGGGCACTCATGAAGTTTAAGCTCCGAGGGAATAAGATCTGGAATGTCAAGCAGTTATTTTGACAGATTCGACTCATATGCCAGTCTTTGCCTCTAGATTATGCTATAAAATTAGTAGAAAGTATGCCTCGGAGATGCCGGGCAATTATTACTAGTGGATACGACTGGACAACTTATTAATAATAAAGCATCACGGTTTATATCATGTACTATGTGTGTGTTTTTTTTACCTTATCCCAAATAGTGTTTCGGGTTTCGCCGTACACGTTCTTGTCAAACAGACTGTATTTAGACTGGCAAGAAGTAAAACTAACTTGCCAATTGCTCTTCCTTGGATAAACGGGATGTCCCTTTTGAATAGGACCTCGAATATTGACATCTTCAACATTTAAGAAAATATTTTTGAAGAAAGTATTTTGAGCTTTCTTAGCGATGGGAGTTAGTTGTTTCTGCTCAACAATTATTCCTTGTTTATTAATTTTTATTTCTTACTGTATATATTATATTGAACTGGTTGAACTGGTTGAATGTTAGGCATTGAACTGGTTGAATGTTAGAAATAGACGCCAAATTCACATACTGTCTCTATTGTATAATATCCTTAACTGTCCCGCCGCACCCTCTTATCTCGCCGAAAATTTTCAGCGTCTTTCCAATCATGGATTAGCGCTACGCTCAAACAGAGATTGTTTATTGGCCTTTCCAGTTCACCGCTCTTCTTTTTTCACGTCGTCCTTTACTGTCCATGCAGTGAGACTCTGGAATCAGTTACAAACCAATATAAGACTCGCTCCGTCCTTGGCATGCTTTAAGAAGCGACTGAAAAAACTCTTAATTTCTAGTCAGTAAAATAACGTGTTTCATTCCTGATTTTTCTTTTCCTTTCCTCTCCACCATCCTTTCCTTTCCTTTTGATTGATGATATCTCACTTTATATGAAAAATAGTGTTCGGGTACTTGTCCGTCTTTGTGGGGTTTGTGGGCATGTTCTCACGTATATGTTTATGGATTTCGTGGGGATGGATAGTCATTTGAATGATTTATGCGACCACGTAACTTGCTTCATTTACTTTTGTCTGGTTGGTTGGAAGAGATTGCCGCCTGGCGCCAGCCCGCCAGATTGTATTGCAATAAAAGTGTTAAATAAATAAATAAATAAATATTATAATTGCCTTTAATCTTTGTATGTAATCGGGTTTAACCTTTATATGTAAGTTTTATAAAATGAATAAATATTTCCACTAGACACCACCTTCCACACATCCTTCACTTATATCATTTGGTAAAATATGTTACGTACTAAAATTAAGGTTTGATTTGCTTGAAGAATAATACCTCAGTAAGGGAGCTTGAAACTCGAAACGCAATAATAACATATTATTGGTGGAATTTATAGAGAAAATTTTGTCATATTTATTTATCATTCAATAATACATTTCTTCGGATTGTATTACCATTTGCACTGTAAAACTTTGCGGTCTTACCATGTGGTTATTTCTACCAATCAACAAGAAAATTATTTTTCGGCCTTTCATAAAAAGTCCAGGCTGGGACCCGTTGGTTATCATCAGGAACTAACACGAAAGTCTCGTGTAGAAAACAATCGTTCTACTTACTACGCCGCGGATAATAAATTACACTTTTATTGTATACAGTACAACCTGGCGGGTTTATTACCATATGGCAATATTTTCCAATCGATCAGAGATATGTTATAGAGGCCTCAAGTGAAAACAAGACTAAACCCCTTTTTTAATTGAGAAAAGGAATCGAACTCGAAACCCCCGGGGTTGGAAGAAAGGCGTCTCACGAACAAAGTCACGTAGGCCGTCTTATATTTAAGTAAAATATATTTAAAAAAAATAAAGTATAATTGTTTAATTTTTAAAAAAATGCGATGATTAATTTTAATTTTAAATAGTACAAATAATCAACTTGAAACCTGTTAAAATTAATAATTTTAATAAAAAAAAAGTTGCATTAATTTAGTACGAAACTCGACGACTCTGAAGGTAGAAAATATTTTTAATAAAAAGGTTAACCTAAAGGCGAAGTGTCGGCAAATGTTCGCAGAATGTACGGATGGCTTGCTGCTTACAGTTTAATTAAATACTCGATATTGTTTTTCTCGGAAACAGAATCGCCTTGAAATGGAATATCCAGGACGAGAAGTATTTAATCTCTGGCAATAAGGAATGGTTAGACGTAATAAAGCTGCCACTTATATTGAAACAGACTTCAAGTCGAAACATATTAAATAAGACAGTAATCCTTTGGATACGACTTTTTTTACAAGACTCCAAAAGAAATTATACATTTTTTGTTGAGAAATTTTATAATTGATAGCAAAAATTAATTTCGAAATATATGTGTTACCTGAAATCTGATATCAAGTGGAATCTTAATATGTTCTGTTTTTTTTTGGTTACATATTCTATAGAAGAAAAGAGCGTGAATAAATCATAAAATTAAAATAAATGTCTTCTTTTCTCGAAATTGAGCATATAAGATGCTAGGTCCATTGAAAAGGAAAGAGGAAAAAGAAAACTGTGATTTTAAATTATGAACGTGAAATGTTCCATGCAAGAAAATGGTTTCAACATATCCAAGATATAAGCCGACTTCGCGGTCTACTTTGTAAGACACCTGTGTTGCCACGTCGACAACGGAAATCGTTTCAACCAGGGGGTTGCGGATTCGATTCCAATTGGAACCCAGACTTAAAAAAAAAGGATTCTAGTCAAGATTTCACTTAAGACCCCTTTAACTTCTTTCTGGTTGGTTGGATAGTCGGAAGATATGATAACACAGTAATAAGTCCACCAGGATGTACTGTACACAACGAAGGTGTAATAAATACAATACCGCACAGTATTGAAAAGTTATATCACAATATTTAATATTTGAAGACTTCACCATGATGTATGCACTTTATTTTAAATTATCCATAAGATGATAACAGAATAGATAGGGATAACATGGTATGCTTAAAAAAACAAAGCAAAACAAACGTTCAAGGAAACTTCTGAAAAAATAACATGCGAACACAAAGAATCAAAATCAGAGAAGTTGAAAGACCGAAAATCTTCGGTCATAAAAATAATATCGTTAATATCATAAATTATTTTCCTTCATATTGCTATCCCAAGGTTACACAAAACACCATAGCATCGTCGAGGAACAGAGGGATCTCCTCGAGACCTGAATGTGAACAAAATACACTTATTGCTTGGTTTTCACTTGACATATTGCTTGGTTTTCTCCGCAGGCCAATACAAGAGATGCAGCAATTTCCCACCGATTAAAGCAATTTTTTTCCAAAACCACATCTCAGTCTGTTCAAGTTAGGGAAATGCTGAGAAAATAGAAATATGAAAATCCCTTTTTTACGTCATTGCCATTTACCCGTTAGGAATACACGATGTCCCTCCTGAGATATTTTCGAGATAAATACGCCTACACGTAATACGTTACACAGAAATCAGTTAAAAATTTAAGTTTTAAATATTTCTTAGAAAAAGAACAAAACATAATCCTTGAAAAGTTAAAAATGTACGAGTTTTTGGACCTTCAAAACTGAATATCTGTGAAGTTATATGAACGTACTATAGTCCAGTGCTTCCCAAATTGGGGGCCGCGGGATTTCTCGTGGGGGTCGCGAAAATATTCAGTACAAAGTACAAATATTCATGTGAGTATAAATTGTTTCATGTGAGTATAGTTTTTATTTAAAAAAAATTTTTTAAGCAAGTTCCTATAATTTTGTGTTGAATATAAATATGTGTATTTTAATTGTAATAATTATTGCCAAATAAATCTTCAACTATAAAAAAAATGTTTTTGGGGGGGGGGGGGGGGGATTAATTACTTCAGATTTAGGGGGCCGTTACACGAAAGTAATTGGGAAGCACTGCTATAGTCCATCAATAATATTTATTCCGAAATTGTAACCAAATTCATTTGGCTTGAAAGTATGCTGACGTTTAGAAGGTGTTCCAGACTACTT
The DNA here is from genome assembly GCA_949825065.1 of Odontocerum albicorne. Classification (NCBI taxonomy): domain Eukaryota; kingdom Metazoa; phylum Arthropoda; class Insecta; order Trichoptera; family Odontoceridae; genus Odontocerum; species Odontocerum albicorne. Next base: position 36,207,195 of record OX463845.1, on the reverse strand, counting down.
CATGATGAAGGCGATGTCAAAATATTTCATTAAAAAAAAGTTGACGATCACAACACCGAATTATGAAGAAAACGCTCCAATAACCTCTCGATAAGGCCAGAATGAAATTGGTTAGGTGACCGCATCGAATCGGGTAATAAGATACGATTGTGATGAAGCGCGCTTCTTAGAGAAATCAAGTGCCGCAGCCGTGGAGAGAAATGGCCCGACGTGCGATGTTTCCCTCGCTGCACCGGCCGAGGTGATTTCTTTCACCGCTCTGGTTTTCTTGCGCGCATGCACACCAACTTTCATGTTTACTTTCTTGCAGTCGCAGCTGCCATCAATGAATCACGTATGTTCTTGTTTACAAACTGCGATTCCACATTTACATTGAATTGTTTATTTACATTTTTTTGGTTTGATAGTAATAAAATGCTAGTATTGTGTTGAGTTTTTGCGTTAAATATATACTCCGCAAGCAAGATGGCAATTTTATGAAGATCGTCATTACGTAGAGGAAGATTATTATATATTGAATGAAGAATATCATTGAGGAATGTTTGCCAACGAAAGTAAATGTGGCCAAGTGAACGACCACGTAAGTTATAGTTCACCAAGGTATTGGTGGTCTCAGAACAAGAGAGGCTGTTAGTATAAGTTAATGGTTTAAAACGTTTTCGTTTCACGGCGCCCTAAAAAGCTTAATAATTAGTGGGATATGTAAGCTTGTTGTTCACCACACATTTTCTCAAATCTTGGAATCTTCACACAGCTACCCCATTGCATGTTCCATGTTGAGTTTTGAGCGATATTTAGTTTTTATTACAGCTACCGTCGAAAACACAGTAAGTTTCAGAGAATATTCGCCCTTTAATAATAACCGAAATTCAACCAGTTCGATTTCGACAAACTTTGTTTTAATATCTGGAATTATTAAAATTTTCGAATATCCCGTGGCGCACCAGGGAATTAATCGCAGTGCACAAGGGCGCTAAGGCGCACACTTTGAAAATTACTGGTTTAGGCACTCCAACTTCGGCCCTTATAGGGCAAAGCGTAAAGCATGATTAAAACTTGGAAACTTTCAATAAACTACTGAATTTCTAAAATAGCCGAATCCACTCGTGGATGTTGTAATTCTATGCAGAAAGGTGCCAGTTCGAATTGAATATTTTTTCCGCCTGTTATTCGATAATATAAGGATGCATGTAACTTAGGTAATAACAATAAAAAAATACAATTTACAAAATAGTTTAAAATGCATGCTAGTCAAATTAATAAGAAATGTTCTATAAATAACACTGAATGCTTAAGTTTTACAATATTGACTCATGTAATTGCATAATGACGAATTTGGTGACGCATATCATCCTAGTTTGGTTGGATTGACTATTAAAAAAACACTGAATGCTGCCAATCATTCGTTTCTAAAGAAGCGACGTTCGAGACAAAGTGGTTGATGTATGATAGTATAACAAAAAAATTGTGTTCGATTCCTGGTAAATCAAAAATATAAGAGTCCCCAGTCGGCAGAAACTTATACATGACAATAAGCCCACCATGTTGTTCTGTATGGTATATAAAAAGCAAAGTATGATAAAAAGAGGTATTCGAAATAGTGGTATTTATTCTCCAACACTTGACGAGGTTGTTTCGGTAAATCAGATTTAGCTGGATTTGAAAGAATGTGTAATATTGGTGCATTTCGGAATATCCTTTCAAACGCGCTCTACTTCGGATATGAAATGAAGTTTGTCAAGTTCGGTAACAGAATCCGAGGCGGGTATTTTGATACTGAGCGAATATGCCGCATCTCGTGTGTGGCGTAACGGTCGGTAGCCCATATTCCGTAGCCAGCAGCCGGAGAGAGAAGGAAGCGGAGGCAGTGATGCAATAGAGTTATCAGAGTACGGCAAGGGGAGCCGTTAGGAAATCACCTTCCATAACCTCTTACAATCGAATATCTGCAGCGGTATGTGTCGTATTTGTAAAGGACGACTCGCACATGCATTACAAAATATATAATATAATACAACCTTGCTGTATTATTTCCTTGTGGCAATCTATTCTTATTAACCCTTCCTTTCCTGTGATGTGTAACTAGTACACATAGCTTCTAAAAACTTTAATATCTCTATAAATATAATAACTACTGGGTTCAGATTTTAGGTATTCTTCCGTAATACATTAACGCATTGAATGAAAAAAATAATATTTATAACATATAACACTTATCGGCCACATCAGAGATATTTTGTGAAAATCGGGAATAAATTCACCAATACAATCAAATGTGTGCCAGTGTGTGACGTAGGTATATTCATTCTACAAAACCGCTATGGGTGAGGAAGCGACGCTATTCACGTCTCACTCTACTTCGGTATATGGGAACGCAAGAAATATAATCTCAGTTCGCTCGCTTCTCTCGCTTCAGTAGCTCGCGGGCATTCATTTAGTCTCTTCGCCCGTTTGGTAAACGTCGGCCGATGTTTTTTTTTCATGTTTTCAGCAATTAAATTTCAATTATTATCACTTTTGACTTCAAATTTAATTAATTTAAGCGATTGGCTATGAATATTCTTATTTTTCCGATTTTAAATCGCTCATTTTTACATGTGTATTGAATACACAGCACTGGAACGCGCGGATTTTTTTAGCACAGGAAGGGAAAGGTTAACCAGAATATTTTAAATTGAGCTAAAGTGAAAACCAGACTGAACACCTATGTGAGGCAACGGAGGTCGTTTTACTAACTAGACAATGGGCACATAGTGGAATAAGACTAATAAAGTCTGACACAATACGAAACATAGTTTAAAACGTGTACATAAACTTTACCCCTATTCATTGAAATTTGTTAAATCTCAAATTTGACAGATACTTATAAAAAAATATCCTACTAGCAAAACTTTTTTTATTGGGTTGTTAAAGACAAATAACATAAAACTATCTTGAATGTGCAAAAGGATCAAACCATATAAATGAATTTATCATGATTAAATTCAATCAATAATACAAGAATTGAGTTTGACATAAAATAAAGCATCTCATAAGGGCAACGAGAATACCAAATTAGATTGCAAAGTACATAAACAAAATACTTGAGATAAAATGTAATAAATAACCAGTCTCCCACAAGAGCCCTACTGAACACGACATATTGGACGGCTAACCGCAAGGAGAAGAGAAGATACTACTGAAGTGGGTTGTTTTGACGTTTACGATACGAATTACCTTATAAAATTATTATTCCTAGACAAAATGTTAAGAGCGTCCGAATAAAAAGATCCGTGAAACAGATCTACAAGGATGAAAGTGGATAGTTTCATGTTGACTATTTTGTTGAGGATAGGGCAGAAAAAGAGTAAGATAAAATTATCTTTCATGTGTACTGGTACTAATCTTGGTCAAAATATTTCACTATAGCATCAAATATTTATTTCTTTAATACTCTATCATACAGTGTATATATATATATATATATATATATATATATATATATATATATATATATATATATATATATATATATATATATATATATATATATATATATATATATATATATATATATATATATATATATATATATATATATATATATATATATAATATGGCGGGTTTCTTACCAAGTGACAATTGATCCAACCAACCAAAGAATTTTTTTACAAAGTGTGGAGTTAAATATGGAGGATTCATATTTTTGATGTAGAGAAAAAAATCATAAGATAACCAAATAAAAATCTAAAAAGAAATTTAACGAGGTTAATGATAGTCAGAGGAAAAGAGAGATCGGAAAGAAAAATGATGGAAAACCATGAAAAATATGTCACTAAAGGGAGATGAAATATATTTTTAATTCGCTTTTTGAAACACGTCATCGATGGCGCGAGTCTTATTTTACAATAGCTAGTAGTTTTCAGGATGGTATTATGTGATAATTGTTTTAATACAACTAATTTAATTCAAAGTGAATTTTTTATATACTCGTAATATGGATTTGGGTTGGATGCCACTAAAGGGAAACGTAATGTTTGTTAACTCGCCTTGTGAAGTATGTTATCAATCGATTATAAATGCAGTGGAACTTTCGACAACCAACCACAAAACTTATAAACGTAAAACATTTTGTGCGATTAAAATTAAATAAAAGATTTATTCAAGTTTACATATAATTTATTCAGTTATTTTACTTAAGCAATTAATTATAAGAAATGAATATGTACTTTATACAAATACGTAGCTTTGCATATTTCTCGCACGACCTCAATTTCCAGTGGAAAAATCTACATAAAACATAAATCGACATCTCAAAGTAAAATATTTATTGAAATCTTTGATCTTGGTCGATGCACTTGCATTTAAATTTTCAGGTTGTCGATTTTAATACGGGTCAAACTTCACTCGCGGATACGTCCAAATGAGATGCCCATATATTATCGGCGCTGAAAATTGTGTAAAATAAAGTCAACACATCTTCAATTTTAAGAATGTCCGCTTACCAAAAAATATTCAAGTTTCAACTAAAGACGTAATATTAAAACAAAACCGAGGAAAAATAATAATGTAAAAAACATAGTGCGGATTGTGTAGTTATTTTATAGTTATACTAAGTAAAATATAAAATATTTCATGTGTGAATCAATCTAATATTTTCCGTTACGAACTACTGATGCTTATCCACTAGAAAATAACTTCCAAGTACAATCCTCATTTCGTACCTGAGACCCGTAGGCAGAATATTTTATTGGTCCCAGGCTCTCGCACGTCGTGTAATATTTCCGAATACGAAATGAAAAACGAGGGGCAGTATCTCCTGAAGGTTTATGGCGGCCAATGACAAAATAGTGGAAGTGTGGAACGCGCCAGAAAAGAGTAATACGCTACCGTGACCGTGCTGACAATACAATGCTGGATGTAAAGGACTATTCAAGAGTTGGGTATACTTCCACTATCGTTTTGATGATAATAAATAGGTTGGAGATTGCTATTGTGCAAAACACTCATAACCGTAAATACAAATTGAAAAAATCTTGTGTGAAAATGTTTTTTTTTCGGGATTCTTAGAATCTTTTTAAAATCCAAAATATTTCTTTTGAAAATTTTACAATAACATACAAATATCATCAAACTGTATTCTTTGCTGGATGGGCAGATAAAACAGTTCTCTACACTCTTATCACCTAACACAATGCGTTCGCTTTCTCCTCATTCATACATTTCGTCGTGCATTTTATTTAATTAATTATTATATGTAATTCTGTTTCAAAATCTGGCACACTTGATACAATAACGATTTCCTCAGTCTACCTATTTATTCCACGCGTAACATTCACTTGTGATTTGAATATTTGTTGATTCATTCATTCTCATCCATGACCAAAACAACTTAATTTTCCATTCATCTTACTAAAGACATCAACACTAATCGCACAATCATATCGGATGCTTTTATACCTCCTCCTTTCACACATTGACACTACACTAAGATTCCTTTTCTAATTATTTTAATATTTTTTCTGTCACGTTAATGTTTCACTCCCTAATATAATAAAATCTAAATAAAAAAATACGCTTGCATATTGTTGTTGAAAATGTAAATCACACAAGAAGAGTTTATTTTTTTTCTTTTTAAAAGATGTTTTAAGCAATTAAAGAGACGCACATTTATCGAGTTCAAAAGTTGCATTTGAAATCTAAAATTCGTACTTACTAAGATTCTCGTATTCTCGGGAAATTATTTGAACTTAAAATAAAATTTCCTCCGTCTACTGCTAATAAAATAATATTTTTTATGATAAGGAATAAGAACGATAAGCACGTGATAATGTGGTGTGTTGATGTATGACAGAATAACAAATGTAATTATAAAGGACGAATGTGGTGAGCTTATATGAAGTAGGGTGAAAAAGATAACGTTGGGGTGATTTTTATTTGTTGAACGGATGGGTGACAAAATACTGAAAGTGAAACTTTGACGTGGAAAAAGACTGAAAACAACCGAATAAATATTATAAATGCGTGCACTGAGAAGAATACATGGGGTGACAATATATGACAGAATACGGAATGAAGTAATTAAGGATGAATGTGACCTTAAGGCTAATAATGTATTAAGTAAGATGAAGATCACTCTGAGATGGTTTGTGTACGTAGAACGAATGAATTAATAAAAACTAACAAAACAAATATACAGTGTAAATGTGAGCGGAAGGCGTGGTAGAAGACGGCCGAGAAAAAATGGTTGGATCAAGTGAATGAAGTTTTGAAGGAAGGAAAAGTAAATAGTAAGAGGAACAGAAGATAGTGTATGAAAAAAGTCATGCATGTCGAGGCGAACGAAGTATGTCGTGATAGGATATTTTTACGATCTTTCCTCTATCTACCCTAACAGCCTAACGGCGTAATGGTTTGATTGTATGCATGTATGATAATCACGCTTCGAGTAGTTAGTGGACATCATTTTAATCAGATTAAGGATTAAAAACTGTTTGAAAAAAGAAAAATGATGCTGCAGATGACCACATTCAGCGTCATGTTTGTTGTTAATCATGACGGGCAAAAAATAAACGGGTCTCAGCATTTTATTATGAGGAAAACGAACAATTTTTTCTTCAAATTGATAAATAAATGGAGGTCACAAATCACAATAAGATACAGTAAGACATTATTAACAGGCGGATATAATCAAGAAGTGTCCGATTAATTGTTACCTAACTTAACATAACTAAAATAAATTGAAATGAGAAGGAAGTCATTTCGAAATCCGTATTAAATTCTGGTGTTCAGTTTTCTGTTTCCTACCACGTCTGCAGCTGTCAAGGTGCTGGTTTCAAAATTAGCAGCCTTGGGGGATTGCCTCCCTAATACCCATTAAATGCCAGTATGCTTAGTTTCCTTCTCCAGGTGTCCTTCTTCATAAATGAGAATTGTGACCCCCGTACAAATATTTATGAAAATCTATACACACATGTTTCTGAATTGTATGACCTTATTAACTTTGTCTACAAATTACGTTATTCTCATTATCTGATCAGAGGTGATTAGAGGTGAGTATGAACTTAAGGCTGATATATTATGTAAAATCAAGAAGCGCACTCTAATATGGTTTGGACATGAATAACGAATGGATGAAGAAAAACTAATTAAACAAATACACAGTGCAAGTGTGAGTAAAAGGCGTGGTAGAGGAAGACCAACGAAAGCACTGTTGGATCAAGTAAATGATATTTAAAAAAAAAAAGAAATGTAAAATCAGGGAAATCGTAGGAATTATATGGATGTAGAAGAGGCCAAATATGTCGCGATAGGAAAGTCTGACGATCTCTCATATCTGGCTACCTCGACAGGAAAACGGCGTGATCTATATATCATTTTATTTCCCCACATTTAGCTTAAGGCCCTCAATAGCGACCGCACCACAGTTCTCCAAGACTCCCTGTAATGTGCAACCACTTTTCATAACCCACCCACGTTAAGAGCGACAGTATTTCGTTTTAATCGTAAACGTGGGTAGCTCTGAATTTTAATTTCTATCAGCTCGTAGTTCTATAACGGTTACCTAAAAAATATTTACAATATGGATAATTTATGTTTTCAGCAGGAAACCAAATTGAAAAATCTTCGATTGCCTTTGAACTTGGAAAAGTTTCACTTAATTGCAAATATAATTTGAAGCATTAACTTATTTTCATATTTCATCTTACTTTCACGGTACAATATGGCGAATGTATATCTTAAAGATTTATGCATCTGTATTCATTCAGTGTTTTCATTGCTTTCATAACTATAAAAAAAAACGGTACCGGAAATTTTTGGCTTTAATAATAATAATTTCGCACATTTTGTATTACAAAACTTTCGTAATTAAAAAAAAAACATTTACCATAAAGTAAACTCTAAATATTCATCATAAAATGTTGAAAATTTATAGACATTTTGAACACTATCCTCTTTTCAATATTATTGAGTGGGTAAAAATTCCATGGATCGAGTTTTGAACAAGGCTGCCACGGAATAAATATAAGTTTATAATATATCATTAAAAACAGTGTTTGGAGTCGAATAATTGTTGGAGAACATTATTGCATACACATTTATTTAAATAATACAAAATGCTCCTTTAATAACTTTAATACTTCTATTCTTCAGATGACGTCTTCAATCGGAGGTTGGCTACCATCATGGCAATCCTTATTTTGTTCACTGCAGCCCGGAATAACTCTAGAAATGCAACCAAATTTTATTCTAAAATCAAGATATGCGGCGCCTTCTTCGGTTCGTTTGCCATTTATTTTGGATGATCAATTGCGTTATAATATATCTTATTCCTCTCATTATGTGACCGAGACACTGCAACTTGCGAACTTTCACAGTTCTAAGCAGTTCTCGGTCTTTATACAACACACTTCCACAATCTGTCCGGGGAATCTTCAAGATATGTCTGTAGATCTAGATCTCGAAAGCCTCGATCCTACATGATGATTCCTTGCTCTGTACCCACGCCTCCACTAGAGGAGAGTTGAAGAGATGTAGTAGGGTATTCTCAATTCCAAGCTTAGGTCTCGTCTTGTAAAAAGCCCTCGTTTTTATATTTTACACTGGAGTGTAACAAAAGGCAATAATATAAACTCCATATCGTTGCGCAACTCAAATTAATTAATATAAACATTTAAATGATTTTTGTTTGTTTATTTAACCGGCTTCATTATGCCACAAATTTCCTTGAATGAAATATAATTTGTATTGAAATTCTATTTCAGTGCTGACAACATAAATCATGCGATGACATTACAAGGGTCTAAGTGGTTTATTAGCGAGCAAATAAAATAACAACATCGAAAACGAGAAAATTTTCTACGAGGTCCATTAAGTTAATCTCAAAATAAATTGTACATTTTTCTCGAGACGAGTCCAACGTTCAGACCAGATTACGTCTTGAAATGGAGAAATTTATGGTTCCCAACGCTGCTTATGAAACTTTTTCGGAGGACGCATAAATATCGTGAAAGTTTTAAAACAGAATACCTACAGATACCGAGGCATTTTCTTTGCGATTTGTGTAAGACAAAATTTGAAGTATCAATTTAGACACAAAATAAACAAATAAGATTTTTTAAGTATGCAACACACGAAATTATCATCAAACTTTTTAGAGAATATAATATAAAAATAAAGCAAAGGAATTTTCTAAAAAAGTGTTAACTTATTCATAAATTGAAGAAATAAATTTCATCACCATCTTTGATACAAACTTCAATAAACTATACTGTTTTTTATAATTTTTTTTTAAATAAATATCATTATTAATACTTAAATACTTAATTCTTAAGCAAATCAAAACAACTGATAAAAATCGTCTTAAATACTTAGTTTAAGTATTTATTTACTCCCAAATTCAAATGTATTGCATTTATACAAATACGCAAATAATTGCTTTGTTCACGCAAATGTGTTTGAAGTTCGTACTTGGCTCAAGAATTTCTTCCACAAAGTTTGTTCGTGTTAATCAATTCGAAATCAATAATTTTAATGAAAAATACAATCACAACCAAAGTAAATTTTCTCAATTCAGTTGATTAACCTTTAAAAATAGTTAAAATTCTACACCTACAATATTTATTGATATCGATGATTATAGAGTGCGAATAAATTTTTCGACATTTTTGTGATTTCTTTAGTCTGCAAAATGCCAATACACTAAATAACTAATATTTATTTTCATACCAATATATCTGGCGAATTTATTATTTCAAAATGATTTCTTCCAATAATCCAGCTTTTGTTTCACATAATCGTAACTATCAGTATACACGACCGTGTTTCAAACATAGTATTTTAAACGAAAATATTATTTGAGAAAAAGTAATATAAATTAAAATAAAAGACAAATCCTAAGGAAAATAGGGATCCAGACGGGAGTTGTATAGGACTTAATGAGAATTCTTTTGAATCAATGTTTCTTTAATATCGATAAGGATAAAGAAATATTATATGATGAATGGATTATTGAAATAAGAAATATTGACCAATTAGTTTTTATTTTTTAAACAATGTACTTTGTACTGTAAAATAATGACATCGTAGTTAATAGAAGCACTTTTTGTAACACGGGTGTGGTGTTTCATTTTGACATTTTCAAAGGTTATAAATTTGAGTCACCGTTTTCAACATGTCATTTTCATGCATGCGATGTAAATTGTGTTTTAAACATGTGATAAAAGCTTTATACAATAGTAACAAATGTTACACATACGTTAAATTTGTTCATACACACTAGAAAGAGGCAGTGAATGGCCGATAAGTTTGGAGAAAAATAGTCAGTGAGGATATAGCTCTGCATGAGTTGTACGGTCATCTGTGGTTGGACGTAAGCAGGTGTAAATATTCCAATACAAAGTGGAAGAAAAGAAAAAGGCGATATAAAAAAACGTATTGTATTATGCCGAATTTTTATTCTGAGTACACATAACTCCAAAAAGATCCGGATATAGTGGAATCCCATTATGCCTCAATTTTTGTTATTTTTTCATAACAATATTAAAGACTAATGTATCATTTCAAAATATCAAACTAGTTGACATTTTGAGCACCATTATATTTCTTATAATGTATCCCTACAATACTTGTTTAAAATAAACAGTCGAAATATATACTCGTATCTTCAAACGGTTACGAATGTCTGACTTAAAATATCAAATGTGTAATAGATAATGGGAGCGATATAACAAAACAAGAATAACATATTATATTATTTAACTTATAGTCTGTCATATAAATATATATGAAAATAATAAAACATGATACTTTTTTGCATTTTGAATAACATATCATTTGAATTAGTCTTGTTTTATTTCTTATAAAAAGGCAACAAAACAAACATTGAAATTCTATTTGTTTTGTTGCCTTTTTATAAGGAATAAAAGAAGACTAATTCAAATGACAGGTTATTCAAATTCTAAACAAAATATTCACTACAATTTAATTTTTTTTTTGTTTTTCGGATAAAGCTTTTCTAATATTGTTCTTAGTATTTCAACAATAAATTGTAAATTGCGAATAAAATGGAGTTGAATTTTTATATTTGCCCTCCGCCGATCCCACGCTGCCTTTCAATTTTATCTTTTGATTCGAGAAGACTGTCATTCCTTTTCCTATGTGAAAATTCTCATTTTACACATAATGCGAATTCTGTGAATCTATCTGACTTTAAACAATTCGACAATTTATTTTTAATGTCTATGAATGTATCTCACATTATGTAATGACAAAATTTCCCAATGCACTGTCATAAAAAAGGTTGAAAATCCCTGAGACAACAACCATACCTGCTTTAATTTATAATTTTAAATATTTCTCGCTAAAATTTGAATTATGTTTCAAAGAAATTTTGATTTTCTTTCCGGGAAGTTACTATTGAATAATCTACTTAATTTCCTAATTAAACACGAAAATTCGTTTCGATAAAAACAACTTCGAACAACGGATATAAAATCCAAGAAATAAAAAAAACGCTTTAATGAGAATTAGTAGACAGAACATTTATCCTGTTCTGTTATCGTTAATTCAATGACTGTGAGCTTGAACGATTAATTTGGTGAAAATGGAATAGAAATCTATTGATTGACTTTGATTCTATGGCGAAGATTATATATATTTGAAGTCAAACACAAACAAGCCCGGAAATTGGAGTTTCTGAGAAAATGAAATTGCCGAAATTTCTACTTCGGATCCAATCACAGTTAATTTGCTATCGAATAATAAAGTCAAACATTTCTGAAATGATATTTGACTCTGGGTTTAGTGTTATTATTGAAATTAAACCTTACTTGGAGAGTTTATTGATTGCTGGAGCCATTCTCTTTCAAAACTTGAGAACAAAAGACTCCAAGTGGGATTCTCTGATAATAATATCAAATAAAATATAAGAACATAGACGTCATCTCGGTTGAATAAAAGTCAAGTATCTGTTTGAGCTGTATTGCCAAAAACATTGCAAAACACATATTTTTTTAACAAATGTTTTTTTTACAAAATATACAAGATAAAACAAGTAAAACTACATATTTGCTAATGTCATCAAAGACTTGGAAAGAAGAAGGGAGATGGGAAAGGAATAGTTATTTATTACACATAGTTCGTTAACTTAAGATATCATGGGAAGCGAGTTTGGGTGTTATACGAGTAAGTATTATTATTTTTCATCGATTCTTTTGACGCTTTCATATCATACACGTATACATTATAACAATAAAATGCACACAACACGTATTTATTGATGAATATAAATTTATTTCAAACAAACTGTCTAGAAATTGAGAAACGATGACTTTAAGACTGTTTGGAATAACTTGAATCATATCCATTCATGCCAGCTGTTATACCCAACTGGTGCACAAATGGGATATTTGATGAGTCAGTAGTCATACCAGATAAATGTAATGTATTCATGAAAAACGTTGGAAAGGCTAAAAGTTATCTGACTGTGTATTCCGCGTTACGGTTCATGTTATGTTTTATTTAAGAAAAGTCATTTATTAAAATGGTTCAAATTGTTCTGTTCGATACGATAACAAATTGTTCTGTTCGACACGATAACAAATTGTTCTGTTCGATACGACGACAATGACAGTCATATCGATTTAAAAACAATTTTTGATACTTAATTTATTTTATTTCGCGACCATGAAAGTTTTCATGAAATTATAGTGGTTGGGGCAACTTTATTTTAAAACACATGGACATCAGGACGAGTCATATCTTTATGTTCCTTAAGATGTTTCGTACCAGGTTCAATAAACGTCCTTTTTGGATAATGTTCCTCTTTCATACACCCAAGTTAAGGATAAGGGGAATATCTAATCACATATCGTTAAAAAGTTTTACTGTTATCTGCATCGCCTTTCCCCGACTTAGGGATTTTGAATATCCAATTACTACCACACCACACTCCCGGTTATGTCTCTCGGTTATCAAGTCGTTATTAACTCGTTGCCTATTTAGGTGCAGGCCTTCAATGTATCGTTTAATACTCTTAGCTAATCACTCGTGTAGGCAGGCGATCGAGTAATTTATTAATTCGATTTTCAGCGTGCATTAGCACATTGTTCACGAATCTTTGACGCGCATTACATGATCAACTCATCTCAATACTCGAAATCTAAGAATAGTAATAAATATTTACTAAACAAAAAGAGTTTTGATTTACATAAATATAAAATTTGCAACAGTGAAAAGTTTGTTTAAAAACAAGTTGACTCCTTTTCTACTAAAAATTACGACTATTTAGGCTTTAACTTTGTGGAAGTTAATATTAAAATATTTAACAAGAAATTACCATGTTATTCTACTGCTTACTTTTTTCCTTTGGGTGAATAAATCATATACTTTTCCGATGAAATATGACACCAGTTAGACCTAAACATTGCTCTCGTAACAATCCAGGATTATTCCGCCTGAATATAACATCGAGGTGCAAACACGTGTTGCGGCGATAAATGTAATTAGTGGAATAAAATAGCAATTTATTGTTATTTTTTTTAAATAATAGATATGACCGAAGTCATAGGTATCCTTATACCCTCGAACACTAGGCGGAAAAAGTGCATGTGTCGTTCTAGGGGAGTAGCACAGCACGGGGTTCGAGCCGACGACCTTTCGCACGGAAGTCCAGTGTGTTACCGCACGGCCCTGCACCTGTGTTATTATAGTTAATTCTTTATGGAATATCAAGATCTAAGTATTTTTATCAGGATTGAAAGAAAAAATTAGAGTCACAGCCTTGTTTCATTTTCAGCGCCAATTCGACGACATCGCTTTGACATAAAAATGTCATTTTGCACATTCGTGACTTAGCGGCGCCCGGGAGGAAATGGAAACACACGCCACCATTGTCTGGGGCTTATCATGTGGAAATTCCGGAATACGAATTAGTCCACGCAGTCAACGCTTTGTTGGGTACATTTAAATCAAATTATCGCACAACAAATAATTATAACGCGTAATTAAAGCACACAACAAATCCATTTAGTCCAAGCAATGCAACTAATCTCGTATATACAAATCAAAAAGTATCACCGTCTTTCTAATACCACTGGAAGGTTCAGTCCAATGAATCTAGAAAAGAAGGTAAAAGCTATATATGGTATAATAAGGCCGAAACAACTTTTACGTGTCTGCTGTTGAAAATCATTTTCAACCGAAATTTTTTTTGGGATAAATATTAGGTGTTAACATAAGTTGTGTCCGTTTTTTTCCAAATTTAAAAATGAACACCAAAAGTAAAACAAAATGGTAAAGGTTATACGTCATTCGAAAGAAAATGTTCTGCTCTACAAGATATTGTGTTTGCTTTTACGTTACATATATTATTTTGATTACAAGCCTTCAAAATGAAATGTCAAGTAGACGAAAGTAAGCATTTTCGACACCTCCTTCTGTTCGCGTTCAATCGAGGGAATAAAGCTGCCAAAGCTGCTCGCGATATTTGCGATGTGTACGGTGAAGATGCTATGAAAGAAAGGACAGCTCGTCGATGGTTTTTGCGTTTGAAAGACGGTAATTTCGACCTGAAAGACATGGAACGTTCCGGACCACCAGTGGACTTCGATGAGGACCGCTTAAACCATATTATTCAAGAAGATCCCCTTCAAACATTTTTCATCAGCATTTTTTTTTCATCACATTTTCAAACCATTTTTCATCACCAGTAATGATGCGGTAAAGGAACCTTTGCTTGTGGCCATGCGTAGCTCGATGACGCGCGAGCAAACCAGCAGAAATTGCCGAACGTTGATTTTTGTTGTATTCACTCAAAATATGTGGAACCCAAGCGCCGAACTTCTGGACTTTTCCCATTAATTTAAGATGGCGGTATACAGTCATGTGACTACAATTCATCTGCTCAGCCAATTCTACGGTGGTGTGAAGGGGATCTTCATGATTAATGTTAAGTTCATTTCGATCCCATGTCAATAAGGTCTCTTTGCACTGAGGGCCAGTTCAATGTGGCATTATTGAAGCTAAAAAGTATAACGAATGTCGCATGATATAGCTTTTTTTTAATAATTTATTTTATCATAATGATCAAGAACTGAAATCTAACGTCACCATATTAATTAAAGACTGCGAGTATTTTAGATTCCGCATCCTACCTTTAAAATTTGTATTGATTTCCATGCATTATTTTTTTGACGCCGATATCGAAAAATTGTCTAAAATATAATGCAAAATTCGTTCTATCTGCTTGAGTTATTTATATATTATGAAAGCTTTGTTTTGTATCTAATTGAGAGCTTATTTAATATTTATTTGTTCATTATATTCGAGTAGTAACGAAGATACGAAAAAAATGTGAAGACCTAGAAAAACATAGATCGACCGAATTAATCAAATTTTGAAAGAGGGAGGAGTGAAGTCTCAAAAATATGATAACGTAAGTGATATTATTGTATGTATGAAAATGGCAGAAGCAAAATACGTATGCAGTGATATTAGAATGAAGCGGATGTCTGTCTTCATCGATCATCCGAATAAAAAAATGTCGTAATGGTAATATTGATTATACATTTTGTTTGATTTACAATTCAGACTATATTTTATCTTCAGCGAATTTCGAATTGTAACAGAATAAAGATAATATGTTGATTTTGCTTTACATGATAAAAGCGACATCATTTAAAAAATGACTTGACCGGGTCTTTGCACCCCCTTCGATTATATTTCCTTGAATAAAACCACACTCCGAACGAAGATCGGAAACAATTTCTTAAAGATTTAATATCGATATTAGACATCTTAAGAGTGTTCGAATATTGAAACTTTGCTCAAGTAGAAAGCTGAATGTGCTGTGCTTTAATTTAACATTATCTCCCTTCACGTGTTTATTTAAGTCAATCCGATAAAATAAATTTCATCAAAAAGCTTGACAGGCGTGAAAGTAGCTTTATCTTCTTGTAAAATGTGTAAACTTGAAACAAGATAGGAAAAAAATGATTCGTTAAAATGAAATCAGGATCAAGCGATCCTAAGTAGTGTTTCTTCTAAATGTATTTCATTTTCTTTAATACAGTATAAACTGGCGGGCTTATTGTCAAGTAACAATATCTTCCAGCCAACCAGAAATATATTAAATTGGCCTTAAGCGAAAACCAGATTGGAATCGAAGAAACATTTAACTTCCAACGGGAATCGAACCCGAAACCCCCGGTTCGCAAGACAGGCGTAGGCGAAGACAGAAAGATCATCAGTTTATCTAAAGAATGGTTTCACGTAGAAAACCTCTGGTCAAATAAGACGCAGCATTATCATATCTGGTCAAGTAAACAAATCACCTAATTTTCCTTAAAATTGTGTCCTTAAAGTGCAGTAAATATACACTTAAGTGTACTTTAAATAACAATTATATTTATTGACAAAACATACGACACTTAAATGTACTTTAAATAACACAGTAACAATTATATTGATTAACAAAACATACATACTTTAAATAACACAGTAACAATTATATTTATTAACAAAACATACATACTTTAAATAACACAGTAACAATTATATTAATTAACAAAACATACATACTTTAAATAACACAGTAACAATTATATTTATTAACAAAACATACCTACTTTAAATAACACAGTAACAATTATAAAAAAATACAACACATCTGCATCTTCAAAAAAACTAACAATTCAGGATATTTTTCAAAATATAATGCGTGGTTTGTTTTGAAAATTTTAGATTTTCAAATATTATATACATATATGACAATTAAGACTCGATTATTAACTCGACGTCCTGAGGAAGCAACAATTCATTTTTGTTCCTGGTTAGTCTTGTGCAGATAATTTTTTTAACTTTCTATTGCATCATCCAAAAAGTTCAGGAACTGATCTCCCCATTTGCTTCTACTTCACTGACTTCGAAAAAGTCTTCGACAGCACCCGTAGATCCTCAGTATGGGAGACACTCCTTGTTTACCGTGTACCTTCTAAGGTTGCAGCCATACCAGGACCAAAAGCTATGTGAAAACACTTAGTTGTCTATCTGAATACTTCATAATCAACACTGGAGTCTGACAGATCCTCGATGGATTCTCAACTTAGATTTCGAAATCGAATACCATGAAGGGCATGAAGAACAATCCAATGCGATAAAAATTGGAAACCAGTGGGGCGGTGGAGCAGCCGGGCGACATTGAATACGCGGATATATCGCCATGTTGAGTTTCTATGACTGATTTGCAGCATGCGACACACAAACTATCCGATTCTCCTTGGCTTGCATACAAACGCTGGGAAACCCGAAATGATGCGCAGTGATTCATGCCCTGATAAATACACCCTCCTGTGCATCAATGGCACCCCTATCAATATTTAGTTAATTAATTTATTTGAGAACTAGGGCTGCTGGGGATTGAGGTTACAGGGATGAGCTGAATATTAGGATAGGTGCTGCTAGCGGTACATTTAACAACATGAGATGCATATGAAACTCCTAATCCATTAGTCAGAAGAAAAAAAAACTATTGTCTATATAGCGCCTGTGTCCTGTATATTTTGTTAAGCGACAATGAAAAATACTGACACAAAAGAAAAGACTTTTCACTTTTCAGAGCAGATGACTTAGGATGATGGTTGCCAGGTGGTACAAACACGTCACAAACGAGACGGTTCGTCTTCGGAAGCAGTAACAGCATATAAGTAGAATACTTGTGAAACACTGAAGAAGGTTCAGAACTGGTTAAGCAGAGCGGAGCTGGCTTTTATAACTCACTAGGTTATCAAGGAATCGAGTACTCATCTTACACCATCCATCGATGTTATAATAAGGAAGTTCTCAGATTTGGCCTAACGCGGGCGAACTCGGATGGAGGCGTTTTTTAGTATCCCTAATTTTCCAATGGAACGAAGAGGATGTTTAATTTTGTTAACATTGATAGGTACGCCAGATCAATAGATATATTTAAAAATAAGTTTGTATTCTCAATTTCTAACGAATGATGCAACACACGTAAAAGTCACTGAAATAATTAAATTCGCGCAGCTTGTAAAAAATAAAACGGACGTTTACATAATAACATACACACCATCACGCCATATCCCTGTCTGGGTAGGTAGAGAGGACTTTTTTTATCGCGAAACACATCTTTCGCCCCTTCCATGTCAATACACCTTCTCATACAATGCCTACGATTTCTCTGATTTGTTACATTTCCTTCTTTTAAAATCTTATTATCTTGATCCAAACATACTTTCCTTGGTTTTCATCTAACCCGCTTTCCACTAAAATTTGTACTGTTTATTTGTTTTCTTCATATATTTTCATTCATTAACTCTATCTGACCAAACCATCTTTGAGTGCTCTTCTTTGTCTTGATGAATACAATATCCTTAAGTTCACATTCATTTCTAATCCCTTCATTCATTATTGTGTCATACATTGTCACACTGTGTATTCGTCTCAGTGTACGGATTAATACAGCATTTATTCGGTTCCATTCAATTTTTTCATATCCACGTTTCAATTCCACACATTGAAGTCGATACTAGAATTATTTTATGGACTATAATATTAGCAGATTTTGATACTGTCAAATTCAATATATGTGATAGTACCCCCCATTGACTTAATTTCCTATCGCTACACGCCGTTCGAAATCTCCAGTAACTCTAAGGGAAATTTAAGAATAACTATTGAAGTTTTTTTTTACAGTTTCTTATGTTTTTATATTGCTGTCGGCTCGCGAACCTTTATATCGACGATATATCGACGGCCCGCAGTAAAACGGTTAAAACCCCCTGGGTTATATCGTTCTGTCTATATTGCCAGAAGGCAGCTTACACAATGCACCAATATCAAGGTAATAACAACAAGCCGCGCTAACGCAGGAAATCGAACCGATAAACTAAACTCGACCAAGGACTGCTATAAATACTATGAATAGAAATACCTCGACTATAGTAGATGAAACAAGCTACGAGTATAAGAATGTTACCAAAAATACAGCTTTCAGCAGAGCCCTCTATCAAACACCCTCTAACACATAATGTCATATATGGATCAGATAAACCTTTAAGATTTTTTTGTGAATATTTTAAGGGTAATCGATTAACTTTGAAACTATCGCTGAAAGATCATGTTAACAGCAATTGGGAAATTAACCATCAGCAGGACGATATTGCTTTATAACATTAGAATAATTTCCTTAAGCCTAGTGATTTATAATAAATTGATTTTTTTAAATATAATTACGAAAGATTCAAATATTTTAATTTTTAAATAATATCATAAGCTGTCCCGCCGCCCCTCAGTATGTCGCCGAACATTTTCAGCCCTCTCCAATTATGGCCTCGCGCTATGCTCAAGCAGAGATATCTTTTAACATTTCCAGTTCATCGCTCCACCTCCACGTCGACCTTTACTGGCCATGCGGTCGGACTCTGGAATTAGTTACCGGCTGCCGTAATATTCTTACTGTCGTTAGCTTTCTTTAAAGTGACTTAAAATATATTAGATATTTTTTCAATGACGAAATTTGTTCCTCCATAATTTTGTTATCTTCCGTTTCCTTTCCCAGACTGGCGCGATTTTAAAAAAATCTTTATATTTTTAATACATTTTTTAATTTATACGTATGTTTCGAGCATTTTTATTTTCATTTTGAAAATTCCTTTGAATTTTTTACCAACCAATTGGCACAAATCTACGTAAATCTTGTTTGGTTGGTTGAAAGAAATTCAATCAACTCGCCATAAGTAAACTTGACATTAAAGTATCTATATAAATAGTGACATGGTTTATCACCAATTCGAAAGGGAGATTAAAACAGCATAATTGATTTCGATATGATTTTTTATCAAAAAATATTAATTCACGGATAAGTATAGATGCACTACGAATTATGAACAAAGCCGAACCATGGACCGAATAATTTATTTTTCCAGCCTGTTCATTTCGCCAATAAAAGGTTTGAGCTAGAATTACTGTCGAAAGCGCACAGAATCTCGCTCCAACTGTTCTCCGAACAATAGCAGGATATCGCTCGGCAATAAAAGCGTTTTATGTTACTGAACTCTTTTAAACTTCTATGCAAAAGCTTTCACCAACATCTAGGAATTTAAAAGCTGGTGTTTTGTTTCAAGCCGTATTTGTATGACCCTAGTGGCTGCTACATATTCAACTTTTATGTAAAACATTAAATATGTAAAAGCGTGAAGCAATTCTAAAAGATCTTTGTTCAAAGTTAATGGTCAACATAGCGGGTGAAAACAGATATTTTTTTTACTTGATTCATAATATTTATTTACTGAAAATATATGTGTACGACACATACTCGTAAGTCTCATTTACAAACCGTGGTGAGATTTACTAAACAACATATAATACACCAACGGCTTAAAAAATCAACACAACACATATTGCACATGAAATCATCAACATCCTCTTCGGCGCTATTACAAAACTAAGGGTTTATAAATGATACAAACGTTTTCAAGAGGGTCGTGAAGACATTGAAAATGACGTATACCTTCCATCACTCCCAAGCCTAACAAAATTGACAATGAAACAATATGCTTTTTATTTATTAGTATAAATATATCATATATTAAAATAAATGATAAAACTCTGTTTATTTGTTTCTTGGGCCTGAGAAGGAAATATAGTACAGCACTAAAAAAATACTTTAATATACGAGGGTGGTCCCAGAAGTACCCGACCTGACGTATAGATGGCGGTTGTTGCTTTAAAAAATTACTATGGTAGAAAGTACTAAACTCATAAAACTTAAGTTTCAAGTTTTAAGACGCTACGTTGTTTAGTATTTGTTTGGCAGCCATCAATAGTGAACGCTCTCAGTGAATTTGTAAACATGGAAAAAAATGGTCACCGTTACGTGATACAATACTTTCATTTGAAAGGTCTAAGTCCAACCAATATCAAAGCCGAGCTAGATTCTACATTGGGGGAGTCTGCTCCTTCGTTTACAACAGTAAAATATTGGGTGGCCGAGTTTAAACGAGGCCGTACGAGCTGCCAAGACGAACATCGCAGTGGTCGACCAAATGAGGTGACCACGCCAGAAATGGTAAAGAAAACCCACAAAATGGTACTCGATGACCGTCGATTGAAAGTGCGCGAGCTAGCAGACATGGTAGGCATTTCAAAAAGTGCTGTACATCGCATATTGACTGAAAATTTGGACATGAGAAAGCTGTGCGCAAGATGGGTGCCGCGTTTGCTCACAATGGAACAAAAAAAGCGTCGTGAGGATGTTTCAATCGAGTGTTTGACGATGTTTCACAGCAATAAAGCCGAGTTTTTGCGTCGATTCATAACCATGGATGAAACATGGGTCCATCACTTCAACCTGAGACGAAGGAACAGTCAAAACAATGGACTGAAAGGAGAGAATCGGCTCCAAAAATGGTGAAGACAGTTCCATCTGCAGGCAAGGTCATAGCGTCAGTTTTTTGGGATGCGCGTGGGATAATTTTCATTGATTATCTTCAAAAAGGAAAAACAATCAACGGCGAGTATTATGCGAACTTATTGCAGCGTTTGAGTGATGAAATCAAGAAAAAAACGCCCGCATTTGGCGAAAAAGAAAGTGTTGTTTCATCAAGACAATGCACCAGTTCACACATCCGTTATCGCGGTGGCCAAAATCAATGAATTATAGTTCGAATTGCTTCCTCACGCACTCTTTTCGTCAGATTTAGCCCCCTCGGAT
This sequence comes from Odontocerum albicorne, assembly GCA_949825065.1. Lineage (NCBI taxonomy): Eukaryota > Metazoa > Arthropoda > Insecta > Trichoptera > Odontoceridae > Odontocerum > Odontocerum albicorne. The sequence goes on along the minus strand of OX463845.1, from coordinate 36,185,480 downwards.
TATTTTATTTTTCCAAACTTTAAAAAATGGCTCGGTGGTAAAAGATTTGCGAACAATGAAGAGGTGGAATCTGCGGTTGATGGCTATTTTGAGGCGCTCGACGGTTCTCACTATAAACAGGGTATCGAAGCTATTGAACATCGCTGGGAAAAGTGTGTCGAGCTGAAAGGAGACTATGTTGAGAAATAAAAATATTTTTTCCCAAATTTTTTGTGTTTTCTTTGTTAGGTCGGGTACTTTTGCGACCACCCTCGTATTATAACTTATCAAATAAAATTAATTATATAAAAAAACAAGATAACTGAAACAAATTGAAAATGAAATAACCAGTCTCTTAGTCAACATCCAAGATTGAGGAAAAACAAACAAAATTGAAAATAACAAAAAAATCTATATCGACTGTAATTAACCTATTTTTATTTTCATGTGCGATCATCTAATGTTCGGGAATGTCTTGAACATCTGAATCCAAGATTAGTTAAAAGAATATGTAAAATTCTCAATTTTTTCCCAAAAATGCTAGTTGGTAAAACGCCTGTCTCCCAACTCGGTTGCGGGTTCGACACTTGTTTTTTTTTCAAAGGGTTACAATCTGGTTTTCACTTTTCCCTTCATGGTTGGAAGAGGTTGGCAATACGGCCTATAGATTGTACTGTATATGTATACAACGAAAGTGTATGATTTATAATACAAATAGCTCATAAATCGACAGCAATTTCACCATTAAATTAACCGCGATCAGATACAAGATCGCACACAAATGGTTTATTGTACATCAAAGGTGATACCAATACTAAACATTTTCAACATTTTATTAAATATATATTTTTATGATGATGAAGAATATTAAAACCAGTATTTAGTCTAGTTTGCAAATGACGTAAATCAAAGTATGTATCAGAATGTATCTCGCTACTATCGGAGTTTACGTGAGTGTATGGCACTGAAAACTAAGAGATAAGAGGTTTTTTCGCATCCTGGGTAGTGTGAACATTGGCCAGTTTGAGGTATGAGGAAGTCATGTTAATGGACTCGCAAGAGATAAAGCATTGCGGATGGAATTCAATGCATTCTTGAGTTAAAAAAAAAGGTTCGCAACGAAGAGAATAATAATCAAACGCTCACAACATAAATTAAATATCATATCTTGTACGACTAGTTTAGCTTATTGACTTAAAGATATACAGAGGACAAGTGACTTTTCAAGTCTACCTAGAACATGGTCAATTTGGAGATTTACCTCAAGGAGGGTGGACTACTGTTCCACAGAAGAGATCCCGCTACCTAAAACGTTATGTCGAAATATTTAGGTTTTGCAACTCTTCTGGGAATCTGAAGAGTCAAAGTATTGAATGAATACATTTTGACAGAAACTTTATACCCGCACGATATTCATTTTTTAACATTTCAAAATATAACGAAACAACACATTTTATATCGGCTGTTGTTGACATACTACAGAGAGTAGATGTATCAAATTTTAACTTGAACATCGCCTGACCATGCGTGTCCGTAGCCAGCGTGGCATCTGTCCGTGCACGCTCTAAATTGTTCGAGCCGGAAACTTTTTGGACTTGTCGGTCGGTGGTAGTCTTTGTTTCATGCAAATTTTCTGTAGAAATATTCCTGAAGTTATATTTCAGTAATAAATTAATACCCAGATTTATTTTTTCCTTTTGTCACCTTTTCTTTTAAATAGTACCCTTAACTGAGGATAATCCAATAGTGTGTGGCCGGACATTTCTTATTGAGTCTCGCAGTACCTACAACAGTGCGCATCGAACAGGTGCGCTGCGTGTTAAAGGCTTCGCGTAGTGTGCACTGCGCTGTACGACGGTCAGCGCAGGTGTTCAGATGTTCAGCTGGACAATGGACCCTGGTTCAGGTCAGGCCTCGCAGCGTAACTGCGCTATTGTTGGGATATACGAGGCGAGTAGACAAAGGAAACGGTGCAGTTAACTAAGATAATGACTTCACTCGCAGCTAGGTACTATTGTATAATACAAAACACTGAGAATGTTATGTTTGTATACCATAAATGCAAACTCCCGAAGTCCAGAATGAGAACCTATCACTGTCAACAAAACTGGTTAATATATATTAAATAGCTACTATTACATTACACAGAATATCATTTAATCCTAATTTCCCATAATTGCATTCCTTTTCCACCATTATGAACCATTATGAATAGAGATTAGACATATCTTTTTTTACATAAATTAAAACAAATATATTTTTTTGTAAAATCTGTCGTGGACTAAAAAAGCTTATTGTATCCAAGATGAGCTGATTGGTTGAAAGAAATCGCTGCATAGCAATAAGCCCGCTAGATGTGCCATGTTTAAACATGCACACAAAGGAATGCAAATAAAAATAATAAAAAATGAAACTACAATACCATATATCATCTTTACAATTTTTTGCACCTTTATACTCTAGACTAGTCCAGACTGAATGACTCGATAAAAGCCTGCTTAGTACGCGAATTTATCTGTAAAAATAATTAAAAAGGGATATGATGCAATTGTTTAATTCATCATTATCACCAGCAGGCCAGGCCATTTATTGGGATAGGCAGATACAAAAGATCTCCACTTCATATCTTGACAGACATCTTTCAATTCTGCCAAGTCTAAACACCTCGTCAATCATGCTCTCCTATTATAAACACTTGCCCTCTCACCCTCTCCCTGTTTCAGAATTTGATTAATTTAGTCATGCCACATTTTCTAGTTATTCTCAAACTTGTACCTTCTATACACCTCGCATATACTATTTTTGTAAATCTTTTACTATGCTTCCTTTGTACGTGACCGAACCATCAAAACATATACACTCGAGCCGCACAGCATCAAAATCTGCCAATATGATAGTACACAACATTATTTAGTATTTGATGTATGGGAGTGAAACGTGGACGTGAACAAGACTTAAAGAGCTGAATAAATGCTATACAAATGCGTGCACTTAGAAGAATACATGGTGTGACAATGTATGACAGAATACGGAATAAAGTGAGTAGAGATGAGTGTGAAAGGCTGATGTATTGAGCAAAACGAAGAAGACCACTCTGAGATGGTTTGGGTGCGTGGAACGAATGAATGGAGAAAGGCTTACAACACAAATATACAGTGTAAATGTGAATGAAGGTGTGGTAGAGAAAAACCAAGGAAAATATGGTTGGATCGAGTGTATGATATTTTCAAAGGAAATATAAAAAGTCAGAGAAATCGTAGTAGCTCTATGAGAAGGTGTATGGATGTAGAAGAGGTGAAACATGTGTGTCGCGATAGGAAAAATCTGGTGCTCTCTCTTTTCTGCCTACCCCAATAGGGAGACGGCGTGATGGTACGCATGCATGCATTTATTAAATAAAACATACTCGTATTTTAAAAACCACTTAAAATAAAAACAAAACTATTTTGTTAATATTATCAACTTATTGTGACAATAATCATGTATCAAATTTTTAATCGTATTCTTCAGTGGCGCATCATTAAAAATTCTAATTGAGGAGTTGTCAGTTCGCTACACGCTCATGTATTTTCCATACGCGTTGTCTGAAAGTGCATCAAAATACATTAAACATTTTTAAAACCCGCATAGGATGTTTGTAAAATAAGCTATACACCATTGAATTCCACCCTATTATATAAACGTCAATACAATTTCTGAGAAAATGAATGAGATTATTAATGACGAATCGGAACGGAATGCAGTGGTCGGTTCACCTCCATCCTGAGATACAAACATGGAAACCGAACGAGTTGACTCAGTAGTGGTCATGTTGATACAATCCGCCCGTACTAAATCGGTCAGCGGTGATAAGGATTTAGTGACTTCGACGCTGACTAACACACTATCGGCTAGCAGTGGGAAACACTTGGGACATACATATTTTCGTAATCTATCACTGTAATGCGTAGAAAATATTTGCAGCTGTAAGAACTTAGTTTGGCACTAGACATTCTTTAAAAATTCCAGTTTTTTTTTTTTTTTTTACAGAAAAGGACGTTGAACTGAATGTCTGGCTGAGATATTGACGAGATGGGGAGTGTTACGATTCGTACATGCATACCACCACGCCATTCCCCTTTTGGGGTATGCAGAGAGGACAGATTTCCACAAATTTCTACTCATGCACACAACTTTAGATTCATCCACATCCATAAATATAGTCATGTACTATCTTATTCATACTTCTTATCTTTCCCTCATTTAAAATGTCTACACCTATATCCATCCACTTCTTCCTGGGTGTACCTTTTCCTCGCTCTTCATTCGTTTCAGACATATACATTTGTTTCGTAAATATTTCGCAACTTATTCTCTCAATGTGGTCCAACCATCTTAAGATTCCTTTCTTAAATCTATTACAACATCCATTTCTAATAAACAGTTCTTTAATCCGATCACTATTTGTAAAAGTGCGTGGAATTATTCAACTTCCCATGCCTTTAAAATAATACGTGCGATTTAACGCCTTTAGACTTCTTCCTTTGGGGATATCTTAAATCGCAGGTCTATGCGTATAAACCGCAAACAATTGATGCCCTCAATGTCAACATAACGAACGCCATCCAGCAAATTCAGCCAGATTTATGCGACAAAGTCATCGAAAATTGGACCTCCCGAATACGTGCCACCAAGCAAAGCCGCGACGAACATTTGAATGACGTTATATTCCATATTTAATGCCATAAAACAATCTTACAAATAAAAAAAATTGAGTGGATCCCGAATACGTGCCACCAAGCAAAGCCGCGGCGGACATTTGAATGACGTTATATTCCATATTTAATGCCATAAAACAATCTTACAAATAAAAAAAATTGAGTGGATATTTCACACACAACTTGTTTTATTTACATTTAAAAATCGAGCGTCCTTATTGAAAGACCCTGTATAACCCACCTATGAAACTTAAATTTATTTGGAGCAGATCTCTTGATGCAATAATTCTACTTTTTATAAAAGGTATGCTCTAATTAAACTTGGAAGCGATGCAGCCATGGAACGGGATAAGTATGATAGATTACCATAATTTACTTAGGTCGGAATTGGATCTTGTATGTCCGTAAGCTAGAAGATATTCTGAAACTCGGGTTTGAGTTCCAAATAATATTGCTTTGGTCTCCAAGTGAATAAACAACCAGAAAACTCCCATAGTTCCGTAATGTACACCTACTAAAAGTCTTGCTTTTCAAAACGTTTCTTAAACAATTTAAAGTAACACGACATTCTTAGACGAAAAATGGTGGTCCAACAACGTTTAAGTTAGTAAATGTTAAGACTAATAAAGATGGTTTAACAACATTTAAGTAAGTAAACGTTGTCAGATAAATAATGGCGGTGTAACAACGTAAAGTTAACAAACATTGTTAGACCAATAATGGTGGTATAACAACGTTTGAGTGAGTTAACGTTGCTAGACCAATAATGGCTATGTAACAATGTTTAACTGAGTAAATGTTGTTAGATCAATAATTATGGTATTGTATAATAAGGTCTAACAACTTAAACAATTTAAGGTAACACGGCGTTGTTATACCAATAATGCTTTATAGGTAATGTTATACATACTTAACCGATCAACTATTACATATTACCTAACAATAAAGCGTAAAAATGTCTGGTCAGTTTCTTCAAAAGCTGACATCAAACCGCCGTGTGAAAAGAAATGTGGTGTCAGAAAAGGCGTTGCCTGAGTTATTACTAAATACTCAACAAATGAAAATGTTGCGAACAGATTAAATATTCCCATAAAGCTGGAACAGAACGGAACCTTTTGATGGTCATAAAGTGTTGAAAAATCTATTTAGGTCATGTGCTGAGAGGAGAGATACACATTCCTTAAGCAGAATCTGAATCGTAAAATACAAAAAGGTGCCTGTCCTCGTTATAAAAAAATCCATAAATGGTTAGGAGTTGGTATATAACGTCGCCAACAGGAATAATTTTCCAGAGCAGTGTGTATCCTAGTTGGTAGAACGCTTGTATTCAACCAGAAGGTTTTGGGTTCGATTCTCAATGGTAGTAGAAAAAAACACAAAAACAAGGCTATATAAAACTCCGCCTAATGAAAGGCTGCAGCATATTAAACCTACTGATCCTCATGGAAGTGTCATCTCCGTACCATGGGAGTTTTGGGTTTGATCTGTCAAGACTGTGTGATTTCTGATGTGCACAGCTGGCGCACTACAAACCAAAACACACACAGGTGTCTTCCATCCACAAGATGGCTGACAATCATAATCGTCTATCGTATAATATCGTAAGTTTTTATTCATAAGACCTTTTAATATACTTTTCGTTAGTTGTAAGAATTGTTATATGTCGTGTCTTTCGTGTAGTAGAGATCTGGAGATTTGCGGAAACATCGCAGAAAGTTCATCCACAGTCAATATGCGATCGTCACGGAGCGCATTTTCGATTTTTTCCACAATTTCGTCAGTCACAATTGAAGGTCTTCCGCTCCTCTGATCATCATGCACAGACGTACGACCGTTTTTAAACTCGCGACACCACTTATACACACTCGTACGATTCATACCTTTTTCACCATATGCAGTTTTCACCTCATTATAAACCTCAACCGGAGGTTTTCCCTTCCAAACGAGATAACGGATGAAGTAGCGTATTTCGCACTTGGCGGGAGATTGGGTTGACATTTTTCACGAAACGTGTTGTCGCGTCGACACTTCTCAACGTACTGACCTCAAACCGGTCTCATTGCGGAGGGGAAGGGTCAGGCTACACGGAAGTGTAGCCAACATGTCGAAAATAAAATCCATCCGGTCGTGAGAGCCTCAGTACACTTACTTTCTGGATACGCCTCGTACAATTCAATAAGTCCGCCACGTTGTACTGTATTCAACGGGAGTGTAATAATGAAAGTAAAGTAACTAGTAAAATCATAGCGCAACGCTTTACTCCAGGATTATAAAATTTACAATTGTCTAGATTACAAGAGAATCGACAAATTGATTCGACTTCTGTTTAATCGTGTGGGTTAAAACAATTAGTAGAGCATATACAATAATAGAACAAAGGTGGCCTGTTCAGGCTAAACAATCGCAGGAAATTTATTTAGCAATAACAGATTGAGATACCGAAGGCGGTCGCAGTATTCTGCGCTCTGTTGTAATAGTTCAATTAGTCCGGTGACAGTCTCGAATCTCGCTGAATAGGAGCGAGCCGTTCCTCGACAAGACATACATATAAATGTCAAAGTGGGCATTTAGCAGGTTTTTTTATAATTCAATTAGTTTACTTAAAATACTCCGGCAATGCTTAGAACAATCCCAACATACTAAGGTTGAAGTCTAAAACATACCAAATGTTTTATTGGCAATAAGTTGAACGGGAAAATGGAATGACAGAATTCTTCAGCTTGTTCTAACTTTCACTGATCATCTATATATCACATTTACTTTTCCTTTCACACTTTTTTACCACCATGACTTTGAATTGCGCAACATTCATTCTCAAATTTTTCTCTTTACACATCTCATATAATTTACTTATCCGATTCTGTAATTCTTCCTCATTTTCCGCTAACATTACCATGTTATCAGCATACAGTAAATAATCTGCACGCATTCCCACTCGACATTTGTATACCACCCAGTGACCTCTGTAGTTCCTACACACATGAATATATGTAAATATTAAACAACCTGCAGCCTTGTTCATAAGATCTATAGATATAAAATAAAAAGTCTGAATATTCATTGTCGACATGCATACGTAATACAAAACTTGTTGATCTTTTCGTGATCAAATCAAGTTTGTAACTCGATCGAAGTTCGATTACTATTATACTCCGAACCAGTAATTTAGTCAGATTATTTGCATACCTGGCGAGTCTGGAGGAGACCGAAGCCTGAAGAAACTCAGTGATCGTGACAGATCATCTAGCGGGGCTGACACAATAAAACGTGATGTGACTTAAGCAACTTCCATCGCAAATGCCAAATTAGAATTCAGCGTAGGCCGCGTGCCGTACACGGTGAATCGTGTGTGCAAAAACACGATGGATTGCCGGCTGTTGCTTCTAAATAATAAAAAAATTCTCCATAACCTGGCATGTTTATTATTTTTAATAAGAGAAATAAAAGAAAATCTTGGTATTATAACATATAACCCAAGTTAGGAAATTACCACCTTAGGGAGTTTTTTTAAAGTGCGACCAACTAAGAGCAGACGAAACTTGTACGACACTTTTACCACTTTCCTCGATCGTAATTTTCGTGTACTCGCGATGACCCCTGTGGTCTAGTTGGTAGAAACTGATATTTTACTATTATCTTACAACTCGGAGGTCTCAGGTTCGATTCCCGTGATCAATTGTTTTTCAAAGGGTTCCAGTCTGGTTTTCACTTCCGACTTCTTAATCATCTTTCTGATTAGTTAAAAGAGATGGCCATTGCATTGTAATAAACCTGGTTGTACTGTTTATAAAACATAATGCTTTTTAGTAAACTGTGAACGGGTTTCTATATGAATGGCTTCGACAATAAGCAAAATTGTAGCTATTGGAGCGATGAAAACCGAAGACTGAAAACACCAGAGACCACTCCATTGTGCTCGAGAAACAGTTTACTAAAAAAATATTACGTTTACAAATATTAATCCTATTGTTATTTTCAGTAAATATTTATTCTACTAAATTTACACGATCGCTGTATTTTCAGATTATTTCTAAACCGATACATACCATAGTTATTGAAAAACATCGAATATTTTCATGTATGCACACAGCAAATACGACAAAAGCGAGAACTTTTTAAAATATGATTTTATCATGGACCAGTCTCATAAGCATATAAATTTAATAATTAGAGGTACATTGAGATCTGAGTATCTTTATCAATTATTTAAAGTGACTGGTTATTTGCATGCAATATACATCCCATGGAATGTAAGATCAATAGGCGTGTTCAACTGATATGTTTCACAATAATGTAAAAGCCCTTAGAGATCCCAAAACGGTGAGACAATTTTTCAGAGGACTTATAAATGAGATAATAAGGAGAAATATACAAACGAGAATTTTGAATACCTATTATATTGATATATAAATAATTATTATAATCAATTTGCATTTTATTTGGTAAAGTGATCCAAATTGTTATTATAAATATCAAACGCCAAGATTTTTATAATATTTATTTAATAATTAACACAAAAATGCATCTGCAGTGTCCCGTTTTTCAGTGCGGCTCGTCCAATCAGCGAAATATTATCAATCGAGATAATCGAGTACCTATGTTTGTTTGTTCTACCTGCTTAAAGAGACGATTCCCATCTGAGAAACAACATTCGAGAGTACCACGTCTTTTACAAGATTTTTTTCAAATTGTCACAAGTATAATATATCAAATGCGTAGCTAATTGTGGATAATCTCAATGAATGAATATAAATTAATACTATCGTTTAATTTAATAAAATATCATCCTCAAATCCACACACCTTTTGATAAACTATCCTGATTTTCAAAAGCTTAAAAAATATAAGTGTTCGCGAAAACATAGGTGACTATGACAGAAGCTATAGTATTTATCGGGACAATATGAATAAGCGATTAGAGGCGTGACTTGATACTGGTAATCTACATTATTATTTTCTCCATAATTATTTTTTTGTATCCAAGCACAAAATTTATCATCACTAGTTTATTTTTTGTAATATTGACCTAGGTGATAAAACGCTGGTCTTCGTCCTCAAAGTTATCGGGTTCGATTCCCGTTAGTATAAAAAAAAAAGTTTTTCAGTTTGAGATCATATGGTAATAATAACGCGCATCACTAGACGTATGCGAGTGTTGTTGCTTGTACAAGTGCGGCATTAAACCAAAGGCTCAATTACTGAGGTCGAAGACAATATTGTCTCCCGGTCATGCTCTTTAATATGTCCGCATAATCAATTCAGATATTTTGAGGTGTACCATACGATTATGTTGTATTTAATTAAATCATTTATGAAAATTACTTATAAAACACTACATTTTTTGAAGTGTGGTTACCATACAAGCATATGTGCTTACCACACAAGATATGTATACCAATGGGAAAACACAAGTAAGATGCACGTCGGGAACATCACATGAATTTCCAATTAAAGTGGGGGTGCACCAAGCATCTGTCCTCAGTCCACTGCTGTTCATAATTGTCATGAATTATCTAACTAATCATTAAATGAACTGTATCCTTAAGACTATGCTTTTTGCAGATGATGTAGCACTGATATCATATAACGATTGTGACTTGCAGAGTAGCCTGGAGAGATGGAGAAAGATCCTGGAGGAAAACGGCTTAAAAATTAGTAGGAAAAAGACAGAATATCTGTACCTGCCATTTGAAGACCCGAATGCCACAACTCCTTCAATGCAACTGGATGGGGAAATATTAGCCGGCTGTGGCTCAAAGTATCTGGGCTCACTCATTCACATAGACGGAGGGTGCGCCCCGGATGTTGACCATAGAATAAGTGTGGGATGGATGAAATTCAGATCGGTAATAGGAGTCTTGTGTGACCCAAAAATGCCTATAAAACTGAAAGGAAAGGTATACCAGACTATCGTTAGACCCGCAATTATGTATGGCTCAGAATGCTGGACTATGTATAGCTCCTACTCTAGGCAACATGAAACAGCAGAAATGCGAATGCTTAGGTGGTCGGCAGGAGTATCACTAAAATATAAAATTAAGAGCTCACGCATTCGTGGTAGCCTGGGAGTCACTGACATAAACAGTAAGCGGGAAGAGCGACAGCTGAGATGGTACGGGCACATAAGACGGAGACCACCAGACCATACTGTAAATCAGGCAATGTCTGTGGATTTTCCTCGATAGCCGTCCAGAGGAAAACCAAAGAACTCCTGGATGACTCAATGCTCCAAAATCCTGCAGAGAAATGGCCTAGATGAAAGCGACACCCAGAACCGAAGAATATACAGCCTGAGAACGAGAAGAGCCGACCCCAACAGCCTACCTAGGCAATGAGTTGGGACAGTGCCAGGATGAAGAAGATTTTTTGAAGTGTTAATAAACGTGATTTAAATTCGATAACAGATTTTTGATACTGCGAACATACAGAAAAATATATATCGGTCGATAAATCAGTCAAGCATACAAAACAACACTTTTTCGCCTCCTCCGTATGCATAAATCTTCTCACACAGTTCCTGTTGTTTCTCATACTTCAAAATGGCATTTACTTGGTCTAACCATACTTTTTTCGGTTTCCCGTGGTCTTTTTTACTCCACTTAACACACCGGTTTTTCGCTCACATTTATCCTTAGTATTTACATTTCTTATTAAGTAATTTTTATTTATTTTATATTTGATACAGATTTAGCCCAATTACATCAAATAAGAGATATGGTCGATACCAATATCGGAAATTTCGTTCAACGCAACAACAATCTAAAAGAATCGCATTTCACGATGGTGTCAATATTTGTCGGGTAAATTAAACAAAAAAAATTCAATCAACAAGAAAGAGGTTTGTTATTTTACCTATTAGTAATTTATATTATATATGTACACATAGCTGCGTAGGTATCTTTTTACACTTAAGGCAATAGCCAAGCGTATACATAAAAATGTGGGATAGAGCCATGATACAAATTAAATATAAATATTTGAATTATTGTAAATCTGCGATATACAGGTATGCCCCGATTATTGCAGTTAATGTTGCCAGGAAAACGCCGTATTAATCGGGAAGTAGATTTTTTTGTAAAGATACTTTTGATTTCCTATTTCTTGCATCGATTATTTATTATTTTACGTCCACATTTAAATCAATAAGCTACCTAGTAAATGAAATGCAGTTTTTCATTTTAAAAGTTTAGTTGAGAGCACCAGCATGCGCATGAAAATGTGAACGAAATGTTTCATTTTTGGCAAAATATTTTAGCCGAATTGTTTGTTTTACACATTTTTTCTTATTTTCTTGGTACATTTCACTCGATAGCAAAGAATTGAATTTTCTATTTCTCTGGGCACATTACGTTCTGTATCCATTATTTTCTGTTTCTAAGATTCAAAATTAGAAAACATTTCACTACGTTCAGTGAACGTGAATTCATTCGTTGTTGTTTTAACTTCATCTTCATCTTGGTATGATGGTGCACAAAATTTTGTTCTAAGATCAGTAATATCATATATTATCTGGAGATTGGGGCAATTATTGGTCAATTTGCAGGTATCGTGACGCCCAAAAAAATCCCAACACTTCGGAACAGTTTTGGGCGGCACGATACCTGTGAAATAATCGAAACTACCAATGACCGGGGTATTTCTGTGTTCGTTAGTTCGATTCTTGAATTCGCAAAATAAATTAAGTATTTGAGTCAGATCCAACATTACTCACTGAAACTACAATATCTTGGCCCCCTATCTTAGAAGAAAGCAATAGATAAAAAAGCTAATTACGCAAACATATAAATCACACGACGCTCGTGTTACTGAAATGTAAACACAAAAAAGAGGAAATATCTAACAAAAATGAATAACATCTATGTTATACAAGACTTCGAGAGATAAAAATAACTTCTCACAATAGACTGGAGGAAACGAACAATCGAGTTTGTGAGTGAGTATAGAGAATACATCCTCAATATACTCTCTTGTTTCTCATACTTCTTTCCTTTCCGTTAGTATTTTTTTCCAAATATCTCCTTCCAAACTTTCCTTAGTCTACCTACTCTGCGCTCCCCATTAATTTCAGACATATAATGAAAATAAAATGACAATTTACATAGCGCCGTTTAGAGAGCAGACTCGCCTTAAGGGCGCTCAAATATATTTGTTTAGTAAATCTTTCGCAATTCATTCTCCCAATATGCTTATCGGAATAATACTAATCGTTTTGAGAATGAAATATATGTACATATGATACATACCTATATATTCTCGAACATTCGAAGCAGAATTTCTGGCGCCAATGGTCTCGTAAATAGTGGGCTTGTTATTTTTAGACTTCTTAGTTAAATCTCATTCCATTTGATGTATTTATTATAGAGTGCTTATGGTGATTTTATAGTACGAAACTGCGGTTAACAAATACTTTATATATTATTATTATCGATGATCTACTTCCGTAGCCTAGTTATAATACGCCTGTCTTTCATCCCAGGGGTTGTAGGCTCGATTCCTGTTGGAATCTAGTTTTTTTTAAAGGATTTCAATCTGGTTCTCTCTTAATGCCTCTTTAATGTATTTCTGGTTGGTTGGAAAAGATTATCATATTCTAATAAGCCCGCTAGGTTATGTTGTATATCACGATAATGTATGATAATATAATACAATGAATAATATCATCATGTTTAAAAAAACGCTACTTTAACGTCCATGCTAAGCATATAACAAGGTCGAAACATTTGTAAAAATATTAATGAGAAAATAGATCGAAGATATTGGTAATATTTTCTCTCATACATAAACTTCGATACACTCTCGAGATTACACAATCACGTCACTGTTTCGTCAGCGAGTAGACGGAGTCGCTTGAGGTCTTCCGGAAACGAGAAAACACCTGCTAACCACACAGATCGTTGTCAGATTTGGTATAAGCAACAAAACAAGATTAAAAATCACAACTAGTATATAATAGAATTGGTAGTAGCTGATGTAGTCATGAATTTTGTAATAGCTGATGCAGAAGTGAATTGGGTAGTCGACAGTGTAATAAGAAATTGATATTTGATTTAGTAGTGAATTAGGCAATAGCTGATGACTTCGTGAATTTGATAGTAGCTACTATAGTAGTGTATGTTAGTAGAAAATTGGGTTGTAACTGTTGTAGTAGTGCATTGGGTAGTAGATTATATTGAATTGATGATTCGCCGTGGTCTACATAGAAATATCAGTTGTAGAATTAACTTGGCCTATCCGACGAATCACCGAGCGCAGCCTTGGAATAGTATTCTCTATCTTTCCCTTAACCACGAGCTTTTGTATCAAAACTTCATCAGGGTATATTGCATATGCAATCGAACTATAGACAATCATCAAATTATGACGTATATGTTTTACTCTATCTCGAAAAGCTATAAGATTTAATTAATCGATTAAGGCTCTTCTTCTTCTTCTTGAACAATGCCCGTGAACTCCTATATTTGAAGGAATATACACCAATGGCAAGTGACGTCCACTCCATAGGATTTCGTTAGTTCTATTCACATGGGCGAAATCGACATGATCAAGGTTCATAAAGAAATTACAAAATCGTATAAAATCTACACGGAATTTATGTGCATTGATTGGAGATTTATACCACCACAAAGTAAGTATAATATATATATATAAATATGGTTTGAACTTGAACGAAATATAAACGAGTGAAAACAGGTTCATATTCCAGCGTTCGTTGTGCAAAGCTTCTCCTCTAGTACGTAGGTTGGTTATATTACACAGCGTTTGGATCTCGTGAAAAACAGCAACGCCAGCCAAACAATGCAATCGCTCTGAGTATTATAATATAATAGAGGCCATGACCCGGGTATATTCGCTGGGCCATTGATAATGCTTGTAAAATTAATTTTAAAGACATATATTAAGCAACCCGTATTATTGAATGTTGGGCGATTTTTAATATTAGACAATTGATATTAATGGTATTGGTTGGACCAGTTATTTCAGTGAAATTAAGTTGTGCTCTATTGGTTTGGATTGATGTGGTAGACGATTTTTTTAGTCATTTATTGCATATTGCCAGTAGGAGTGCAACTCTTCTTCGATAGTTCAGCGTAATTTTAAACAAAATCAAAATACAAGTAGGGAACGATAAATAGATAAATCTATTTAGAAAATTCATGAAACTTCTACATAATTTCTTGCATCAAGTTTCTTTCTATCACCTTTCCATAACAGTCCTCGTCGACGATCTTTCGATTTATTCTTATAGAAAGTCTGATAGTCTGATCAACGCAATATGAAAATACAATAGATAATAAGCAATAGTGAGCAAAAACATGTTATAGACGACGGCAGCACACATTTTTTTCCACTGTTACTTATATTTTATATATATGAAGATGAAATATTTTAATACGACTTTCGATCACAATACCTCATCTTCACACTTGAACAATCAATGAATTCTTAATAATACGAAGGTTCTTGGTAATTGTATCGAAATTAAGGTCCTAATTAGTATAAAGATGTTCATAATTGTGCAGAAGCTTTTTCGGTCCGTGAAGAGGAAGAAATGTGTTAAGGCATAACATTGAAATGTATTAATGAAGTTTATTGTATTTTTTCTTGCCCGGCATACGGCTGGGCCTTCTGGGTCCTGGCATGTTGTGTGCGGTAGTTCGTGTGTACTTATTTTTTATAGCAGATTGTATGAATCATGTTAGTGTTTTGACATTTATCTATATTATTGTAGCATCTTGTATTTCTGTATTCACTTGCACTTCGGTTGTGTTTTATAAAAATGTGTATGGACGAAATCGGCCGTAAATGAATAAATAAATAAGAGGCTTCCTCTTTAAGATATGTCTATTCGTACTACTAGGTTGAAACTAGTTAAATGATTATCCAGCATTCGGGCACAACTTAGTATTTGTGATTTAAATCACACGATTCTATTTAATTATAACTCTCCATCAAAAATATGTTTTACGAGTGGACCGTGTTGTTGGTTCGGATACCAATATCTAGAAGGAACAATATGACAAACCAGAAATATATACGAATATATAACGAGCCTACCTGCTGAAGAAACTGGACAGTCCTTTCTTTTTCGTTTTAGAAACGTCCGTCTTTGGAAGACATTCTTGGGACGCATCCGCTGTTAGGACATTGTCATCCTTGTCGTCTTTGCTGGTGAAGCTGCACTCAGAGAGACTGGATATGGTACTGGAGAAACTACCTCCATCCGTGGTCCTCTGGTGGCCTGTCCTCACCAAGGTACTCCTGGGAGACTCACTCGAGAGGCTATCACTCTTTTCACCATTGCTTAAAGAATAATTACCCTCATCACTGAAACTACCTTTTTTCGAATCACAATCACTTGTCGGAGATGTCTTCTTTCTGTCTAGGTTCTTTGGACTCACAAAGTGCAGCTGTTTTGTGATAGGATTATAGGCTAAGGAAATATTGTCTAGAGCCTGACTCAACCTCATAGTTCCCTGGGGGAATCCTCCGTTGTTGCTCATGTCAAGGCAACCCCTTAGATCTTTCACTGCTGGACTGGCTACAGACAAATGCTCATCTTGACAGCCACTTTCTTTTTCACGGTTTCTTTCGCCCAAATCAAAACCATTGTTTATGTGGATATTTACCGAATCCGATTGACATTTTGTCTCGCAATGATTTTCTTTCGTCTTGTCGCATCTCTCAGGCCATGTTTTGTAGTTGTTTAAATTAGATTTCTCATTGTTTATATCGTTTAAGCTGCCTTTTCGAGCGACAGAAACAGATTCACCGAATTCTTTGGCACTGTGTGTACTAACATTACAATGATTCATTTGAGATTTCTCACCTAAAAGAACTTTTTTATAATAAGGATTCGGAGAGGTGACACTATTCAAAGGATTTCTTAAAATATTAAAACTTTTAACAAGCTGACTACTACACGTCAAAATATTATTGTAATCGAAATGATTATTTTCATCGCGCCCTTGACATCTCGTGATTTCATCTATATTTTCATCGCACTTTATTTCACTTAATTGACATGAACTCGATTCTAAATTCTTCATAATTTTTCATTTGGAAACACATTTCTAAAATGGTTATGTATGAAAACATTTGCAATGTTTTTGAGCGAAAGCGTATGACACAAAACACAACATCCCCACCGATCCGTCGAATTTTATTTACTAACGCGAAGCTAGCTGCATTCCGTTATGTACAACCGCACGAAACGAACTTGTACAAATAAAGCGAATCCCCGTAAGTCAATCGGCTACAATATCAAGCTGTAAAGCGCAAATTAAGCTTTACATTAGGGTGTTATTTCCACTATGCAAACAGTAATAGCAAACTGACTTATTAATGAAAAATATTTATTTTTCGGTGATATTTAGTAACATTTCCACAACATGTATATTTTCATGTAGAACATGATTATGGTTTACTGTCAAATATTATACATTACTTATGAATCGTAGTGTATTTTTAAGTTACTCACTATATATAAGCTAAACATGAGAATTCTGGATTCATAAAATTAAGCATACAATGGTATAGAGCTCTATAAATAGGGCTAATTACCTAAACCAAAAATAGATGTCTTATGACATACTGAAAAGAGAATAGTGTTAAGCACCTTCTGAATGCCTCTAGAATAAAATCAACTATAAAAATGTCATTCCAAATTCATGTATATTTCTATCTCATAAGAAGCATTAGGGTAAACTTAGATTTTAAAACGTTTACAATCATAAAAAGCAGTATGGTAAACATAAATTTTAAAACGTTTACAATTATTTTTATTATTGCCTTTTCAAAATTAATTAGTACACGACTCGAAATCCAATTGAATAATATTTAAATGTTACCATTTGTTTGCAAATCTATTGGTAACACTTTTTTTTATTTTTCCATTCAAATTTTATTTCCAGTTAGATGCTTTCGTTCCAAACAGATTTAGTTTCCCCTAAATGAAAAAAATAAATCTAATTATAAACCTGTCCGAAAAACTTAAGTTATGTCAAAATTATATATACGAGTAATTTAAGTGAAATTTAGTATTGATTTTTTAAATAGTTTTTTACGGATGAATTGATAGTTAATAAAACTAATGAATTCACAAAAAAAAATTAATAAAAAAACCATATGGAATTCTTGGAGAAATGTAAACAAAGAATTTAGAGCTTAGTTGGGACTCATTTTAAACAAAGGGGTGAGACCACACAGTAATCTCCAAGATAAGTTTTCGACTTCTTCCACTGCCTACACACCTTTTTTTAGAAACTTGTTCAAAAGAGATAGCTTTTTACAATTATTTTGGATGCTACATTTAAAATAAAATGAAGTTGATAAAAATGAAACTCTTGAGTGAACAACGTGAATTGTTTTATGGAGTATTTAGATAACAAGTGTAGACCGCATATCATATTCCGCAAGAGATAGTGGTCGATAAGTCAGTAGTAAATTTTAAAGGCAGGATTTGTTTTATGACTTAAAATTAAAATAAACCAAACAAATAGGGAATCAGAATATATGTTTTAGCGGATTCAGATTCTGGTTATGTTTATTCTCTTGTTCCATATTATGGCTCCTTAACCACGAATAAATAAACAAGACGTGATCTCACATTTAAATCAAGAATTGTTCTGCACTTGTATTGGGAGTATAAATTAGTTCGGTCCGTTTCCAAAAGATGGCTCTGGCTGTTATGAATGGTTCATAGTGACAGCCGATTTTGGCGGTTTCAGAGAGGTTAGACATCTGCCAATAATATTCAGTTTATATCGCTTTGAGTTTCATGCAAAAACCTTGTTTTGTACAGTGTTGAAAATGTCGAATTTTGTGTTAACCAAGCAGCATTTGCGGGAGGTTTTAATTTTCTGCTTTCATTGGAAGAAAAGTGCAGCTGAAGCCCATCGAATGCTTGTCGAAGTTTATGGTGACGCTGCTCCAACTGATAAATCATGTAGGGAAGGGTTTCGACGTTTCAAGGATGGAGATTTCAGCGTCGAAGACAAGCCTCGCTCTGGACAGCCAAAAAAATTCGAGGACAAAGAATTAGAGGCATTACTCGAAGAAGATCAGAGTCAAACGCAAGAGGAGCTTGCAGAATCATTGGGAGTGACTCAACAAGCCGTTTCCGTACGATTGAGAGCCATGGAAATGATTCAAAAACAAGGAAATTGGGTGCCTTATGAACTGAAACTGAGAGAAGCTGAAGAGTAAAGAGTAAAGAAGAAGAGAAGCTGAAGAGTGAAGGAGCTGAAGGTATTCATCTTATATTCACTGATCGGCTTTACACAAACCTTCGATTGGGTGAAGAATTTCTTAAATTAAAAGCACATTTAACTGGCATAATAATGAATAGAAAAAATATTCCAATATCAATAAAAAAATCCGTAAAAAATAATCAGTTGCTTCTTACCTCAAAAGACAAGTGAAATGTGACATTGCACACAAATGTTTATTCTAATGACAGTGAAATTGTAATGAAATTATTATAAAACCAGATATGGTAATTAATTACACCAAATGTATACTGAAAAATACTACCAATCAATAATATACTGCAGCCTACCCATTTCTGAAAAAAAAAGTTGAAATGGTGGTGAAAACTCTTTTTTGGGGAATGGAAGTGTCTGTAGATAATTCTTACATTTTATTTAAAGAAAAACAAAGAGGGGTGAATAAAAAAGCAAAGTCACATCTTGAGTTTGTTGATAAACTTATTCTTCAGTTGGTCGGAAATCAGAGAAGATAAGATATGGTTTAAGCGATCCTCATCGAAGCCCACTGGTCGTCCAGAACGCTCCATGTCTTTTAGGTCGAAATTACCATCTTTGAAACACAAAAACCATCAACGAGCTGTCTTTTAATTCATACTATCTTCACCGTACACTTCGCAAATATCGCGAGCAGCTTTGGTAGCTTTATTCCCTCGATTGAACGCGAAGAGAAGGAGGTGTCTAAAATGCTCACTTTCGTCTACTTCACATTCCATTTTGAAAGCTTGTAATCAAATAAAATAATACATGTAACGTTAAAGCAAACACAATATCTTGTACAGCAGAAAATTTTCCTTCAAATTATGTATAACCTTTACCATTTTGTTTTACTTTTGGTGCTCATTTTTAAATTGGAAAAAAACGGACACAACTTATGTTAACACCCAATATAATCCGACCTATCTTTTATAATTTTGTATAATCCAACCTATCTTGTATGATTTTGTATAATCCAATCTATCTTGTATGATTTTGTATAATCCAACCTATCTTCTATGATTTCCGACCAACTGAAGAATAAGTTTATCAACAAACTCAAGATGTGACTTTGCTTTTTTATTCACCCCTCTTTGTTTTTCTTTAAATATAATGTAAGAATTATCCACGGACACTTCATTTTGTTATCCATTTTGTTTTACTTTTGGTTCTCATTTTTAAATTGAAAAAAAAAATGAACACAACTTATGTTAACCTAATACAAAACCATAGAAGATAGGTTGGATTATACAAAATTATAGAAGATAGGTCGGATTATACAAAATCATAGAAGATAGGTTGGATTATACAAAAAAAGACACTCTCGATCCAGAACAAAGATTAGATGGAAAATTACACATGCTTATTCCTCAAAAAGAAAATAAATGTGGTAAGTGTGTAGTGTGTTCTGATAAAAAAACAACGAAAAAGGATATTATATGATATTTTTGTAAAACTAGTGATATAAAACTGGCTATGTGCGTGGGAGAGTATTATGAAAAATACAATACATTAAAAAAATTTAAATTATTAGTTTTAATTTGACAATAAGCATATATTAAGATGTGTAAATATAATAATTAAACAAAGTTTGGAAAGTAAGTGTATAATTTTTTTGTTTAAAAACACTTCTCATCTTTGACCGCCTTCAGCTCGTCAGGTGCAAACATATTTAAATAAAAATTGAGCAATAAAAGCCACACATTTTACAAAATGATTGTCATAAACAATACAATAAATGTGAAACTCATGATTTAATCCGGTTTAGTAATTATCTTGTTTTCAAATAACTTAATTTAATAGATTGTCGAAAAACGCATCCCAAAAAAACATATAATTATGGCCACTAATGGAGACAAACAGATTGTCTCAAAAAAATGAGCATAATATTTAGTTATTTAAAAAAAAATGATCCCATTTTTTGATCAAATAAGGATATTGATTCGATTTAATATATATTTTTTTATTTGAAAAGCAGAAATTTGGTTATAAAATAAAATATATAATTTTTTTAGCCCCAAAGTAGTCTTTTAATAATGGTTAAATTCAATCACAGTGCAAAGTGTTAATGGAAATAACAAAAACTAAAGGTTTTCAAAACTTTTATTACAGAGATAATGTTTTCAATTACAATATTTACATACATTTTCTTACATCTCACCAAAAAAAATAGAAGCTTTATTTTTAATAAAAGAAATAAAATCCTGTAAATAAAAAAAAACAAAAAATCTCGAATATCGGAATCCACGTGAGGGGACGGATTTGGCACTGAATCTTTATATACATAAAAAAAAAAAACAAAATTAATTATTACAAATCTTTACCACAAGCACAAAGAACACTTGATCACATTTGCAAATAAATTTTATTAATAGTATAAATAATGAACATTTTTACTTGGCAATCACAATGATATTGTATGAAAAAAAAATTGTGATATGAATGTTAAATTCATTAACAAGATCAGTTGGCATCAAATCTTCATGATATTGATTGAAATTAAATAATACAAGTTATTCCATTAACAAGATTAATAAGAAAATATTAAAACTAAATAATAGCCTGGGGTTCGGGAAACTTTCTATCGAATAGCCAAATTAGAAGAAAATAATGTTAAGAGACACAACAATACTTTTGAGTTCTAAATCAAATGGAAAATGCTCACGTACGTATTACAGAACAAGGATCAAGAAACTTTATACCTTTTCTACACAAGCAAACACCACTTGAGCCAAGTTTTAATGATCAATTTTTATCTTTTCCGTGGTCTAAGTGATTTGCGTGTCATTGAGTAATAATGAATTTCTCTCTAAACAAACTCATTCACAATACAAAAAAGTATTGTGAATAAGTTTGATGACGACCTCTGTGGCTTAGTTGGTAAGACGCTCGTCTCCCGATTCGGGAGTTGCGAGTTCAATCTCCGTTGGAACCCACTAAAGGTTTTCACTAAAGGCCTCTTGAAAATCTTTCTGGTTGGTCGGAAGAGATTGCCACATTGCAATAAGTTCGCTAGGTTGTACTGTATACAACGAAAGTGTAATATAATACAATACAAAATAGTATTTCATCATCGTTATTGTCTTCCCTTTCTCCTTTCTGCTCTGGGTTGTAACTTTGCCATTAAAAATCTTAACTAATCTTGATCTCTGGCTTACTCTTCCCCCTCCACCCAGGCCAGCCTGTCTCTTCTCAGAAAACCTCTCTAACTCCTTCTGGACTGACCCTGTAAATTCTATAAGAGATTGTTGTTTCTGCCATAAATATTCCTTGCCCAAGTAATATTGAATATTATCATTTAAAGGTTTTTAGGAAAACATTATATTTGTTACTTTAAAAATTTTACAATAAAATTAACTAGTTTCTTAAAAACGAACATATATCTTCTCTATTGTATAGATTTAATGAAAAATATAATAAAACTAATGAGTTACATTGAAAAAAGACACAACAATAATCAAAAGATATTTTATTGATACTCTATTGCACTTAAATATCAACAAAAAATGTAGGAAAATAATAGTACAAATTTCAACTATAAAAAATATATTATCAATTGCAAAATCATTCGGTTCCATCAAATTTCCAGTAAAAGTGTAAACACCATGCTGTTTCAAATTAAAATGTTATTATAAAATGATTTATTCTGCTTTAAAGTCTTCGAGTTGTGTTATTATTCTTTCTCTTTAAGATTTTTGAGTCCTTAATCGGGCTTACTCAGATAGAAATAGATATTTGTTGAACATTTCAGACAGTATTGTCTGGTGTGTAGTGAACTAAATACCCATTATGGATGTCCTAGTTTAAAACCCACTTTCAGATTTATTTGTATCTGAATTTATTGGGTAGCGCTTATAAGCTACGATTTATGAAATGAAAAAAAAACTTTATTTAAGCATTGGAATTTTTTGAAACTTCTATAATGTTTTATTATTACAGAGATCTAGAAAGGCTAATCAAATTCTACATGTTTGGAAATGGGTCTTTCACACGCATTTTATTTTATGCCTGATTTTACCAGTTCACAAAAACTAAGGTACACGTTTTCTTTATACATTTATATTTTTGCCCTTTAAAAATGATGGAATTTATCAAATTTGTAAGTGAGTGCAGGCAATGTAACTGGTGTCATTTTTTTTTACATAAATAACATTATTAACAACTAATGGACAAGTTGTAAAATTTTATTATGAATTGTTCTTCATAATATTATATAAGTTTGCAAACAACATTCATTGTACCTAGGGATTAAAATACCTTTCTTTGAAAATAATTGACAAAAATTCAAAATAAATTACTTAAGCAGGTTTGACACTATGCATTTATGTATTTAAAAATATAAAAATTCATTTTTCAGGAAAAAATCAACTTATTTATGTTCAGGTTCAAAATCAACTCGTGACTTATCAAATCATTCAGCATTAGTAACATGTTTTTATAACTTGTACATAGAAAGAAAAAGTATTGACACACGCTGGTAACATTTATACACAAAAGATAAAACTTGGCAAAATCTAGTGGATGTCAAATAATTTTTCAAATGATAATATACAATAAAGGTAGCATTAGGTTTGAGCCATTAATATTAAATATGAGTGACATGTATCATAAGAAAGAAAAAAATGATGATGTTTATAATAATAAAATACCTTAAAACTATTGGTCCATGAAAATAAAACATTCGAACTAAAATTTAAATATTAAAATGAGAATATTTTATTTGTATGATTGTGATCTAAATAAATAATGCTGAGAGATAAGAGGTATAAAAATAATTTAACTAACTAATATTTAAGAAAGAAAATATTTTGAACAAGAAAGATACATACATTAATTTATATGTTAAATCACATTTCAATGGGCGAGCAAAAATACAAAATGCTAAGAATGTCTTCTCACTTATTCAATATTTAAATAATATTTGCACTCTATGTTGTCATAACAAAACATCTGGTCAATTACAGTTGTGAATTTGTCAACCTCTGGTTTATTAGATCATTTGTATACTAGCTCATTCTGTAAAAATGTAGCTAACATGAAATAACACTATGTTGATACTAATTTAATTTCCTTATGTGTTGTATTTTTTATTTATTCCATCAAATCAAAATATCAATTGTCATTATAAAAACAAAAAGCAATTACATCGTAAATAAAATAAACAGACTTTTGTAACTTAAAAAAAAAAGATTTATCAATTATGATATTCATAATGTATTATTGAAACAATGAGAAATTTAAGGTCACTAAAATGCAGAAAAATAATATAAATACAATGTGTATATTGGAGGTTTTTTAACAATTTTCAATATATATATATAATGCATAAAAGTATCTCAAAAAAATCATTTTAGTCGCATTTCTTTTATATCTTTAAATATATCACTCTTTTATCACTAAAATTTCCCATTATTTATTCTTGAAAAAAATGTAATGAGTTCCCTAAGAAAGATTGAAATAAGCTCATAAAATTTAATATTTAGTCAAAGTCAAGAATCTACCACCTTAATTGATTTTGTTACAAAAAATTATATCAGAATATCTATTTACAGAGTAAATGCCGTTATTATAGAATTCATATAAAGTTGATAAGATACAAATATTAATAAAATTGTAGAAGAAACTATTGTACCATTTATGAGTTCAGATTCATAAATAAAAACTTTTTGTGTAATTATTTTTTCATATCATTATCAAATTACTAACAAAATGCAAAGATTTATTTATATTGTGTAAAATGTAACAATCATATAAATTTGACAAAAATAGATATTTATTTAAGATTGTATTCATTTTTATTATTTTATAAAGCTATTAAAATCCTAGCAAACAAAATGTTACTAAAAATAAAACTCTATTATAAATTTAATAGTATAATTTGATATTAATCAAATAAAAATATATGATTGAACAAAATTCAAAAGAAAAAAAACAGAAAAATGAGGATAAATTTACTAAGCCATTTCATAAATAATTTTTGATTATTAAATTCGCAGAGCAAAAGAGTAAATATTCATACTTGTACATCAATAAACTAGTAGAATATGTATTCGTTATGTTAAGTCGCAGTATTCTCTAATTCAGGAAACAATTCAGCTAGAATAATATCAAGAAGATTGTACATGAGCTGAAAAAAAAACTAATTTTTAACAGGCAAATTCAAGAAATACATAAGCAATCAAAGGATATTTATGAATTTTCATATCAGAAATAAAATATTTTCTATGACTGAAATAAAAAAAAAAAACTATAACTATGCATCGTCACATCACATTGTTTATAGGGCAAACAGAATAAAAAAAATCCCATACATTGCTGTTCATAGTATATATTGCCTTCTTCAATGTTCATTCATAAACATTCTTGTTCATCTCTCGTCAATAGTTCATTCATTGTTTCAACCAAGTCTCTATTTCCCCTATGGTAAAGATTTCTTGTCAGTCAATCAGCAGATTCTAGATAGATTATTAATGCCATCAAATTCGACAATTGAAACAGTTACAACTATAAGAGCAGTAACAATTAATTCAACCAATGAGATTGATTTTGAATATATACAACAAATTTTAAGTTCATAGTTTATTTTCTTGAATAAATAAATAGTGTAGCTCTCATAAAAAGTGTTATATTGGTTATTAGTTACAGCTTATGTAGACTTACTAAAAAAATAACTATACAGCTTTTATCTCGAAATATGTCCACCTATTTTACATGGCATTCATTAGCTCCATTTACATTGTTTTTATTTATGCACTGTTTTCCTGGAACCAATTGCCCACATAAATGGACATAATACTGTATTTCAAGTAAAAGCTAATTAAAAAACTTTACATGTTCTGTTTTTTTTAATACTGTATTTCAAGGAAAAGCTAATTAAAAAACTTTACATGTTCTGTTTTTTTTAATACTGTATTTCAAGTAAAAGCTAATTAAAAAAACTTTACATGTTTTGATTTCTTTAAAAAAAACACATTCTTGCAAGAGTTATATGTAACATAAAATGAAAATTGTTTATGTAAAAACATTGAAAATGAAAAAAATGTTATGTTATAAATAGAAATAAAAGAACATTAAATTTCAAAACTTACTTGTTTATTAAGTAACGGATTCTGAAGAAATTCAAATAAATCATCTACACCCTTCAAAAAGTTTGAGCCCAATATAGTAGTCAATAAACTTGGAAAACCATTTTGTAACCGATGTTTCGCTCGCTGCCGTTTTTCAATTGGTTTCGATTTTTTGTATGACCTTTCTTCAAACAACAGTGCTGTAAAAAAATTATCCACATTATTAAACAATATGCTTTTCAATCAAAATAGTTCTTGCTATCTAAAGTTAACTAGAAATTAAAAAAAAAAACATAATGGCATATCGCATGAAATTCCTCTCTCTCTCATTCCTTTTCTTTTTTCTCTCATTCCTTTTCTTAATCATTGAAGATATCTAAGTCACAATATTAAGATTTTCTTATTTGAGGATTTTTCCTTCACTTTTATTGAAAAAAAATGGAAAACATATAGCGCAAGCAGTTATCGATTTTTATACATATTTCATATTTGTACATTTACTACTGATTAATTGAATTTTGTACATATAACTAGCTATCACTTACTCATCTCAACTGAAATAGTCAATCTAATGAATGAATTAAAAATAGACGTAAACAATGAAGATTTTAATGAGTTAATTGAATCTCACTAAGAAGCATTTTTAAACGAAAATTTAATGAAGAACTCATTTTTAAGATTTTATCAGTCAATGATTTGAATGAAGCCTTCATGTTTCTAGACAATTTTTCGAATATCATGGAAGCATATGATTTCAATGGAGAGCTTATATCACAAATATGTAGAGTAATTCATAGACACAGCATGATATTGAACTATCTATCAAGAAAAGAACAAAGAGGATAGTGTTTAACTATCTCTTGATAAATTTACTACAAAGAAAACACCTGATAGCAGTACTAATATTCCTCCTTAACTTTATTAATAATATGTCTAAATAGCTAGTTTTGTATTTGTATTTTGCATTCATGAATATTATGTTTCTATTGTAAAATGTTTCTATTCTATAAAACCTATGTTTCTATTGTAAAATGAATATATTAAAACACACCAATCCATGTTTTTTTTTATTGTTCAACTTCCGTATACATTTTCAGGAACCAATTATGCACAAATGTCAAGAACTGCCTATATTTAATACATTTTATAAATGTTATATGCATTATTATTGACCTAAGACTTACAAAATGACTCAGAATCGGGATGATACTCATATTATAAGATTGTCATGAGACAATTAAGCAGCCAGATTTTACCTTTAAGATTAATGGATATTAAATAAATAAAAAGGTAAATATGAGCACTACTCATCAATGTGTTTACTGTCAATTAAAGGCTGAACAGAATATCCACCATCGAAAAGATTTAATAGGAGGGAGAAAATAATTTTATTTACTATGAAAATCTAAATATATGTTTTATCTTAAAATCCTTTGATTCAAACCATAATTTGAATTTTCGGTACATTTTTACGGTACAACTGATACATTTTAGCACATACTTAAATTTTGTAATTTATTTTTAACAAACACTGTTTATTCCACTTTTTTTTTTTTTTTTTTTTATGACGGTATAACCCTACCGGTTTCAAGGCTTTCACCTCATCTTCAGGGGAGCGTCTTGTTTACGCTCCCCTGAAGATGAGGTGAAAGCCTTGAAACCGGTAGGGTTATACCGTCATAAAAAAAAAAAAAAAAAAAAAGTGGAATAAACAGTGTTTGTTAAAAATAAATTACAATGTCTTTAAACCTCCACAACGTTAATGCCTTAACTATAAACAACATACTTAAATTTTTATAGTTTTATGTCCCTTCTGTTAAACTTTCACAATAATGATTAGATGACATTCATGGCCTAGTTGATATGCCAGTCTTTCACCACGAGGGTCGCAGGTAAGATTCTCAATGGTATCCAGATTTTTTAAAAAAAAGGTTGTCAGTCTGGTTTTCACTTCAGGTTTGTTTAACACATTTTTAGTTAATTAGAAGAGATTGTAACATCTTAACAAGACCTCCAAGTTGTACTATATACAACGAAAGTGCAATCAATATACTATAATACAATTAGACCTTAATGCCTTGAACGAATCAATATGAATTATACATTATAAAAAATAATGCATTAAAATTGATAGCAATCTAAATTTCCTATCTATAATTATTCTATATTTTAATAATTTTATAAATTCTATGAATTTATAACAATTTATAAAAGTAAATAATTTTTATAAATATAATTTCGACTGATAATGATAAATTTGAAACCATGTATTGTATTATAAACTATTGTAAATAACATAACTAATTACCTTGGCCCAGTCTGATCAGATGCGCCAATCTTGGAGGTGATAAAACTCTGCAAAGAATATCTTCTAAATACTTATCAAACGCATCATCTATGCTTTTCCCTCCAAAGTCGCAAACAGTCCCAGCAATTCCAATTACAGGTCCTCTTACTTGGAAAACTTCTGATACTAAAAAAAGAGTTATATATTTTATAAATTTTATTGAAATGTTCACATATTTTTTACAAAACTAAAATAAATAAATATTAGGGTGTTTTATACCAATATAATACGTAAATATACATCCTGAAATTCCACGTATAACGATATTTAAATAATCGTATAACCATATTTAAAAAAGAAGGAATAATTTTCATTTAAAAATACAACATTCTCATTTAACACATTTTTCTTTGTTGTCCCCTCAATTCTAAGAAATATGATCAAAATTATCATTACTCCTCTCTGCTACGACCAATCTCTTGCCTCTCATATTATTATTTTCTGTAGTGTTGAATTCGTCAAAAAACTTAATTATTTAGATTTTAACTTACACAAAAAATGTAAAGATTGTGAAAATCCTATGACTTTGCACTCTTTTTTATTTTTCAATGATATGTCTAGTTTACTTTGAATTTCGAAATTATTTCCAAAAACACCATTGGTCAAGCATCTCGCAGTGTGTGATTCAGTTGTCTTGATGGATAAATTGCTGATTGTGTCGGTTGCTTCTTCACCATTGTCAACATCTTTCAATGGGTCATCTTTTCTGTAAAAACATGAAAAATACACCATAGACATTAAAGATTTTCTTCTAAATCTTTGACGTATATGTTATAATTGAAGCATTAGGTATGACAAACATCATGACCTAGTTGGTAAGTCATCTGTCTTTCAACTCAGGGTTGTCGGTTTGATACCCGTTAATACACAATGTTTCTAAAAAGGGTTCCAATCTGGTTGTTACATTTTCATTAATACATTTGTATGCTCAACATATCCGGGAAAACAAAATTGTCTCCCGGATTATAGCGAGGAGACAATGTTTTTAAAAAGGGTTCCAATCTGGTTGTTACATTGATATTAATTCATTTGTATGCTCAACATATTCGGGAAAACAAAATTGTCTCCCGGATTATAGCGGTTAAAGACAATAAAAAAAATTAACATTTACATATTTGATTCTCAATTTTATAGCATTAACATTTATTTATTTCTTTAACATCATTTGGCAACGACATTCGCTCAAAGTGTGATTCTGTTATATGACATTTCTTGTAAAGTGCCGAACAATAAAACCTTAAAGATTATTTTTACATAATTGTGTTAAAACACAGCAACAAAAAAAATCTATAAATATTGAATCAATGAAATATAAAATTTTATACTTACAATGAATGATAATAATCAACATCAGTGGATATTAAAAATGTATTCATGAATGAAACTAAATTTTGACCTTTTTCCTTTCTCAATTTATGTGTCACAGTCTGATAGATATTTCCTAAATCAGGTACAATAGAAAATCCAGGTCGAGCTTGTTCCGCCAAGGATGAGAAGTCATCGTCAGCAGTGAGGAACAAGTGAAGAAGATCACTACTTCTAAGCAGAGGTTTGAGTAAAAGATTTTGGAGAAACACTTCATATTTCATTTTTCGTACTTCTACAGCAGCTTTTGCTCTGAAAAACAAAAACGAAGATACTAAAAATATGGGAATACAACAACAATCTTCTGAGATTTCTTGATTAAAATAAAATTTATTAAAGGAGAGTATACATATTGTTTGTGTTGTATTTTATTTAAAATTATCGACATAACAACATTATATATGATTATTCACTCAAATTTCAACAGTGTGAAATTAATTCTTCTAGTCTGACTACACATTCCTTATAAGCTCACCAGACCAAATATTTTAGTCCTCCATAATGTAGTTACAACAATTAATTTGCCTGTATAACAAGACTACACAGATTGGATAGGTAAGGGTATATTTTGCGTATTTCCATATGACTGACTTCTTATAAGAGTAAAGTAAAGAAGTTGTTCTTGCTGGAATGAATTAAATTATAAGT
Source organism: Odontocerum albicorne (assembly GCA_949825065.1). NCBI lineage: Eukaryota > Metazoa > Arthropoda > Insecta > Trichoptera > Odontoceridae > Odontocerum > Odontocerum albicorne. Next base: position 36,155,138 of record OX463845.1, on the reverse strand, counting down.
CTGCTTTGTTGGATTCATCTTGTACTTGGTTCGCCTTTTTTCTATTGTGTAACACAATTATTTACATTTTGAATTGTTATTTTTATATTATTTTATAGCAAAAAGTTCATTTGGCCATTTCAATAAATAAAAATATATTTATGATATATATTTATAAACTCAACTGACAGAATTTAGCATTATTACAAGTAAAAAGGACTGTGTATTTGGCTTCTCTCACTTATGGGCACTTTAGTAAAGGTCCAATGAAAGGACATTGGAAATATCCAGGTAGCAGACATGAAATTTCTGCAGGGGGTAATGGGGAATTCTCTCATAGATTAAGAAATACAGAAATCCGGATCTAGGTTTAAGAGGTGTATGTCAAGTCGGGTTAGATAAGTGTTTTATATAGGGTGGATTTAGTTAAATTATCTTACAATGATCCTAAATTTATGAATAATTTACAATGAATTCTCATACAATTTTACACTCCTTTTTACAACTTTCCTAATTACGAGTATCTTATTTGTGAGCCTTCATTAAAATGGTTTTTGAGTAATTCAGTTACAATCCATCTACTATGCAGAGTAAATCAATCAACCAATTTTAGTGAAATTCTTTTAAGTAGAGCTGTTTAGAGAGCAGACTTTCCTCAATTCACTCTCCTTAGACACTTTTATTGACAGATTAAAATTATTTAAATGTGAAAACTAAAAGTTCAGGTGCATTTCCCAATAAAGAGTATCATAGGGTATAAAAATAAAGAACATTGTAAGTGAATTTCTGAGTATCACTAAAAATAAAAATTACTTTATAGTTTATTAAAGAAAAAATAAACATGAATTACCTTTTTGATGGCACATTAGCATCTCCCATTTCAACCTCCCCATGGAATTCAACTAACTTAGATTTGAGTGCATAGAAGTCAGCATCAGTCCTATCCACAGTCCATCGACTCTCATTGCCAAGACCCAGAGGATCTGTTTTTAAGACACTTATCGTGAACAAGTGTAGAATACCAGTTTTATTGTTGGCCTGAAATACAAAACATTTTCTCATCATTAACCACACCCTAATAATTATTTCTTATTGTTTTCTCAATCTATTCCAATATCTACTAAGACAGATCTAATATCTAATATGTGCACCCTTTAGCTCATGCATGCTCCCTGAATAGTGGATTGTGCCATCACCTTAGGGCGGATTTCCACTTGACTACAAGCATACTGTGAGCTTGTTAACGACATAAATTAAAAAATAATATACACGCACGCACACACACACACACGCACACCCACCCACACCCACACATACACACACTAGACTGGGTTTGTTTGCATAGTTCAAATGATTTTTAATCAAATTTACTGCTTCAAGAATTTTTAGTAATTATATCATAGTGGAAAAATATATATTAATGCTTCTCACTCTAAATAAGATAAAATTTCTGATGGATGGAGAAAGAAAACTAATGGAAGATACGTAGATTTATAATTCCTGAACCTGTATTTCATCTAAGGTGATGGATATTTTGTTAACTTCTGTTAACGCAACACTTATTTCATCACGTAATATTTTTTTCGTTTCAAATAGTTGAATGACTGAATACAGGTTGTTTTCTAGTAGTTAGGCCATATAGTTCCTGTGTTTTTGTACACATTTATTATGAAAAAAAAAAAAACACTTTTTGAGTGTCTTCTTTATTGAATTACAACAAAAAGTTGAAGTATTATGTCTTTACCTTTTTTTCTTTAACATCTTCAATGGAAACTCTCAACATACTAAGATCTCGTTCTCTCAGCCTAGCATAGTCAGCCAATATATCGGAGTACTGGCTATCTATGTCAGTTCCGTCTACAAAGTCGGCATCAGCAATCCTCACAATACTATCGGGAGATTCTAAAACTTGTCCATCTATTGTCTCAGATTTAAGGGCACCTTTAAATTTTGACAGTTGATTTCCTATTTTAGACGTGCTGCTTTTGTCAATTTTTCTGAAAAATAAAGGAAGTTTTAGTCATTTAATAGAATTCTATTAATCTAAAACTCTTATATTCTAATTAAGGAAAGTAATTATTTGATTTTAATAAAGTGTTAATTGACTTTCTGTAGGGAAAGCATATATAAAAAAAATACCTTACAGAGTATTGTTTTGAAAGGTGCAGGTTTTGCTGTAATATGGTTTAAATACAGTCAAAAACATCTTTGAATTATGGCTTGAAATAATGGTGAGCAATATCAAAGCTGTTTAGTGATATTTTTTACCACACTGCTTTATGATTTTACTGGTTTTGAAACCCAAATTGAAACATGCGAAAAATCTTGGATTGGAAGCTTTCGATTGTGACAATGTGCACCAATGTACCGATTCGCATTCCGATGACTTTGATATCGAAACTCTTGAAGAAATGGATCAGCTACGATTATATGAAGAAAAAGAAAATCAAGAAAAAAATATCGTGCCTATGAAAAAAAAACCCATTTGACGAGCTATCAACATTAATCGCAAAAGGAAATGGTGCTTGTAATTTCATTTTTAATTTGGATAACACTAAACAAGGCATTAAAGTTGGGCAGATGACACAGAATGGTATTTGATGTTGTACAGCATTGTTTCTCAACTTTTAGCCTTGTGACCCCCCCAAAAGATAAAAAAAAAAACTTCCTGACCACCCTGCTTTTAACTCCTATCCACAGAATATATGAAGCCATTAAAATTAGGAAAAACGTGTTATTTTCCTTTGTACATACAAGTTATTTTTATTTTTGCAGCCCCCCTGATATTTCACCGCGTCCCCTGGGAGTCGCGACCCACAGGTTTAGAGACAATGTCATAAAGATATGTATGCTAAGAAAAAGAAAAAAATAATTTTACTCCTGATTTTTAGTTCACTTTCATCTTTTTAATTTCATTGCAAGTGTACGAGTATGCTAGAGTTCCATGCGCAAGTGTATGGTAGAGAGTTCTATGTGCATTAACCCTTTCCGGTCCACAAAAAAAAAAAAAATGTTCCATCAGGTCCACAAAAGATTTACAGAATTACAGGGTAAAACAATACATCCAGGTTGTTTTTAATAAAACTATTGGGTGTACAAATAAGTTGCCGCCGTTTGACAGAAGTTGGCGCCACCAGTAAGTTATGGTTAAAATTGTCAGATGTAAAACGTCATTGTCGTAAGTTTGAACATCTGTCAACAACATAACCTTAAAATATTAGTGAATTTTTAGCAGTATAATATATTCTTTTGTGTGCGAAAATGTCAAGTTTTGAGCCGAATAAGCGTCATTTGCGGGAACTTTTGATTTACTTCTTCAATTTGAAGAAATCTGCAGCTGAGGCGCATCGATTGCTTGTAGAAGCATATGGTGAGGCTGCCTTAAGTGAGAGAAGTTGTCGTGAGTGGTTTCAAAAGTTTAAGAACGGTGAATTTGACATCGAAGACAAAGAACGTAGCGGAAGGCCGAAAGTGTACGAAGACGCGGAATTGGAAGTATTATTGGATCAAGATTCGTGCCAAACGCAAGAAGAACTTGCACTTACATTAGGAGTGACTCAACAAGCAATTTCACATAGGTTGAAATCATTGGGAATGATTCAAAAACAAGGAAATTGGGTTCCATATGAACTGACACCGAGAAACGTTGAACGCCGATTTTCCACATGTGAAATGCTGCTTGCCAGGCATAAACGAAAGGGTTTTCTGCACCGTATAGTCACTGGTGATGAAAAATGGATCCACTATGATAATCCAAAAAGGAAGAAATCATGGGGAACCCCTGGCCATGCTTCAACATCTACAGCTAAGCCAAATATTCATGGAAAAAAACTCTTGTTGTGTATTTGGTGGGATCAGCTTGGTGTCGTGTATTATGAGTTGCTCAAACCGAACGAAACCATTACTGGGGCTGTCTACCAAGCACAATTGATGAGATTGAGTCGAGCACTCGAGGAAAAGCGCGCCCACTGCTACTCCAGACACGACAAAATTATTCTCCTGCATGATAATGCTCGTCCACATGTTGCGGCGCCGGTCAAAACCTATTTGGAAACACTCAATTGGGAAGTTTTACCCCACCCGCCGTATTCACCAGACATTGCTCCTTCTGATTTTCACTTGTTTCGATCGATGACGCATGGCCTGTCTGAGCAGCACTTCACATCATATGAAGATACCAAAAATTGGGTCGATTCGTGGATAGCCTCAAAAGATGAATCATTTTTCCGACGCGGTATCCGTATGCTGCCAGAAAGATGGGAAAAAGTAGTAACAAGCGATGGGCAATACTTCGAATAAAACATGAGGTTCCGTTCTTTCACAATAAATGCCCAATTTTTGATAAAAAACGGCGGAAACTTATTTGTACACCTAATATATTTATGTTCACAAGGTTGTTTTTAATAAAACTATATTTATGTTCATAAGAAAATTTTTGGAAGAGATTTCTACATGGCAATAAACTCGCACGGTTAAAAAAAAATTAAAAAAAAAAAAAAAATGTCGAATGACATTCGACATAGGACTCACTGGAATAAAATCGATGTCGAATGTCATTCGACATAGGACCGGAAAGGGTTAAGTAAGCGAACTACTAAATGCAATATTTTTATGAACTGACACATATAATAGTATGATATAAACACATAAAGATGCCTTGGTCAGTGCGGTTTTGCATAGTACAGTGTTTTTTCAACATGGATTAATCCTACTATGTAAGATATTTATATTCTGTAGATAAAAAATTTCATGTAATAAAAATTAATTGAATAAGATCCAAGAAAAAGTTATCCGCTTAAAACTGCTTTATAGTATACATGTTCAAGGTGAGATAGAAAGAATCCATGTAATGTTCATATTGATTTCCCAATCCCTATACTCTTGCATCTGTGATCAGTTATAAGAATAATTTATAGTATAAGAGAAAAAATGGAATTATTGGTGCTAACATGAAGGATTGGAGATTTTTAAAAGTTTTTTTCATGGATTCCGTGTTTAATTGTTTACTAAACTATTAGATAAAAAATATGATAGCATTGGACCCCAAATCCTCAGATATGCTGGATTTTAATTGTTTAGATAAGTAAATCAACTAACATAAAGAACACTATTACAAAATTTCACTTTCTAATTGCAATCATAAATATTATTTGAAAACATAATATAAAGAAATTACTTACTTGTTAATATTCCTTTTCAAATATCCCTTGGGTGGTCGAGATCCTACCATAATTTTGTAAAACTGAAAACAAATTTAATATAACATAAAATAACTTATAACAACAGAATAAAAATTTGTTACAAACAACAAAGTTTAAACAAAAAATATTTTAGGTAGAACTTATTGTTATCTTTTACTACATTCAGATTAATGTTTTTAATTTCTTGTATGCGAGTTATTCGATAATAAAAAAAAAGCATATAAACAACTAATAACAAAGACAATACTAATAAAAAACCTGGAAAATCTTCTCTTCTTCTTGAATTATGGCCGTGACCTCCTATTTCTCGAATAATGGGCATGAATGTATTGTATATAAAAGAGTATATGTTAAGTTGTAGATGGAAAACAGCTGGAACTTGTCCAGGAATATGTGTATTTGGGCCAACTTATTTCCTTTATAGGTGACATATCGGAGGAAATAGCAAGTAGGACAAAACTAGTATGGAGCTCATTTGGACATTTCAACAACATCTTCAAAAGTGATCTTCCAATATCTTTAAAGCAAAAGATCTACAACCAGTATATTCTCCCAGTACTTACATATGGCTGCGAGACATGGACGCTCACAGTAAAGAACATACAAAAGCTCCAGACAAAGGGGCATGGAGAGATGCATGTTGGGATATACTAAAAGAGACCGTAAATGAAACACCTGGATTCGCAATATAACAAAGGTTTCTATCTTTTTTATACGTTATAAAGGTGTGCAAAAGAATGAAGTGGCAATGGGTAGGACACGTAGCCAGAATCTCCGATTCCCGATGGACATCCGAAATAATCCAATGGTACCCAAGAGGTATAAAGAGGCCCAGAAAAAGACCGAAGGTACGCTGGATGGATGAAATCAGGAAGCATAGCAGCATCACATGGCACCAACGAGCAAAAGACCGAATTATTTGAAGTCACCTTGGGGAGACCTCAATCCAGCAGTGGATCGATCCAGATGATGATGATATGTTAAGTTATAAGCATGAAAATTTTTCTTGTTTTTCTTGAATAATAGCCATGAACTCCAATGTATGAAAGAGTACGAACACGAAAAATGTCTTTTTTCAAAAAAGATCTAGGTAATACATAAAGTTCTATTATCACTTGACATTGGTGTATACTCCTTCATATATAAGGTTATTATTCATTCTATATTCAAATTCTTTTTTGGTTCATTTTAACATTCTATCATTACACAAGTATCAAATTTCTTTATGACATCACTTGACAATAGTGAATACTACTTCATATACAGCAGTTGGCATGTACTCCTTCATCAATAGTTCAATAGGATTATTCAAGAAGAATAACATTCTACCATTACACAAGTACCAAATTTTTTTTTGGTCAAATTATGTTCTAAATTTGAGTTTAATTTAAAACAAAAAACTGACAAAGTTTTGTTTTTTTTTTAAATGTTTTAATTTCAAGAATATACAATTCAAGGAGAACAAAAATATTATTTATGAGTTTATACTATTTATTTTTGATTGACTGGCTCTTATGGTACGTATACAACCTCGATTTGTACTATTTTTTAAGTTTTATATTTTTCTCACAAAAAGGCACTTATATTATTAAAAATATCATATTTAAGGGATTCATTATTATAAAAAAAACTGTTTCTCCTTTTCTACATTTACACACAAAAAAAAAACAAAACTTCACGTGATATTAGTTTTCTCCTGACCTAGCATTTTCATTAGAGATTGAAAGTGAATTATGAAGCTAGATAAGTAAAGTGTATGAAAGATGCAAAGAGAAAGATCTGAAAATTAATGTGATATCCAAAGTAATTTGATAGAAATGCAATATATGGGTGAACAATGAAAGATTGGAGCAAGTTGAGGAATTCTGTTATTTGGGTAGTATTTTCTTAGATGATGGAAGAGTTAAGAGGAATATCGAATAGCATGTAAGGATATAAGGACACAAAGTCAATGGGATACTACAATACGAGGCGTATCCAGAAAGCAAGTGTACTGAGGCTCTCACAACCGGATGGATTTTATTTTCGACATGTTGGCTACACTTCCGTGTAGCTTGACCCTTCCCCTCCGCAACGAAACCGGTTCGAGGTCAGTACGTTGAGAAGTGTCGACGCGACAACACGTTTCGTGAAAAATGCCAATCCAATCTCCCGCCAAGTGCGAAATACGCGGCGTCATCCGTTATCTCGTTTGGAAGAGAAAACCTCCAGTTGAGGTTTATAATGAGGTGAAAACTGCATATGGTGATAAAGCTATGAATCGTACGAGTGTGTACAAGTGGTGGCGCGAGTTTAAAAACGGTCGTACGTCTGTGCATGATGATCAGAGGAGCGGAAGACCTTCAATTGTGACTGACGAAATTGTGGAAAAAATCGAAAATGCGCTCCGTGACGATCGCATATTGACTGTGGTTGAACTTTCTGCGATGTTTCCGCAAATCTCTAGATCTCTACTACACGAAACCATCACAGAAACCCTTGGATATCGGAAACTGTCCGTGAGGTGGGTCCCAAAACAGCTGACAGACCAACACAAGTTGAATCGAGTGGAGGCCGGGCAAGAGTTTTTGAGGCGCTGCAAACTCCATGGAGATGAATTTCTCCACTCCATCGTTACTGGAGATGAAACTTGGGTTGCACACTACACGCCTGAAACCAAAAGGCAGTCTCAACAGTGGCGTCACACCTCTTCACCCTCCGCCAAAAAGTTCAAAACCACAATTTCAGCCAAGAAAATCATGACATCCGTGTTTTGGGACTGTCAAGGCATAATTTTAATTGAATATATGCCTCAAGGGGAGACCATCAACTCTGCAAGATACTGTGAGACCCTAAAAAAATTGCGGAGGGCGATTCAGAACAAGAGGAGAGGCATGCTGACAAAGGGAGTCTGCCTGCTGCACGACAATGCCAGACCACACACGGCCAACGCCACGAAGGAACTGCTCGCCTCGTTTAAATGGGATGTCCTGAACCATCCCGCGCATTCCCTTGACCTAGCACCTTCAGATTACTATCTCTTTACCTCCCTGAAGCTGTACATGGGTGGAAAAAGGTTTTCAACCGACGAGAAGGTAAAGGAGGAGGTGGACGGAGGGGTTGGCGGGAAACTACTTCGAGGAAGGCATCAAAAAGTTGATACCCCGCTTCACCACCTGCATTGAGAGGAATGGCGAGTATGTCGAAAAATAGCTTACATATGTACTACGGTAACCACGTAATTTTTTTGTTTAAATACAAAAAATTGTAACCTACAATAATTCAGTACACTTACTTTCTGGATATGCCTCGTATATACACTCGAACCCGACGGTATTAAAAACTGTTAAGGTGATCCACAATGGTATTTTAGTACCAACTTTAATTGGTTTTCTTTGTTGACATGGAAAATATTGAAAGGAGCCGAATAAATAAATACTAGAAATTCGTGCACTGAGAAGAATACATGGGGTGACAATGCTTGAGAGAATATGGAATGAAGTGATTATGAATGAATGGGAGCTTAAGGCTGATACCTTGAGGATGAAGAAGAGCACTCTTAGATGGTTTGGGTACGTATAACGAACAAGTGAAGAAAGACTAATAATATAAATAATTAGTGCAAATGTGAATGGAAGGCATGGAAGAGGTATCAAGGAAAGTATTATTGGATCAAGTGAATATTTTGAAAAAAGGAAATGCAGAAAGTCAGAGAAATCGTAGTTGTACGAGAAGGTGTATGGATGTGGAAGAATGTGTGTCAAGATAGAAAAGTTTGGTACTTTGTCTTCTCTGTGTATGTAGGAGTGTGTATGTAGGAGTATATTATATTTAGTTCAATTAGAAAAATATGACATTTTTATGCAAGGTTTCCAAACAATTACATCTCTCCTCGTTTCACCACCTTCCACTTATGCCACCAGGTTTCGCGTAATTCCAGGTAAAGTGCAGTTAAATTTTCATTAATTTAATTTGTTGCCATGCTGTATATTTTTAGGGGTCTGGAATGGATTGATCCAATCTATATTACTTTTAATGAGTAAAATTGATTCGGTTTTTGAACAACCTTCTGGAACGGATTAAGTTCAAAAACTGAGCCGTCACTGTATTGTATAATCAACAAAGCAATTAAATTTGTGCTTGAAGGCAAATTTTATTTTGAACCGAGTAATTGTTTTGAAGTGTAATTGAATAATCATAAAAATACTAGGCGCGTCCAGAAAGTAAAGAAGAGATTGCACACCACGCCCTGCGCCGATCCCCCACCATCGCGATCGTATGCGCGCCAGTTAGCTCCTTCCCTCGCTTCAGTGCGAGTCGAGTTTTGTTGCTGAACGGTTGTGCATCTTTATTCTGTAACCTTTCAAAATGGCTGCGCCCATCGAAAATCCCGCCAAATGTGAAGTGCGTAGTGTCATTCATTTTCTGAATGCACAAAATGTTCGGCCTATCGTAATTTATAGGTAACTTTAAGCACAGTACATGTTCATCTTTCACAACAATCTTTCCCACAAATTTCACAATCCCTCCTACATTCCTACATGAAATAGTGACAGAGCACCTTGGCTACAAAAAAATGTGTGATCGGAAAAGAAAAACCGAATCTCAACACCAGAAAAGGGATGGCAACAGTTTTTTGGGACCGAAAAGATTCGATCCACGTGGAGTTTATGCCAAGAGGACACACAATAAACTCAGAGTCCTATTGTGAAACTCTTCAATGACTCAGACACGCCATCCAAAACAAGAGACGTGGAATGTTGTCGGGAAAGGTAATTTTGATTCATGACAATGCGTGGCCTCATGCATCAGCACAAACACAGCGAAAACTTTTTGAACATCCTCCTTACAGCCCTGACTTGGCACTAAGTGATTTTCACTTATTCCCGAAACTAAAAGAATTTTCGGGTGGAAAATAGTTCGCAAACTATGAAGATCTCAAACAAGAAGTGACATCCTGGCTCAAATCTTTGGCGGTAGAGGAGTATAACATCGGAATTGAAAAATTGCTTCCATGTTACAATAAGTGCCTTGACAGCGGTGACTACATTGAAAAATATAGTAAGGTACTGTGACTTTATAAATAAACTTTTGTGTCGATATCTTTCGTTTTTATTTAGTTATGCCAAAATGTTCTTTATTTTCTGGACGACCCACGTATTTGCTAAGTAGTTTTATATTACATTACGAGTATATCTATTACTTATTTGTATAAGATTTCAACATTTATTCATTATGAAAACATATGTGACATTAAATACCAAGGTGTATAATGTATCTTTGAAATAGAGCAAGTAAAAATACCAAGGTGTGTATAATGTATCTCTGAAATAGAGCAAGTAAAAAGCATCTGTTTATTACTAACGCATTGAATTTAGAAGCCACACAAATTCTTTTTATTTCCCAATTCTTGTAATAATGATTATAAAAATATTAGGATTATAATTGAAAATTATTACATCCAATTTAACAAACCACATATAATTTTTATATATACATACAATCGTACCATTTTCCTGTGGGGTAGGCAGAGGGCAAAGCGCCAGACTTTCCTATCTCGATGCACATCCACATCGATACAACTTATATGATTTCTCCGACTTTCTACATTTCCTTCTTTCAGAATGTCATTCACTTGATCCAAGCATACTTTCCTTGGTCTTCCTCTCACATGCCTTCCATTCAGAATTGCACTATATAATTGTTTTGTTAGTCTTTCTTCAGTCATTAGTTCCGCTGCCCAAACCATCTCAGCGTGCTACTTATCTTACCTTACACATCTGCCTTAAGTTCACATTCATCCCTTATCACTTAATTCCGTATTATATCATACATTGTCACTCTATGTATTCTTCTCAATGCACACATTTATTCGGCTCCTATCAATATTTTTCCATGTCCATAAATTATATAACTATACAAAAATAAATTTAGATGAAAAGGGAATGTAAACCAGTATGGTAACTATTATAGTGGAAATAGGTTTTAGACAAACATACAAACCACAAGGCCACGGCACTGACAATAACTAATAAAAAGACTTACATCTTCACTATCAAAAAACTTTGGTGCCCAAACATCGTCTAATATTGAGAAGACATGATCGTATGCCTGATACAGTGCTCGACTGGTCTGGAGTTTGGTTATATTGGAAGCACCTTCTTTGAGTATAGACTTGAGCTGCTCCACACTCTCGGTGGGGAAAGATATGTGTGAAGAACTCTCCTTTACAAAATACATCAGGTAAATATCCCACGCGCTATTGAATAAGGCCACTTGCTCATTGGTGTTTAGGTCTGGCTGAAGCATCTTCTTATTGAATTCATCTGATAAGCAATTTTAAAATTAATTAATAACACAATTCACATATCAAGCAACACAATTATTGTTTGAAAATTTTAATTTTAATTATGATACTGAAAATTCTTATTGTATGATAAAAAATATTTTGTGAAAATATTTCCACCTTATTTTTTATTTTTCATAAACCATAGTGGAGAAAAAGTTTTTTTCATTTGCAAAACTTTTTAAAAATGATTATAGTCAATCTTGGTTATCATGAGCACTAAAGAACCAAGAAATTACTTCATTATAACCATTAATTTATACATGGTAAGTTTAATTAAGTACACATAATAACACATCGATCAATAAGTCCCTGGACTAACCAACAGATGGCACCTCTAATAACAAATCCATACCATTCTCAGTTAATACCAACCTTAAGAAGTTACGTGTCAAACTTACATGACATTCCGACATTGTGTTATTGAGTTACAGTGGTTTTAGTGACGCTACTTTTGCTATTTTCAAAACAATGGAAAAACCTAATTTCGTGTGTTTATAAAACATTGCTGTTTAATGGGAAAAAATACCGTTCAAACTCAGAGATGGCTTGAAAAGTGCTATCCAGGCTCTGCTCCGTCGAAAATAGCCATTTGTCGGTGGTATTCTGATTTCAAATGCGGTCGTATAGACACAAATGATGCTGAACGCTCTGGTCGTCCAAATGAGGCTGTTACACCAGAAAACATTAAAAAAAAACTCAAAATCGTGATGGAAAATCGCAAAGTAAAGTTGCGTGAGATAGCTGACATCCTGAAGATATCATTTGGCAGTGTTTACACTATTTTGCATGAACATTTGGAAAAGTTTTTTCAAAATGGGTGCCGCGTTTGCTCACAATGGAACAGAAACAACAACGAATCAATGATTCAGAGCGCTGTTTGGCACTGTTTACGCAAAATAAACAGGAGTTTTTGCATCGGTATGTGACAATGGATGAAACTTGGATCCACCACTATACTCCGGAATCAAATCGGCAGTCAGCTTAGTGGAGAGCAGCCAGTGAAAGTCGTCCGAAGCGACCAAAAACTCAACAGTCGGCCGGGAAGGTTATGGCCTCCGTATTTTGGGATGCGCATGGTATAATATTAATCAATCACCTTGAAAAGGGAAAAAGCATCAATAGCGAATATTACATAGCGTTGTTGGAGCGTTTGAAGGCAGAAATTGCAAAAAAACAGCTCCATATGAAGAAGAAAAAAATTCTCTTTCATCAGGACAATGCACCATGTCACAAGTCAATGGTAACGATGGCCAAATTGCATGAGTTGAACTTTGAATTGCTTCCGCACCCACCGTATTCTCCGATTTGGCCCCCAGCGACTTTTGGTTGTTCGCAGACCTCAAAAAGATGCTCCAGGGAAAGAGATTTGGCTCCAATGAAGAAGTGATTGCCGAAACTAACACCTATTTTGAAACCGAAGATAATCGTTCTACACGGCTGGCATAGAAAAGATAGGAAAGCGTTGGAATGAATGTATTGCTCTTGAAGGTGAATATGTTAATGAATAAAGAAGAATTTTGGCAAACAAATGTTGTTTTAGTAGTTAGTCCCGGGACTTATTGATCGATGTGTTAAGTTCAATCCACCTCAAATAATTTTTTAGATGTTATTTGATTTAAATGTTTTTTAAAAGCAAAAGAGGTACAATTAATTTATTATTTAACAGTAACAGTACCATATTACTGAAAGAAGAAAAATATTTTTTTAACAAATTACAAAAAAAATTGTTGGCATATATTTTTCCATTGTGTGAAACATCAGTCATAAATTATTACCAAAAATCTCATTTTGCTACAGCAGTACGCAACAACTTGCGTCAGAAACGTAACGAACATGATTTAACAAAAGGGATCAAAAATCCTCTGTCACACCCTTCCTAAAACGGACAGGATTATGTAACAAACTCAGTGGATACCGGTTTCAGATTTCTAATTGTACCAAGACAATAAGCTACAGCCTTTCATATTGATAACAATGAAACAAATAGAACCGTCGACATAACTTTTGCTGTAAGAAAACTTCTATAGGCACTTAATTTGAGGTATAATTGATTTTTATTCTAATAAACATCTACAAAGACAGCATTTGAATAAAGTTTGGAGATTTCAATTTAAAAATATATAACTAACACTGCTATCATAAAATATTTTATACTTACCTATATCCAAACAAAACTGCAGTAAATGAATTTTTCTAACTGATTTCATAAATTGCATAAAAGCGTACAGGTACTGGGGGTTTTTTAATATCTCTGATACATCTATATTCAATAATCTCAAACGTTTATAACTATCATTCTTTACAAAGTTTGCTAAAAATTCAACCTGAAAAATGAAATATTATTAAAGATCAAGTTTTTTTATTACATATACAGTAAAAGTCTATTAATTAGAAGAATAATAATTTGTAAATCGTATTTTTTGCCATTTTCTTGGTCCCAAATTCGGCTTTTCGTAATAAATTATACTGCTAATTCTAAAAACAGCATACTTCGTAATTCATAATGTTTTTTGCCAACGAGTAATTGTAAATTCTAATAATTAATTATTTTACACACAAATCACGGATCCACATAGTAGCCGGCCGTGGAGCAGGGCAACTGGTGCAATATGCGCTGATGAGCGGTGACATTTACGGAGCTTCCTCTATATCCAAAGATTCAATATCGACGTTTCAATATGCATGTACGTACGTACATATTGAAACACATACATACATACATATATATGAGTATAGATAGTTTTAATTTTTCTTTAGGTATTGACATAGCAAAGCTCCTAAGAAAGCTTTGTCTGAACACTCTTTATGAGTTAAAATATCCCAATATTTTATGTAATAAGAGACATTTTTATTATTTAACTATCTTTATGCAAAAATAATGAAAGGAAACACATAAAATAACTGTACATAGAGCTACTTTTAACAAGAGTAAGAATTTTTTTTTTACCTGATGTTTAGGAAATTCCGGTAACTTTGACATTTTTTCATTATCAGTAGCCAGAATCACTAGGGTGTTGATTATTCCTGGATCAGATAAGACATCGGTCAAAGATAGCAGCACCCAACCGGCAAAAATTTCTCTAATTAAAATATTAAATATTCTGAAAAATATTTTTTTCATTAAATTACAAATGCAAGCATTTTAAAAACATTACCAAAAGTTAAAATTTATACATTTAAAAATTATAAAATCATGTGTGAAATAAAATAGAATTCATGTAAAAACGTAAATTGATTAATATATTCAAAAAAATCATCAAATATTTTTAATAATTTATGATGTATGGAAGAAAGTAAGTCAGGTTTTTTACTCTGATAAGAAATAAGAGAGGCATAAATTCAATTTCAAATTATTTTGATAAGGTAAAAATCACTGAAAATCCTAATTATGTAGGTGTTCCTATTTTGTAAATATCCTATTTTGTAAAAAATGCATCCCATGTTTAGTAGCATCATCCAGAAAATAGCAAATTTCATATGAACCCAGTCCATGCCTGTTCTAATTTTTCACCAGTGCATTCCATCGATAAAAAAATCTACTAGCCGCAATCAGTGTTGTTATTAAAAAAAAAAGATTTTTTACAGCTTCGGTTAATGCGATCCAGGTTCATCTACTGTAATGATAAAAGTTTGCAAATTACTTTATACACACTAGTAAACCAGTTTTTTTTACATACTTTGAATCTAACTCTTCTTTGGGTAGTAAAAATGGCATTATTGCTCTTGTTACACTCCTCAAATAGTCCATTTCAGTCTCTCTATTGGTGACAGCCGGATGAAGAGAATATCTCAGAGGTCCGTTGATAGCAGCCTCTTGGAGGTCTTTGTAACCCTTGGCTGTCATAACCCTGTGTGCCTCTACACACACGGCATAATGATTCAGAGCACATGGCACTAGTTTATTAGTTATTAAGTTGCCGATATTTACCTAAAAATTTCCAAATTAGTCAACACTAGATAAATTATTATGGTGTTTTGTGTTAAATGTTATTTAAAGTAACTATCAAGGGGTTTTATGTTAACTCAGATAATATGCAGCACCATTAATTACATATTTCATAGATAGTAAAATTATGGTATAATGTAATTGGGTGGAGGGGATGTGTTATATCAAGTATTTGTGTTATACCCCTACTGGTAACCCAAATGGTTGTATTAAGAATTATTCAGCATTCATTTTCTAACTAGCCCTAAGGGTTCTCTTTCATTATTTTATGGTCAACCTCTTCTTTGCTCTCCGTTCATTTCAGACATATATGGTATATTTCTTTTGTAAGATTTTCACAACTCATCGGGATTATGTTGCCACATGCCCCAGTAAACATCTGGCTTGGACATTTTTCGAATGTTTTTCAACACTTTTGTATACATTTTTTAAATATTCCTTGCACCATTTTTTATACGTACTACTACCAGTTGTGTCTTTTATTTTGGTAACATTTTTCTTTCTTTTCACTCTCCATAACCTTGCCGCCCCACCATAAATCCTTTTTCACCATGACTCATTTTTCCACAGCAGACTTTCTTAGTAGATGAGTACAACATTTTCTTCACACACTCGCATTCTTCTTCAAGATTTGAAAATATGAGATTATTTACACATTCTTCAGTGAGCAATTATGAGACTATTCCTTCTTGATGATGATAAGTTGATACTATCCTGCTAGTTAGGTGGTTTATTCTTCAGTGAGCAATTATGAGACTATTCCTTCTTGATGATGATAAGTTGATACTATCCTGCTAGTTAGGTGGTTTATTCTTCAATGAGCAATTATGAGACTATTCCTTCTTGATGATGATAAGTTGATACTATCCTGCTAGTTAGGTGGTTTATTCTTCAGCGAGCAATTATGAGACTATTCCTTCTTGATGATGATAAGTTGATACTATCCTGCTAGTTAGGTGGTATATTTTTTATTTATAATTGTTTTCTTTAAAATAAATATCCAAAACGTCACTAAAAAAATAAATATTGTTATATTTTAATATTGAAAAAATAGTAATTAATACCTTATGTGCTCTTTTAAGCAAAGAGCTGGAAGAAAAACGTAAAAGAAAACGAAGTTCTACTAGAAGACTCTGATCTGTGGTTAGTTTTGTATACCATCCTTCAACAAAGTCCTTTAAAATTATTCTATAAAACTGTAAAAGAAACATTTTTAGTAATTAGTTTACACATTAATAAATTATACAACACATGTCTGAGCAGTATTTTGGCTGCAAGGCCGGCTGCATTGAGAATTTAAATATAAGAATAAGCCACCAAATAAAATATGTTTTTTTGTAGATGTAAAAAAAAGAATGAATGCGGAAGTTGGAGTAATAGTGTATTGGTGATTACAGCTATGTACATGTGAAATTCATGGCAATGTGCATCACACACAGATACACAAGTGACAAAATCTATACTCACAAATTCACTCTTATAAAGCAACTCAGGGTTAAAAAATAAACTTTTCAGTCGATATAGGCTATAATTTTAAAAGTATATATATATATATATATATATATAATTATATAAACAACACAAAAAAAATGGTTGATTTAAATAAAAATTAGTTATAGCTTGTGGGCTACATTAAAATACGAGGTGAGCCGTGTTTAGCCCAAAGGCTGTAATTTGCTCAGGGCTGATGTAATATCATGATATAATATGTTATAGAGTTAATGGTGAAAAGAATTTAAATTTAATTAAACAAAAAAAAAACTTATATTCTACATTACACGGATTTCTCCTGTTACATGCTGTTGGTCTGATTAATACTTAATAATATACATAGAATATTACAGAGAATTTTTCACATACTCTACTATCTGGTGTTGAGAATATATCCAATGTGACACTCAATCTCTAAACCAAGCATTTCTTAAAGTCAGTATACAGGTGAGTACAGAGAATAAAATATTATTTCTCGCGTAGTTGTATCAGCAACTCAAAATCTAAGTTACTCTAATATTGAGTGACATTAGAAATTGCATTATAGTCTTTTAAGTAAGATTGCCTTCTTGTTTTTAAGTTTCTATAATTGCAAATTATCAAAAATCCAATATGGTGTGTATATTTAGGATAATCACTTACCGCTCTGTGCTATAAATTACTACGAATCTTTTTTGTATTCGTTACGATTTATTTTTGTATTTTACTTCATGAAGAACCTAAACTTCCACAGCTTATGCTAATTTAGAATGAATTAAATAATTTTACAAATTTTGCAGAATAGCAGTGCTGTCCAAATCTTAAAATATTCTCTTTAAAAAAAACTAGTGAAACATTCTAATCTCAACTACAAAACATGATTAACACATGTGAGTAGGCATCAAAAGTCCCAGCATCCAAATCCTTGAATTGTTACTCGATTTATTACTTCTGCCTGTATTATATATTGATGATTGAATGTTGAAGATGATCAGCTACACAAATACACTTTTTGCTATTGAAATAGAGATGCTTGCGCTCAGACTATTTAATTATTTTTTATAATGCTCTAATACAAGTAGACATTTTTTATTGATATAATTAATTTTATATACTCTGCACTCAACAAAACTCAAGCTATGAAGTTTTCTGCAGCTCATAATGCATTTCTTGATGAGTTGACTTTAAAATCACTTTTAGCAGTGAATGTTATTTATCTATTTAACACTTTTATTGCAATACAATCTGGCGGATTTATTGCCAGGTGGCAATCTCTTCCAACCAACCAGACAAAAGTAAATGAAGCAAGTTACGTGGTCGCATAAATCATTCAAATGACTATCCATCCCCACGAAATCCATAAACATATACGCGAGAACATGCTCACGAACCCCACAAAGACGGACAATCACCCGAACATTATTTTTCATATAAAGTGAGATATCATCAATCAAAAGGAAAGGAAAAGATGGTGGAGAGGAAAGGAAAAGAAAAATCAGGAATGAAACACGTTATTTTAGTGACTAGAAATTAAGAGTTTTTTCAGTCGCTTCTTAAAGCATGCCAAGGACGGAGCGAGTCTTATATTGGTTTGTAACTGATTCCAGATTCTCACTGCATGGACAGTAAAGGACGACGTAAAGAAAGAGGAGCGGTGAACTGGAAAGGCCAATAAACAATCTCTGTTTGAGCGTAGCGCTAATCCATGATTGGATATGCTAATCCATGTTATCTGTATGTACCAAGTCTTTACTTGTTATTGACAATATTGTAGTCTATACTTACATCTTCTATTGCTTGATCTAGCTGCTTGTGGATAAATAAATTTTCCCAAGGTTGGTCATTAGTGTTTCCTGCATGTCTCAAACATGATGGGCCACCACACACATTGCAGCCAATCTTTGGAAAAAAGTTTTATATGAATATTCAGACCTTTATAAATATTTTTGTATTATATTATGTATATTTTACAGATCTTTAAATATATTTGTATCATATTACATATAAACATGGTCTGTCCAATGCGAAAGGTGACTATGGATGAATAAATGAGTTAACTAGCGATACATTTCGACTATCTTCCGTAAAAGTTTCAAAGCGCTGGCATCGCTGGTTCATTCAATGATGTAACAATTGACAGTACCTTCTTAGTCTCAGTCGGAAAAGGAACAATGGAGCAATGTGACAACATTAAATTTTGTTTTAAATTAGGTAAGTGTCAGAAACTTTTGAAATGATTCATACTGTTTATGGTAGTGAAGCAATGAGTCTTAAGAATGTTTTTAAGTGGTATGCAAGATTTTGTGATGGTAGAGAGAGCATTGAAGATGATCAATAAACTGGCCCATCATTGACAGTTCAAATTGAAGAAAATGTTAAAAAATCGGCCGAAATTCTTCGAAAAAATCGTTACTCATCTAGTAGGCTCAAGGAGCTCCCTGGAATTCCTAGATCCACTGTCCATCTCATTTTAACAGAAAATTTGGTCAAACAAAAGGTCTGTACTGACTGTCAATCAAAAAGTTTGTAGAGTGGAGCACTGCAAAAATATGAAAAGAGCGGCTGATATGTATCCAGACTTCATGTCAAGCATTGTAACAGGTAATGAAACATGGTGCTATCAGTATGACCCACTTACAAAGCGCCATAGCTCGGAATGGAAGGATCCCTAATCTCTGAAACTGTAAAAAGTGCACATACAAAAGAGCCGAATCAAGACTCAACGTTTTCTTTGATTCCAAAGGAATTATCCATAATGAACTCACACCAGAAGGTCAAATGGTGAACGCCGATGTGTACTTGGGTGTTTTGAATAGTTTATGAGCCAGGATTTTTCGAGTTCGACCCAAATACCGGGAACAAGGGGCTTGGTCTTTGTTGTACGACAATTCACTGGTGCACTAAAGCAAGATTGTGCGCAATTTCTTGGCCAAAAAAAGTATGGATCACTCCCTGTATTCGTACGATTTGGCTCCATGCGATTTATAACTATTCCCGAAACCGAAATTGGCAATGAAAGGAAAGCATTTCGATACGATTTCAGACATCCAGAAGGGTTTGACCTCGATTTTGGAGGCCATTCCGAAGAATGAGTTTCTGGAGTGCTTCAGAAAATTTTACAATTGCTTCCAGTATTGTATTAACTTACAATGAGTGTATTTTGAATAAAAGGTAATGTAAACTAAAAATAAACAATGTCTTGTACATATTTCATTACCCATCAGTCACCTTTCGCATTGGACAGATTGTGTATTGTATAATACAATCACTATATATAGTACAACCTTGTGGATTTGTTGCCATGTGGCATGTCTTCCAGTCAACCAGACAAATATTAAAAAGGCCTTAAGTGAAAACCAGACACTCTTTCTCAGACTGATAATTTATTTTTTTATTTTTCATTTTGAGTACCATTGAGAATCTAATCCTCCGGGTAGAAGACCAGCATCTTACCAATTAGACCATGGAGGTTGATCCCTAATTGGGGGGGGTTGGTTAAACAGTTCATCTGGTAATAATGGTGTCTGTATATATGAGATAATATTTCCAACATGTAAGATGACGCACAGTGAGTTACTTATCTACTCTAGTTGTTCTTAACCTGAAGACTCAATTCTTAGGATAAAAGACAAGATTGTCTCCTGGTCACGTTTTTCAACATGTCTACCTTATAAATATGTTGGAGAATACCATACAAATTAATGAAAACCAAGCTAAAAACTCTTTTTTTTTTAAATTGTATTCCAACAGAAATCAAAGATGCAGCCTCTGGGTCGGTAGACAGGCATCTCACCAACTAACCCATGTATTGTTGCCAACCAAGAGCTGTTCTGTTTTATCGTGAACCATCCTAGTTTGGGGTTATTGTTCCTTACAGAATAAAGAGGGTGTTTGAGTAATTAAAAAGGTATTTTCAAAATATTTACAATGCACCTATTCCTATAAATAAAAAAGTTTTTTTTTTTTCAGAAAAAAGATAATTGAAAAAACTAAAACATAAATTTTAAGCAATCATAAAGACATACAAAAATTTTTTCAAGCAAAAATGAAGATAAAATTTTAATGTTTGTAATAAACAAGCATTTTTTTTATAAGAAAATAATCGTACAAAGAGTATTATTTGTTGGCTAAAAAATATGAAATGTTTACAGCAACTTAAAATCAGGATACAGAAATTTTAAAAATATAATACGATATCATTAGATGAGTTCAGGATAATTGAAAGGGCAGCGTTAATAATCAATTGAATAATCAACGATCTTAGATTTGCAGATGATACTACTCTCCTTGCAGCTGACAAAAATTAAATTGCAGACCTACTCAAACTTAGGTGGGTGGATAGAGAAGGAATATTTCAAATTTAGATCGCTATCAACCGAACTAAGTCGATGGACATTGATAGAACGAAAACCACAATAGACTGAAAGTTGTTGAGAATTTATTAGCTGTTAAGTTTATTTTTTGAATAGTTGGATGTGAAAAAGAAATAAAACATTGCATCCAAATAGCAAAACGTGCCATATAATGAAAATCGCTAAAATATGTCAGAACCGAGCAATATCAAAAAGCATAAAAATGAAGCTGGTTAAAACTCTCATATTCCCAACCTTCTTGTATGGGGCAGAAAAATGGATGCTGAGTGCCCATGACAGTCAAAGAATCAACACCTTCACAATGTGGTTTTTTGACTTTTAGGAGAACTAACCACTCCATTCGGCAATAGCTTGATGATAAGTCCGATTATTGCATATTTGCCTTAAATGGAAATTGTTTCTTTGGACACATTGTCAGGCGACAACAAATAATTTAAGAAGGCTAGTGGTTATAGGCTATATTCCAGGAAAGAGAAGCAGAAGTATTTTGCCAAATGGCTGTAGTGACAAAGTGAGGGATCTGACGGGATATTTTGTATTCAGCCTTATGGAAGGCAGAAGAGGATTTACTTGATTATCAGAGTTGGAGTTAGTGCCACCATTGATCACAGCTCTCAGTCATGTACACATGACGAAAAAGAACTTATCATTCGTAAGAAATGACTCACTTATAAACTTTGGATTCTTACTTATCAGCAGAATTATAGATGAGTCATTTTGATGGTGATTAAATGTCAAAATGATTTATTTTATACAAAGACTGCTTTGATAACGGATCCCATTTGTAATAGTTATTATCAGAATTGAGGATATACAAATATAAAGATTTGTGTGGCATATCTTAATAACCCTGAAAACTATCTAAAAAATGGCTGTGCTTTACAGTAGAGCATGTATTTTCAACTAGTGATCTTCTTAAAAAGAAACATACAACACCAGTAAAATTAACTGCTTAACCAAGCACCTCGATTTATCTCATACTATGTGATTACTTTTGTTCATTTTGAGTTCATCAGTTATTTTAGAAGTCACAATTTGTAAACATCAATAAATAAAATTATGAAAAGTTATTGAGATATTCAAGTATGTTAAATCTTAAGAAATCAAAGAAGAATAATCACCTTCACAAAATACAATACTGGGATGTACATAATAAACTGACAAAATAATCTAAGCTTTCACTTTTTAAAGAAAGAAATTTTCGAGGAATCGCCAATATATTATTTTGTATAACTTTATGGTAAATCTTTTAGATTATATTGAAAAATACAAAATCTGAATATGCCTTACCTTAGGAGAATCAGGTGACTTAGGTTCTTCTTGAGATTGTTGGCCAACACCAAAGTAAGTAATTAAAACATATATGTTTTGTAAAAAACTTTGCTTGAATTTAAGTGCAAAATAGCAAATGAAAAATCCACATATATAGCTTGATACAATTATGAGTGCATTTAAAAGACTGAAAATGTAAGAGAAAATAAAATTATAAACAAAATCATTTTTATAAGACATCACAAAAAATGTGAAGATTCACAGAATAAGACATTCAAAAAAAGATTTCTAGACTGGTTTTTTACTCGATATACATTTCGTATATATTTTTTGCACCACAGATCTATAAACTTAATTTATGTAGTAAATTAATTATACATATGAATATTGTACAAATATTGACTGACGGATTTTTCAACTATTTGAAGGTAAGGAAATGTGCCTTCTGTCTCGGCAGAACCTATTATCGAAAATAACATGAATATTTAAGAATCTAGCTTTATAAGGAGGTCACAATATGATTTATTAATGTTTAACCTGGAAACTAGGACGATCGACACAACAAGTATTACGATCCCCACAAAGTATTGGACACTTGTCCCGTGTTTAATTTTCGGAATCAATGCACTATTTTCATTATTTTTAACCATTGTTGAACAAGAAAACTACATATGTTATGTTTGAAGACATTATCTTTTGACATCTGTCATTCAAGACACATTATCTTCTTCTTCTTTAATAATGGCCATGAACTTCTCTCTCTCTCTCTCTCTTTGAATAATTGCTGTAAACTTCTATATATGGAGTATACGCCAGTGTCAAGTGATGGACAGATTATCTTCTTTTATAATGGTCGACAAATTTTATATATGAAGGAGTATACGCCAATGTCAAATGATGTCCACTTCTTAGATTCTCGTTCGTTTTGTTTACATGGGTGACTAACATTGTTATGTGAGCGACGTACTGGCACACTTGGGTTGCCGGTCCGTAGTTGATATTTTGCGTATACCAAAAGTAACTCGATCCAATAATACTGTTTTCTATTGAGATACTATGGAGCAAAACTATTTTGCAACTAAAGTATATAATTTACAACAAAATGAATATGTACAATAAAATGAACATTAAATATGAGTTAAGTGAGCAAATTAAAATTTCACGTTATATATGGTTAGTAATAGTTTTCTCACCATTTGAAATTATTTTTCGAATTGACTGAATTTGATCTAAAACTTTATATTCGAGTAATTCGAATGATGCGCCGATAATTTTGACAGTAAAAATAATAAAATGGTTTATTACGACATGGATGGTATTTTCAACATTAACTTTGGTCACTACTAAAAAAAATTGTGTCAATAAAAATAACTACTTTGTGTAAATAATATTGTATATACAAATTTAAGATAGAGTAAAAACTTGAAAGAATTAAAGGACAATTTTATAAAGCGCCATTTAGAGAGCAAATTTTCCTCAAGGGAGCCCTAATTCAGGACTCAAACCCAGCACTATTAAACAAATCATATCTGGCGGCTATAGCAGCGCCCGAGCACAGATTACATCAACACCCGAGCAAATAATATATGACCCTTTTTGTAGAAAGTAGAACCTTGTGAGACTATCACCATATGAAAATTTCTTACAATCAACCGGAAAGATGTTTATAAGGCCTTAAGTGTCACCTAGACTGAAAACCTTTTTTTAAAAATGTAGGTTCCAGCAGGTTTATATTTTTTGACACCCTAAATTTAGAATATTTGTTTATATTACTTAAATGGTTGAAATCGTCCGTATTTTGTAAAAATAATTTACTAAAATATTGTTGAAACAGAATATTTTTTTATAAAAATACTGAATTCAATAGAACTAACCAATATTTATTTTAATTTTTATTTATACATGACAAAAAGTTATATAAATACATAGTTAATGAAAAACAACAGGTAATTTAAAGTGGACTCACAATTGCCTCAAGACATTCCAGTTATTTGCTTATTCCTCCATCAAGGTTTGCCTTCTGTACTATTTGAATATTTAAATGTATTCTTTGGTATTGCTGGAAGGAATCCTAGAGAGTCTGATAAAATTAAAGTTTTGGGGATACTGAGTTTTATGAATATTTGCAATGCTTCTAAGATCGCCAATGCCTTGCTGGTAAAAACCAACAAGAAATAGAGAACTTTTTTCTGGATATTTAAGGTTTTTGCAAGATTAGATTACTACTCTGTATTTTTTTATTGGTAATCCTAGGTGCATCTGTGTAGAAGCTAATCCAGTTACTCCAATATATGTTAGTGATTGGTGAAATCTTATTGGCGCGAGCATTTGACATTAGTTCAGACGAATATAATTAAAAGTTGATTTATAATCAACGCCTGGCGTAGTGTTTAAAATAAAGGAGGTGAAGGGAATTATTTTTGCACTAAAATGTCCAAACCAGAAAATTTGCGATAGCTTTGTATTAAAGAAGGAAGTATTCTCTTTCTCCACAGTATATTTATGTATTTTCAGCAAGTGAATATATTTTTTAATACAATCTTTCCAGGATAATCGGAATTAACGTCATTCTTAGTAATTTATATGAATTGTTACAAGGAATAGGAACATGGTCATAGTAAATATTGGAGGTAGATTTTTAAAATTTCCTGAAAAACACGACATATCTAGTCCATGGTTTTTAAGCCATATGGCAAAAGGGAGTAATTAAAGGTTTTTTCTGCTGTTCTAAGATATAAATTTGAAGTATTAAAGTAACAGGCTGTGAAAGATCTGGCGAATATAAGTAGTAAAGGATAGGGTTTAGAGCAAATTTGTGAAGAAGACCCTTCAAAATTTTTTCAAGGACACCTCATCTACTAATATAATGATAGAACATTCTGATTAAAGGTTAAATATGAGGTGAATAATTTTAAATTGATAAAAATTTATTTATCATTAGAAATTGTTACATCTAAAATGACGGTAATTAAGGGTTTTTGAGAAGTAAATGCGGAATAAATGTCAATTGTTAAAATAGCTGAGTTACTCATGGTACTCCATGATTCAAGATGATTATAAGTGGTGTGGAAGTAAGTATATAGGGTTTCATGCAGGGTTGATAATGAGAAGTGATATTTTTTAAAGGCGTGTGGATCCAGCATTCTTTTATGGTTTAATGCGAGCGAGTTGAATTATTGCACCTCTATTTTATAACATTCTTCCACACTGTTGAAGTTTCTGGCGATATAGATAATGACAAAATTGTTTCTATCCAGCTCTCTTTGTCTTAGCAATTGAGCATTTTGTATGGTCTGTATTTTGCGGAGAAAAAACTACCAGTCATGTTACTCTTATATGAAAGATATACATACCCCTTGAAACTTTATGCCCCTAGAAGTAACCATGTCTCCAAGACAGCAGCTAAAGATTGGCTAAATTTACCTAAGGAATTCAGTATTGTAGGAGGCTTTCTCTATTCCATAATAATATTTTATATGGTAGGCAATGATTTTTTTCGTCCATTTTTGAAGACTTAGGAGAGGTAGATATGAACTCTCCATGTATTGGATTTATTGGCTCATATATGTTTTTAGTAAGCGGAAGAAATTTTGTGCTTTTTTTTATCTCGTGCATTTAGAGTTTTAATCTAGATGGCACAGTCGAAGAGACAACACACTTTTAATAAAATTTCCAAATTGAAAACATTTTTTTTATACAACTTGTACATCAGAATTAAAAAAAAGCAGAGTATAACACAAATTATAATAAACAGTTCATTCCAACAAGAATTGATGGAGAAATCATTGTTACATTTGCTATTTATTAGCAATCACTCCACGGGGCTTAGTTATGTTGTTATGTACATAATTCAAATTTTTATATATTATTTTGGTCATTGTGTACTCGGCACACCCATGCCAAGTTGCAACTTGGCTTGTTATAACTATGTTTTTTCTTCACTCAGTATCTCATTTCTCCATTAGATATTTTTTATTGTCTTTCATTTTCTTCCAATGATGTTCTTAGTCATTACGTCCAATATTTAATAGGGAACAATATTGACTAATTACTGAAAAAAATATTTTCATTCATGTTCATTAGCAAAGGAAATATTTCATTTAAAATTACACTTTTATTTTGATTGAGACTGTTGATGTACGAGTACTTCAGTTTACTTTTCCTCGAATATTTTATTTAAAATGCATTTTTTACAATAATTGGTTATAATATATTTTTTAATAACAAAATTCTTAATTTTAATTGTTTCCAAAATGATTCAACATGATTTGAAAGCCAAATATTGTTTTTGTAACTATTGAACGAGCTGACACACAGCAGACTTTTGCAATATTCCTGTGTAAAAGTCTGCTGTGTGAGTCAGGATTTATTTTTCTAATTGAAATAAAAATATTTTAATTATTATAGAAAAATAAACACTCGAATTGATAAAATTGTACTCAAAGAAAGCATAATTATTTTATTGAAATATTGATAAATATATAAATGGTTCCAGATTGTACATTCTTTGTAATAATTTGAATTATAAAACAGGAGACCAAGCTGCTTACATATCGCCTGTTGAGAATCATAGTGGCGAAACTCCAAAAAAATAAATTTTCGAGTTAAGACTTCCAAATGGCATTATAATGATTCATTTTTTACGTGCGTAAGTGGCGAAAGTATATTTCAACTCCTTGAAGCGGCAAGGAGTTGAAATATACTTTCGCCACTTACGCACGTAAAAAATGAGTCATTTTAGTGCCATTTGGAAGTCTTACCTCGAAAAATTTTTTTTTGTTGTTTCGCCACTATGATTCTCAATAGGCGATATGTAGGCTATATTTTGTGTCATTGGACACACTCACAAACTGTCATTATTCAAAGAATTGAGATGAAATGTAAGGAAAATAAAAAATCCTGGTAGTTTTTTATGTATATATTTGAGCTTTTCTAACAGATATACATTTTCCATTACACATATACACACGGATAATTCTTTTTGCTTTCCAATATTTTTTTGTTTAGATACAAATAATTTTCTTAAATAAATAGGCTTGTTAAACATATTTGACTAGAAAAATAGGTTTTAAATTATCTTTTACATTGTTTTGTTGCCTTTTAAAATGTTGAAAAAAGAACAAAGTTATATTCGTGTAATATTTTTATAACATTGGAAATATAAGGGAATAGCAAATAAGATTTTATTTAGTAATTATGGAATATATATTTTGGTTTTCATGAGACTGTGTTTTGAAAAAAATATATAATGTAATAGCTTTTGATAGTGTATTTCTACAATAAAATACATAATTACTATTTTTAGTACAAGTATTTTGTTTTTGCATATTTTGAGGCGTATGTATCCCAAATATATTTTCAAATGATCAGAGAATATTGTAATATATTTTTTTATAGCAAAGTTTTTCATTACTTTTTAGATATGTCAATATTATTGAAATTTTGTTATTTATTTTATTGGTCCAAGAGAAAACAAAAAAAGGTTATATTGTTAGTGCCAATGTATTATAAAAATATTTTTAACTTAAAAAATAGCAAGTAACTCCCAATTTAAATTTGAATACTTTTTTTGTTATTTCAATATTTATAATTCATATGAATGTAATGTTCATATGAAGCATACTTGAAAAATCATGGAAAAATATTTTTGTGGATTTGACTTTTTTGTGTTCTCAAATATTTTTTAAACTTAATTAAATCATTTGCTTTAAACAATGTAAAAGATTTTACGATTCCTTAGGAAAAATAGAATTAGAGTTAAGAATAAAATAAAAAGTTTTCCTAAAGTTTAACTTAAAAAAAGCCACATGAATAATGTTATATTCATTGGCAATAGAATCACATATTAAATTCCCTTGTATCTAAGTATCCATTTTTTTTATATTTCATGTCAAATAATTTATTTGATTAAATACTTGTTAAGTGTAATATTTTATTACACAATTTTTTTTAAATTTACATTTCTACAAAAGAACATTTACAAATCCCATTTAATAATATCGTGATTTAATATTTATTTTTTGAATGAAGCTTTTAAAAAAATACACTCATTACTGATAAAAGTTTTATATTTTTTTACTCAATCACAAATCGATATTATGAAGATATGCTTGAGAAGTTTTTTATCAAGTGTATAAGAAAACAAAGCCTTGTGTACAGACAAACTTTTGATATGAATACTTTGCAGTAAATTATTTCTTTATTCGACAAATATAATTTTGCATTTCCATTTTGGTTATGAAAAGCTCCTTGAAGGCCATAAAAATAATTTACATATTTTCTTTGTTCCAATACACTAAAACACATAGAAAACCAAATTTGAGAAATATCTTAGGTTAAATCCAAATACATCATAATTTTTTTTTATAGCAAGGATTTTTTTCGAATTTATATTTGGAAATTTTTCTATTACAATACATGAGGAAGAATTTTTTTTCAGTAATTGAAGAAGTACAATTTATTTTTACGAGCTGCATAATTTACTGCATTACATTTTATTTTGGTTTTCCATCACAAATAAAAAAATGAATAGACACCGTGTGCCTTACGTACTGAGTGTGAAGTTAAGATGATAAGTGATATTTTGAATAATATTTATGTTCTACATTATTTTTTTATCTTTAGGTGATACATTTGAAATGTGGTTTTAAAATGACATAGACTTTGAATGAAATATTCAGTATAAATAAGAAAAAAAAAAGAATATTCAGCACAGAAAATTACTGTGCATAGTTTTTGTTTACAATCAAAAACATATTTTATTTACTTTTATTATTCATGAATATAAGCAAGAAATCATTCATCTTAAGATGAAATTAATTAGAAGGCTGAAACATTTGAACATTCTTAAAAGCGCACTTAGTCAGTAAGATCATTTTAATATCTATGAGGTGGGATCTACAAAATCTCGGAATTGTTTAAAAAAAACTATTCATAGTAGAACTAAAAGTGATTCTTTTTTGTTCACTTTTAAAATAATCTTTTTGCGATATGAAATATAAAATATTTTTATTAGTTTCAGGCCTTCTATTCCTAGAAATATTAACTGGGTCATCTTATATGTCTGACAATAATCATGTAACCTCTACTGATTTTAAAAAAATTCTTTGACACTTGTTAATCTTCTCCCCTGTAGGTCTAATTTAAGTTTTTGTACGAAAAGAGTAGAGGTGCTAGATTTTATGCTGAAGTATTAGATGAGTGGCAGGAAAACACTTCCAGAGAAGTAGAGAATTCAAAACTCAATTAAAATTAATAAAATTAACATGTAAACATTAAATTGTTAGTTAAGGGGTTTTTGATCCATTGTTAACCAATGTGTAAAGAATTTGCTACTCCTATATTCACCAGACCTCATTCCCTGTGAATTATTTTGATTTCAGAAATCAACATAAAGACTAAAGAGGAGAACACTTGCAACTATAGAACTCTACAAAAAATTACCGGAGGTTCTAAAGATGGCTACAAAAACCTTTTACAAGAATAACAAGTGAATGAGGTTGATGCGGTAATTATTCTTATGCTGCAAAAAAAATAAATGGCTTCTCTAGAACAATGACATCTCAGACCATTTTAAAATGCTCCCCTATAGAAGTAATAGTCTTATTCTAGCACTCCCAACACTGTTTAAATCAATTATCAACTTCAGCTTTTGGAATAACCTACAGCTGCTTCGTCATGTTTTCCTTGGTATGCTCCACATCCTCAAATCTCTTTCCCTTCAAGGACAATGTCAGTTTAGGGAACAATCAGAAATCACAGGTAGCAATGTTAGGGCTGTACAAAGCTGACAGATTTGTGTGAAAAAAAACGAAATTATATTAGCCGTTTTCTCCCCACTGCATCTCTCAATCTCCTAAAAAAATGCTAAATAGTATTCCTCATTCTCCATCTGATCTAGTGAAGTATATTCGTGGTAAACAACACTTTCGTAGTCAAAGAAAATAATAAGTGGTGTCTTGACATCTGCCCGATTTTGGCGTACTTTCTTTGGTTTTTATTGTTCTGGTGTTTTCCGCTGAGAAAATTTCAATATTTTATTTCAGGATCATAGTTGTAGATCCACGACTCATTGCTGGTGATGACCTATAGGAAATTGGAGTCCATGTTGGTCATTTCAAACATGTTCTGCGTGATTTCCACTTCAAGGTGCTTCTGCTGTTATGTCAAGAGCGTTGAAAGTTACTTTCCAGCCATGTTAGTCACATCCCTAGATCTTTTAGTTAAAATTTCTGAAACAATGGGTTTTTGGAATGCCAATAATTTCTTCCAACTCTCCAACAAACATGTATATGTTCATTCGTTGTTAGTGCACATGTTTCACATTTTCAGACATTCTGGTTGATGTAGGCCTGCTAGGACGGTCCTCTCTTTCAACCAAATTGTGCCGATCCTTAAATCATTAAACCACTCTTTAAATTGTGTTTGGCCCATAAATTTAATATCAAAAGTCTTCCTATCTTATGGCAGTGTATCACAGTTTAGTGAATAGTTCCAGGGATGATGTGACATGTGCACATGCACACTAAGATCCTCTGACTTCATTGCAATGGCAGAACCAGGGCATGATATTGTCAGTAGTCGGATAAATACGGAAAAACCTCAAATGGTACTTCTTAGGGCTTACTTTCAAGATGATTTATGGGAAAATCTTTGTGAGTTTTATGATAAAATATTTTTTCTACATTTTTGGAAATTTTCACAAAATGCATAGCATTTGATGTCGTTGCATTAAGAAAATTTCACCATAGTTTTACATGATAATCATATTTATAAATAATAGTACGCAATACAAGAATATTAAAGTAACATTTTTATGATTTGATTTCATAATTTATACTGAACATTTCATATTTAAAAAGAAAGAACATTTTTAAAACAGCTGTTCTTAATATTAATGATTATCCACATTTAAATAGATTAATTGTAACATCACATAAAGAAATGTAGGTTCTACCTACACACATTACATAAATATATTCTATATTTTTGTGAAAATTCAACAGTCAGTAGATCTATATACAAATGTAGGGAAAGTTTTTTTTTATGAAATATAGAGGATTGTCCAAGTTACAAGTATTTTAGGCCATCAATTAGAAAAATTTACAACAATTATCTTATCTTATCTTATATAGAGTATGAATAATCCAGGGCGAAACAATGGGCGGGCGAGACGGGCTGTTGCCTCGGACGCAGTCCAGATTGGGGATAGATAAAACTATAGCTTCGTTGAATATGCAAAAAATAATCATTGTAATTCTCTTATGTTGAAAACCAGTGACAAAACAGTGTTCAGAACTACTGCTTTATAAAAAAAATAAAAAAAAGTGTGACGCCAAGAACAAAAGTGTCATTGCATGGTAAGCCATGAAAAGCAATTAATTTCTCTAAGTTCAATATTAATATAAAAAAAAAACAATATCAATACAAGCTTTGTATTACATAGGGGTTTCAACATTTTTCTTGACTGCCCCGGGTTCTAGAACATATAGTTTCGCCCCTGCGAATAATTGATTACAAGCAACCCACGAATTGATTCTGTAAATTGTATTTCTTGAATATATTATCTGGATTAGTTTTAATTATTCTTTTCTGTTTTCCAAGTTTAGGTTGCATTGTTGAGGTGCTTGGTTATGTGGTTAGTATGTTGAGATTTAATAGCCTCTGCTCAAGCTTCACACTGAGTTACCTATCCACCCTCACTGTTGATGGTTTGTGCTTGGAGTATCGGTCCCACTTTGGGACACCTCACTCCTTCATCAGACTTGGAGTTACTTATCCTTCATCAGACTTGGGGCTACTTATCCTTTTCCTTTTATCTCTGTCAGATTAAGTAGCTTATTAGTATTTTTCAAATGATGTATGTTATTATTGTATATGGCAAGATGTCTTAAGATTATCTGGTCCAACACAAAAGACAATTTTGAATAATTTCCAATGACAGAATTGTTTTGAGATGTTTTATTGTTAAATTTCTTAGCTAAAAAATTAGGTCAAATTATGATCATATTATTTTAAGGAAAATCAAGAGGACATTCCAATTTCATATTTATAATGAAAAAAATTTACACAAAACCTTTGTATTTATTATCAGTTGACTTTTATGATAAATTAATAAGTAAATCTTGTTTCAAATACAAATTGCAAGTATATAAAACTATAGCAACCAGAGACTTAACAAATAAATATTATCAATGACTAATTTTAAAATTGATATTTTACTATAAAAAATCATTAAAAATACTTTATATAGGTTTAATTATTATATTATTTATGGTACGAGTATAGTTGAGACATTAACATTGTGGAGATTTAATGACATTGTAATTTGTTTTATCAAACACTGTTTTTTCCACTTTATGTTATGGTATAACCATACCGGTTTCAAGGTTTTCACCTCATCATCAGGGGAGCACAAACAAGAGAGGTTTAATAATTTTTGTAACTTTTTAAATATAGTAATAAAATAAAGAGTTGCTTGTTATCAAGTGTGGCACAGTGAAGAATACTTACAAATACAACTTAAATATAAAAATTAAGAATTTATATGAATTACATTTTATACCACAAAACGTAAACATTTTTTTTACAAAAATTATACATATTTACAGTTTTCAGTACAAGTAACTTTTAATATATGGATACAATAAGATATGGTTTTCATGAAGAGTATTTTATTTTTTACCAAGTATAGGACACAACAGATGATGAAAATACGCAGTGAATATGATTCTTTTTTTGCTTAAATTATATTTTCTATAATTTAGAGATATAACTCTATTTAGCATTTAAGATAAAAAAAATCGTCGAATATCATTTTATGATTTGAAATCTATTAAGTTATTTTAATTGAAAAAAGCTATTTTTATTTCATGAAAATAAATTTAATACCTTTAATTCATGAAAATTAATTTATGACCACAATACCTTTTAACTCAAGAAAAGGAAAAAAAGGCCCAGGATTCGAAATTATGACATATGATATGGAAATGAAACCAAATTACATGCCTCCCAAAATATATATTTTGTTCAATTCTTAAATAAATTTTTCCATCTGCCTCTGAGAAAAAAATGAACCAATGTACAGCTTACTCAAAAAATTGGTCACACAATCTTTTGATATATTAGATATTTAAATGATCTGTATGTAAAGAAAGATGAATGATTGAGTAGAAATCAATGAAGTTTCCTCACTCGCATGACCATATTAAAGAATTTCTGAATGCTGAAGTTTTTAGATTGTTGTTCTCTATTTGTCTAAATATTGGATACAATGCTGACCAATATCTTTACAATAAAAAACGCATCAATAGAAAATTCAGCACCTCTTTCACTGAACACAACTTCTTAACTATAGTACCTACTCCTGAAATATATAGATGCTTTCATTTGATTTTATAATAGTTCAATTTAATTATTTCTTCAAGAACTTTCATTTATTTAAAAGTATTAATTTGAATATTATATTTTTAAATGAGTATATCTACAAGTCCAACAACTCGTTATAATGGTGAATTTATTGATTTCTTATAGGCTATTCCAGGAAAAAAAATTAGAACTTACCATTTTGCAGAGGTATATAGGTTAAATGTTCTAGAGTATTCTCTATCTTTCTCAAAGTCATAATGTCTCAAAGAGTCTAATGTTGCACTTAGATTCTAATGTTGCACTTAGATGTATCCTCAGAGATATGCTTGTCAGGTGGGCAATACACGAATGCCATGCTTCACATATTGTCTGCTATCAGGACCATAAGACAAATCCCTGAGGGTGCCTGGCAGCATTTATGTGAAATATTGAATATTTGTAGTTATTTAATACTGAAACTATTGATTTAAAAGAAAGATAGCACATGAAATACATATTTCAAAATTAAAGAACTTTGAAAAATGTCATCTTTCCATATATATATCATGAATATTGGTTTTACATACGAGGCATATCCAGAAAGTAAGTGTACTGAATTTTTGTAGGTTACAATATTTTTTATTTAAACAAAAAAATTACGTGGTTACCGTAGTACATATGTAAGCTATTTTTCGACAAAGTCGCCATTCCTCTCAATGCAGGTGGTGAAGCGGGGTATCAACTTTTTGATGCCTTCCTCGAAGTAGTTTCCCGCCAACCCCTCCGTCCACTTCTCCACCTCCTCCTTTACCTCCTCGTCGGTTGAAAACCTTTTTCCACCCATGTGCAGCTTCAGGGATGTAAAGAGATAGTAATCTGAAGGTGCTAGGTCAGGGGAATGCGCGGGATGGTTCAGGACATCCCATTTAAACGAGGGAGCAGTTCCTTCGTGGCGTTGGCCGTGTGTGGTCTGGCGTTGTCGTGCAGCAGGCAGACTCCCTTTGTCAGCATGCCTCTTCTCTTGTTCTGAATCACCCTCCGCAATTTTTTTAGGGTCTCACAGTATCTTGCAGAGTTGATGGTCTCCCCTTGAGGCATATATTCAATTAAAATTATGCCTTGACAGTCCCAAAACACGGATGCCGTGATTTTCTTGGCTGAAATTGTGGTTTTGAACTTTTTGGCGGAAGGTGAAGAGGTGTGACGCCACTGTTGAGACTGCCTTTTGGTTTCAGGGATTTAGTGTACAACCCAAGTTTCATCTCCAGTAACGATGGAGCGGAGAAATTCATCTCCATGGAGTTTGCAGCGCCTCAAAAACTCTTGCCCGGCATTATTTATTTCGCACTTGGCGGGAGATTAGATTGACATTTTTCACGAAACGTGTTGTCACGTTGACACTTCTCAACGTACTGACCTCGAACCGGTCTCGTTGCGGAGGGGAAGGGTCAGGCTACATGGAAGTGTAGCCAACATGTCGAAAATAAAATCCACCCGGTCGTGAGAGCCTCAGTACACTTACTTTCTGGATACGCCTAGTATATAAAAAACAAAATTAAACAATCCTGTATGATCAGAAATCAGTGAAAAACTGTCTTATAGTTTACTTTTATTCATCTCTTGGACAAATAATCATTAAATTGTAGTAATGTCAAAGAATTAATTTTTACAGAATATCACACTTTTTTTAAGTTTGATATGAAAATTTATAGGGAATAATTTATAGATCAATATTTAAAAATATAAATATCAATTATGCTTTAATGACAAATATAGTATTCACACGACTATAGTTGTGATTTATAATAATCAAAAAGTTAATATACTTTATATCTTTTATATAAATTTCATATGTGACTATATTTATATTTTAATACATGTACATATTTTAAATAGTGAAGAACAAAGCGTATAGATTCCATTTTAAAATTTATGTACATTAGATTTCGTTTCTAGATATTTATAGTATGTGATACATTATATAAAGTGATGATTGAGTTAAGTACTAATACTTAAACAAATAATCAAACATTGTTTTTGAGAATACTGCTGGGGGCTTTTACAAGGTAATTTTTTTATATTATGGTATTATAGGTATATATATATATATTTGAAATGTTTATAGCTAAATAATAAAACTAAACAAAGTTGGAGTAAATCTTATTTTTCAATATGTACATTTTTTTGAAACAGATAGAGATATTAATTTCATATTCCTTTAAAGTTGTCTAGAAAAAACAACAGAAAATATTACTCTGCTGGGTATATAACATGTTTTTAAGATTCAGCAGTAAAAATAATCAATTTTGTATTCATCTTATTTAAGTTCTTTGTAGAGTTAATATTATACAATATAATATTAACTCTTAATTGATTAAATAATGTTTTTGTTATTTTAACATTATCAAACATAAAGCAATAAAATGTATCTTTGGTTTTGAGATATGACGAGAAGTTATCATATACAATGTAAGGCAAACACAAATACTATAAAACTTGTACAGTAAATAATTTTAAAATTCTTATAAAAATTACTTATAACACAAATTCATATTTACAGAATACACTTATAAGAATAGTAAATTTAATATTCATGAAGTACGAGTATATGGACAGTTAATTATTTTAAATACATACTTCAAATAATAATATCCCGATTAATAAATATTTAGCGAACATATATCATAATTAGGAGTTTATTTTAGGCATTTAAATTTTTACTAAATAAATGTAGTAAAATAATTTTTTAAAGATTTTTTTCTCACAGTTTATAAACACAAAATTTAATTTGAAGAACAATAAAAAAAAAAGTATTTTGAGGGTTCAAGGTTTCTTAAAATAATGTATTGATTAGCATTTTCCAAAATTTGTGCAACATTGTTAAAAATGTTATTTTAAGGTTTTTGAAAACATTTTACAATGTCAAACTTTAACTTTTAAGAAAAACTAATCAAAAACATACTATGTTTTTTTTAACTATCCGATTTAAGCTCATACACATCACAAGTTTAAAAATTTGCATAAATGGTTCAAGAATTTTATGTGATGAAAAGACAACCTTAATAAAATTTTGGCACAATTTTATCTTATAAGGTTGTAAAAAATCAATCAATTAAAATTATAATCTATGTTTTCTCGTTACATTTATATACTATGTTTACAATTATTCTTAGAGAAAAGGTCACAATTCTTGAAATGAGAGTCCAGTGGATACATGAATTTTAATTTGACTACATATTAGTTTCATCAGTAGATTATGAAAGTCTTGAAGATATATGCATTTTAATTTGACTACATACTACTTGCTCCAATGTAGTATTTACATTTTGAAAAAGTTTTAGGGCATGAAGGAAAATAAATTTTATTCGATATCAAAATTGATTTTTATAGAAATACATGTTTATGCAAATGTTTTTACATTTATTACACTTTCTTATTAAAAAAATACTGGGTTACAATAAGTTTTTATTGAATAATACACATAAATTATATGCTGTTTGATAAAAAATAAAATTTGGATTTTCAGTGAATAACTGAATATACTTAAATATCAAAAGTATAATATATATAAAAAAATGCATTATGTGTGTTTGATTTTGAATAAAATGTAGGAATAAAAATATGTTTTTCAACAATTTTTTGATGACATAAAATTTACCAGTCATTAAATCCGTTAAAAGGGATATTTAATTTTTTTTCTAAAATAAATTGTTACAATAAAAATTTATTTGAATAAAGTTAAATAATTTTAGGGTTATAAAAATGAAAGAATCATTTCTTTAATTAATTTAATATTTGTCAGGAAAATATCCAAAATATTCAGTCTCCAACCGCTTGTTATTTTGATACACAATGATATTCCTTTGGAGCATTTGTGTGCTAGTTTCCATTTAGTGTTAGACATTTTATATTTAGCACAATTAAATACAGTATACATTGAAAAAAAACCTCTCTGCATATGACTAATGTTGAAAATAACCTTGGTATTACATCAAAGTGAATGCACGTCTCAGGTCCATCTAAGACATGTTTTTGTAGCAATTTTAATGAAATGTATATGAGAAAGATTACACAACTACTATGTATGAGACAGCCTTAACCTTATTCTCATTTTGTATAATACCATGGAATATTCATCCTATATAGCCAATGCTACAATCTCATGTGCAGAGATATTTTATCAGTCTGTTCAATTTTGGTGACAGCATAATTTGGTAATAATTATAAAAAAGAAAATGTAAATATAAAACAGGCCAATATACCTGAAAAGCATATAGAAGGATTTTGAAAAAAAAATCTAGATCCATACTGCGTGCAATTTCTTTGGCAAGTCTATAATAAAGACAAAGTTCTCATCAGTCATTCCATATGCAGTCTTCCGATAGTTGAAGTGATCCCATGGTCCCTGGTCTCTTTGCGCATGTCAAGGAGAGTCACCGGAGTCTGTCGCCCGTTGCTGCATTGGATACAGTGGATACCATGATGGATTAGGCGGTTTTCCAGGTAGTTTCTCAAGTGATAGCTCACAGCCTCCGAGCGATACATTGTGTTCCAGTGCACCAGCTCTTTGCCATATCATTACGACAAGAGTGCGACCCAGTACTTCTGAAGCCTGTGGATGATATAATGAGCTAAATGCTCTAGATAAATTTTGTA
Source organism: Odontocerum albicorne (assembly GCA_949825065.1). NCBI lineage: Eukaryota > Metazoa > Arthropoda > Insecta > Trichoptera > Odontoceridae > Odontocerum > Odontocerum albicorne. The sequence continues at coordinate 36,116,567 of OX463845.1, read as the reverse complement.
TAAAAATGTATACTTTTTTGACAAAAGAAATAATATTTACCTGATACTTGAGCGTTTGATTGTATTGTGGGTCAGCACTGTGTCGCACAACTCTGGTCTTACGTTTCTGCAGCCATCTTTCTCCATCTCTTAGGTAACACTTCACATAAGTGTCAGGTTGAGTATCTCCATCGTCAGCCACTATATTTTTTCCGCACAGAACCTGAAAAGATAATTTTCTTATTAATATTAGCTTTTATTATCTATTTTTAAGTATAATAACCATTGGCTGCCCTTTGGACCCAATAGAAGATATTTGTATAACTTACATTTAATGTGTGTATTTACAATAAGTCTCGTGATTCAGTAAGCAGCTAAGTGTTTACAGATTAAACTAGAAGTTTTTATGAAAGTACATTCTCAGATGATAAACTCAAAATATCAAATTTGTTGGGCAGAATTCGTTAATTCAAAATTCAGGGGGCCAAATTTAAGAAAAAAAATGGAATTGCAAATTAGATAAACACTATAAAAACTAATTTGCATGGCATTTTTCAACAGCTGAGAACATCGAGCCCATTTTTTACTGTTAAAATGATATAAGTCAAGTAAAGTTTTTTCAACATATTTTTGTAATATTGAAACATAATAACATATTCAATAGTAAAATGAAAGTACCTTTATTCATAGGTAGCCAACGCATAGATAGTAAAAAAAACACGTACGTGGTTACGGTCACGTACCTGATTATGATAATCCATGACAAAATCAAAGTTTTGACAAACATTCAACAGTGCATCGGATTAATTATACAAATATTTTCGCAGCTCTCCCAAAAGACACAAAACATAATTTCTCGATGATGCTTCGATGTTCCAGTGTTTAGATTTATAGGAACTTCCTAAGGAAGGTACATAAAGAAATTCTCAAGGATATCAACAAAGAACCGATTGAGTTTAGAATGTAAACAGTAATCATTAAAGATGCACCACTTGAATTTCATCTCAGAATTAAAATTTAATAAGAGAAAAATTCTTAATAATAACAGTTATAGGTAAAATGCTGGATTGATATCAGATTATTTTCTCAAGTCTGCATATTTTTTAATAAATTCGTAAGATGCTCTCTTAATGCATTTGGTGGGGGATAGGAAGGGTTATCAATTATGAATTTTTGGTTTATGGGCCAAAAATCCCAACGGATGTGTATTGTGAACAGCTGCAAAGATTTCAAGTGACCTGTGGTCACTAGAAGACCCACCCTTATAAATATACGTAGTTCTTAAATAATGAGAAAACCTATTATTTTTATTATACTCATATGACAGTTTCCTTATTTTATCGGTGGGCTTCCCCATATTTGCTATAATAATCTTGAAATATTTCAATATTGAATATAATTTTTGGCGCATATGGCATCAGTCATCTCGCTCTAGGGCCGGTTACTACGTGGATTCGTGATTTGTGTGAAAAATTATTGAATTATTAAAATTCATAAATACTTTGTAGTGAAAAAAAACATTATGAATTACTAAATATGCGGTTTTTCGAACCAACAGTGAAATTAAAAGTCGATTTCGGGACCTAGAAAATGGCGAAAAATACAAATTACGAATTATCATTGTTCTAATTAACAGGCTTTTTCTGTATTATGATATTTCTTTTCACATTTATCTAAGATTGCTATTAATTTTTAGCCAAAGTTTTGGTCTGATCAATATGAAGATGATAGTGACAGTATTATATATACCTCTACTTCTAGTTGACCTTTAGTCATCTGTAAGGCAAGCCGTAGCTGAGAGCGACCAATAGGAGCTCGGCTTCGAGGAAGCATCTGCCCTGGGCCTGGTTCCGGAGGAGTGTCCTCTCCTGCTGTATCCAAAGGACTTGCCCCACGGGATCCGCTGTATCCTGGAAGAGAAGTCACACATTTTACTTGTTGACTTTATTCATTGAAACTATTCTGATGGAGGTTTCTCGTCAATGTTGAAGCTTTTCATGATTATTCGAAAAAAATAAATAATGTACTTTGAAAAGAGTAAAGTATGAAGAAAAGTGTACAAGGTCTAATTAAAGTGTATCTAAACAAAGCTCTCAGGATTTATACATAGAAGGCATTCTTTTTTTATGGATTTCCTCTTTTCTAGTATTCCTTCCAATTTTGATGTTGATACTATTCATTTGTAAGTAAATTATTTTGATATCCTTCATGATCTCTAATATTATTTGTAACCTTCAGAAATTTAGCACTCATCGACATTAAAAGTTTTTTTATTCAGGAAGAATTTCACTTTTTGCTAAGAATATTTAGTATTTTTTAGTCATTATTTTGTTACAGGATGTTTCTTAATTTTGAATTATTTTTTTGTAGACTTCTTTCAAGTTTTTGTTTGTAAGGTCAAAAACCCATTTTCATTTTCCATTTTCAAAATATAAACATACTTAATTTTTCTCCTTAACAATTTATATTTTTTTGTTGAAAACTTTATACGAACATGAATCTTACCCAGATATGTATGATAACACAAATAATTGATCATGATATTTGGTAGAAATGATTAGACTTTTCACACATGATGCAGCACATATACGAGTATGTTTGTGATTTATTCTTGATTATCACACATGATCCCAAAATAAATGATGTCTGGACACTGCAATGATATGGTCAGACAAATATAAAAGTATGGAGCGAAATGCAGGTCATAGGAAAGATAGGTTTGATAAAACAGAGGAAACATTAGGAATATGTAAGTGGAACGACAAAAGACAAGTATGAGAGACATATACAACGACAGGCTACATGTGATATATTCAAAAACTTGGTGAGATCTTACCGCTGGGCTAGAGATCCGCAGCTAAGAAGAGACAATTAAAAGAAAGAATAAGATAAATAGGTACTCATATATGGTAGGTGCAGATATAATACATATTGCTACAGTTTACTTGTGGTTAAGTCAAGTAGTAATACAGATTTTTAAAGTAACTTATCACTTTTCTCTTTATTATTTTACATATTTACACAATTATACACATGCATCTAATAGGGAAATAGTATTTATAGTTCAGCAACAGCAACCAGGCCACATTTTTTCAGAGAGAATTCAGTAGCGAATTAATATAATGCATTTTATTAATATTCTTTTATAACCTCCACAACTAAGTTGGCCTAGTTTAGAGTTCATTGACAAATTTCTTCATACGTTTTTTCTGTGGTAATATTGCTATTGTGTATGGCAATAAACTGCAAATTATGTATCTATTTTAATAGTTATTCTCAAAGACTCGAGCTATGGTGATGTTGACAGCCAAAGATAATATTGTCTCTTGATCCCACTTTTTAACATGTTCATGTCACTAATGTGGATATGTGGAAGAGCATCATATGAATGAAATGTATATTTATTTAAAGGTCAGTAAGAAAATGTAAATATTTGGAGCTTGCCATGAATTAAAATGAATGTTGATATAGAAGGAATCAGAATGTATGAAAAGTTGGTAACGCAACTACATTTGTCTCGTGGGATGAAGCTTTTTACCTTGGGACATATTTTTAACTTACCTTCTTTCGTGAACGGGTTTGTAATTTATTTTAGCATATATAGTTTTGGAAATAATAAAGCCATTAATTTTACTTTTGGATTAAAGTGGATTGATTGCTATAATAATTGAAGAGGAAATATGTTGGTCATCTACACATGCACTACTTGCGTTGTGTCAAAAGTGAAAATATGTAAAAATGTTTCTTATATACATTTGGTTAAAAGCTACAGTATATATAATATTTTCTTTAATTTGAGAATCAAATTGATATTTAAAAAAAAATTTATTTGGAAGTAAAATTTTGATACACTGTATATGTACTATCACATATAATATAATATTTTAATGAAATAAAATAAAAAATATTTCTGGTTAATACAAAGTATTAGTTTAAAAAAAACAATTATTTAATAAAAAAATATGAAATTCCAAGATCAAACCTGAATTTGATTTAAAGTAATGTATTCTAATTTAAAATTTTGAAGATTTAATGTCTCAAATAAAATAAATTATTTATGAATTGAGTATTTATATATTTTTATAATATGCTTTTGGAATTGGTGCACCTAGGGGTATTCACTTGACATGCAAATGCATCAGTTTCTAAGAGAGGAGTATGTTTTAATTCCTTAAAAATCTGTTTCAATGCTGTTATTATGATTTTATCTATATTGGTAAGAGTATTTGAAAATGACTGAAATAAAAATTACCCTTGAAAAAAAATGAGAACACTTTATTTTGAATTAGTTACTAATTCATAAACTAATCATAATATGTAAATTATAGAATCAAATTAGATATGTTTATGTACAATTTTTTTATTTTTTTGCGGCATGGAAAAATTTAGTGAACTTAGTTATATTACTTTTACACAATATATTTTTATGTACAATATGTACTAATATCTATTATGCACGAGAAAGTCGAACACATTGAAAATTTGTAACTTTTTAAATGGATTTCAAAGTAAAGAAATTATTATAATAGTATTTTTAATGAAAAGAACAGTTTCAAAGACAGATTTTTAAAGTGAGAAGTCTTAATAGTAATCTTTATATGGATAATTGTGTGTAAATTGATTTTCTGAGCTGTAATTGTTTTACAATAAAATGGAGCTTTTCTTTACATTAGACCTGCATTGTAAACAAGAAAATAAAACTATAAAGAAGGATTTAGCTTACGCCTGGACTGTTTTCCAGACAAGCTCATAGTCCTCCCGAGTTCTCCACGGACTTGCTTCAGATTCCGCAGGATCTCATCTGGATCTCTGGGTCTCGCCACTGATGATCTTCGTCTTTCAGGTCTATAAACTGGTGCTGGAAGGTCCAATTCTCCACTTCCTGTATTTTCTGGAAATATATAAGCAGACAGTTTCAAAACTTTAAAAAACTACACGTTACTATATTTTGAAAAAAAAATTGATAATCTAAAATTCTGCAAGCAGTATGGTAAAATACTTTCAATAAATTTAAAAAAAAAAATTTTCTCTTCCTGAATTTTCTGCTATCATAGCCTCTGCTCACAACGAGCTTCGATACAGTAGGTGCCTATCCAAATGTTCGGTTGCCAGAATGTTGGATTCAGATAGTGACCACCAACATTGTGAAATTGTTTTTGAAATTAAAAAATTTGGTTTAGGATCTATACTATCCAATTACAACTCTTTCTCTCCCTCTTGGTCAACTATCCTGCATTTTCCAAACATTATTATACTATCCAAGTTTTTGCAGTTTTAAGTGGAAGGAAAGCTGGAAGCCTGAAAGATGTCATAGAGTTTATCATGGCACTCATTTTCTAGAATCTCTATTTTGGAATGGTCCATAGATTTGTTCTAGAGCCATAACTCCAAAACTGTCTGTAATTTCAGCCGACTTGATAAAATAGAAAATTCATACTTCAATTCCGTATGAAAACACTGTTTAGATGATAGTTTTTATCTTTAAGTGGCATTCCATAGCTTCAAAACGGAGAGAATTGGAAGAATGGATTTTTTTTCTTAAGTTCTAATATTTCCTCCTTGTAATTTTTGACGTTATATCACAGTTAGGAGTATCTTGGTGTTTGATATTGCACATGACTATGAACCCCTCCCTCCCCTTTTTCCTATCTTAGTGTCCACTAGCATTGACAAAAGGACCAATAATTTTGTGCTAGTAGAGATTTTGATTTTATGATTTAGATACCACACTTGTGTGGTTTATTACAATATTGTTATTCTAATGCCTTACTCAGGTGGTTAGTTTGATCAGTGGGATCTTACAGTAAAATGACATCTCAATTAAGCGAGTCCATTATCCTTAATTCTCTGTAGTTCACATACCCCAGCTTCAAATAGTGAAGCTAGAATATCAAACACTCGAAGTTATGTGTATTTATGACCAGAACTCAATAGACTTGTTAATGTGCTCCCAAAAATCTCTTTGTCATTTAAAAAATGGTCCAAGGAAAGAAATAAATCATAACTGCGATGTGTAGCTTGGCCCTTAAGTTGGTACTCGAATGTAAATGAAACATTATTTTTTTACAAAATAATTATTTTGTTAGGCAGTCTACCCCACATTATAAATATATGTGTTTATGTATGAATGTTATTAAAAAGGAAACATGGTTTTAAATATATAGTAGGAATCTTTGAGTCACAACATATATATTTAATAGTAAAACAATTACTTAAAACTACTGCTTTTACGACGGACTGACAAGATCAAACCTTTCTCTTGCTGTTGCTGAAATGAAGATCTCCTAGAACCAGGCAAAGAGCGGGAGAAGTCCTTTCCAAGCTGATACACCTCCACCTCCAATGTCTCTGACTGTGAAGACCCTCGTCTGGAACCAGCTGCCCATGCGTGATCAGGATGCAATAATGATGTACATTCTCCTATTGAGTCAACATCATCTGAAAGTTAAAGGAAATTGATCTATTGCATTACACTTTCATTGTAAACAGTATTATTTTGTGGGCTTATTGCATTGTGAAAATACCTTCCAAGCTGTTTCACACCTTCCACAAGAAATGTGTAAAACAAGCTACAAATGAAAACCAGACTAGAACCCCTTTTTAAAAAAATCTGAACACCAACAAGAATCTAACTCATAACCCCTTAGTTGGAATTCAGGCATCATATTGATTAGGCCATGGAGGTGTCATGTATATAGCATGAGTGTAGTGTAGTTTCTGTAAAATACTTGAAATAATGAATTTGGCCGTAGTAGGTATCCTTATACGATAACATTAGTAAAGTCCTAGTTTCCAACTGACAGTCTGCAAAAAGTCCAGCGTGTTTACTGCACAGTCAAGCACTTCAATTTCATGTATTAAAAGAGTTCAAGGTAATGTTGTAAAAAGCTTGAGTGGCTATTTTGACTTCTGTATGTCAAAACTTCATAAAGTGAAATTTGATAGGTTTGTAATCTTGCATCTGGAAGTCCTGGCAACAACAACATAAGTAAACCAAAAAAATGAAAGTATCTTATCTATCTTATGACAAAAACAATTGAGACCTAGTAGGTGGAACACCTGCTTTCTAAGCCCGGATGTTTTGGGATCGGTTTTCAAAGGTACTCGAAAAAATGTGTTCTAGTGTTTTTTTTTTCACAAGCCTCATACTCTAAAATTCGTTCGAAATTTTCCACATAACAATAATCATGTCAATTTATACTGCGTACAATGAAAGTGTAACACAATACAAATATCATGTACCTTACTTTTAAAAAAACTAGAAACTGATAACATAGCAATGGACATAGTTATTAATACAAAAATTTATATTTTATGTATGTCTAATCACCTACTTTATAAAAACTTTTTACAAGCTCTGTTATCTTTTGTTACTCCAAGAGAAATTTTAAAATATTCATAAATACATCTTTATTTAATTCTTTAAGTTTTTTTCTTCTTATTTAACACAATGAAATAAATATTTTACCTGATACAGATCTTTGACCAGCAAATTCTCTTCTGGGTGTTGGGGGAGCACCACTTAGAGAGCCCCGAGGAGAGATAGATGGAGAACGACCTCCTATTGCTCCTCTTAAACCTTTTGGATCTTCCAGGCGATACCAAACAGCACGGTCATCCAGGAATGCTTTCTCCAAATCAACCTTAAATATAAATTTAGCTTGATTTGATTTAATAGTAACATCTATAATGAAAAGCTACAAAAAATGAAAAACATATATGGTAGGTAACGCAGGTAGTCTTACGATTTGCTGTAAGTACCTGTTCAATGAATTATTATTAATATAAAATGAGGCTAAGTTTAACTTTTTTCCAGAGTTAATTAAAAAAATGGTGAAAGTTTGTATATTGTGTATATGTGATAATTATTATTTATTAGAATTTTTTTCTTTAAAATTTTACAAAAAATATTATTATTATTGTTATCCTTTATGTTCCACTAGAAATGCAGAGATGCTATAAAATACCTCCATTCAGGTCGATCCACAGCCCAGTACTTAGATCTCCAGAGAGCATAGATTAGATCTCTGTATCATAGCACCAGTGTGTGGTGTAGGATAGGAGTTTCATTCAAGTCCCTTGTGGAGCTCAAAGCAGTTAAGTTCATGATCAGCTACCAAGTGGCATCCTCATTACATGATTGAACCATCTCTAGTGCCGCACTCTTATGTGGTGGTTAAAAATATATAACGTTTTACTTGGATTTAGTTTTGATTTATTTTAAGACATCCTATTTGAGACTTTGAGGATGCAATTAGAAGTATCCTGTTTCAGAATATTTTTGTCACTTAGGTCACAAAATTTAAAGTAAAAAGTATCACCCGCATAAACCTGAGACTCAAAACCTGTGTCAATGAGATCACTGATAAAATTAGTATAAAGAACAAAATAGTGGCCCTACTATCCTGAGAATTTTTTTCCTGATTGACAATAATGGATTACCTTCTATTTAACAAATAAGATTCAGTCCAGGCGAGGGCACTGTCTGTAAAGTCATATTAATTCCTAAGTCTTTACACGAGAATTGCACGATCTAAATTATCAAAGACAACATTCATATCCAGAACAGTAATTAAAGCTATTCACTCTTCTATCTTAGCCAACAAATCCAATGTCAGTCTTAAAACAATAGTTGACTTGAAGCATCATTTCTAATTCTGTTGGCTGTGACCTCCAGGGGAGGTTGATGAAATATCAAGTGTTGTGAAAATAAAAATAACCGACAAGTATAAAAAGAAAATAACAGATTTTCTGAGAAAAAATAACACATTTATTTAAAAAAATTACAGTCAAAGTCCTAGTCATTGTTATACATTGTTTATTCTAATGGTTACTCCTCTGTATATCTATTCTATTATATAGCTAATGGTAGTGTGTAGTAGGTAGCATAAGTAATGTATTCATAATCAGAATGGAATAAAAGGTAACTAAGATTGTTACTGGTTCTACAGATTGATTATTTATTTTTAAGAAAAAAGAAATTAATTATAGTAATGATTGCGTTTATTTTTCATTTAAAAGTTTGTCCGTATATGGATCTACTATGCGTATCCAGAAAGTAAGTGTACTGAGGCTCTCACGACCGGATGGATTTTATTTTCGACATGTTGGCTACACTTTCGTGTAGCCTGACCCTTCCCCTCCGCAACGAGACCGGTTCGAGGTCAGTACGTTGAGAAGTGTCGACGCGACAACACGTTTCGTGAAAAATGTCAATCCAATCTCCCGCCAAGTGCGAAATACGCGGTGTCATCCGTTATCTCGTTTGGGAGGGAAAACCTCCGGTTGAGGTTTATAATGAGGTGAAAACTGCATATGGTGATAAAGCTATGAATCGTACGAGTGTGTACAAGTGGTGTCACAAGTTTAAAAACGGTCACGTCACACCTCTTCACCCTCCGCCAAAAAGTTCAAAACCACAATTTCAGCCAAGAAAATCATGGCATCCGTGTTTTGGGACTGTCAAGGCATAATTTTAATTGAATATATGCCTCAAGGGGAGACCATCAACTCTGCAAGATACTGTGAGACCCTAAAAAAATTGCGGAGGGCGATTCAGAACAAGAGGAGAGGCATGCTGACAAAGGGAGTCTGCCTGTTGCACGACAATGCCAGACCACACACGGCCAACGCCACGAAGGAACTGCTCGCCTCGTTTCAATGGGATGTCCTGAACCATCCTGCGCATTCCCCTGACCTAGCACCTTCAGATTACTATCTCTTTACCTCCCTGAAGCTGCACATGGGTGGAAAAAGGTTTTCAACCGACGAGGAGGCAAAGGAGGAGGTGGAGAAGTGGACAGAGGGGTTGGCGGGAAACTACTTCGAGGAAGGCATCAAAAAGTTGATACCCCGCTTCACCACCTGCATTGAGAGGAATGGCGACTATGTCGAAAAATAGCTTACATATGTACTACGGTAACCACGTAATTTTTTTGTTTAAATAAAAAAAATTGTAACCTACAAAAATTCAGTACACTAACTTTCTGGATATGCCTCGTACACTAGAAACACACAAAAGCAAATAGTTTTCAAGCGATAATAGATAATTTCTGTATTTAGTTTTCAACGTTACCATAGGCAAAAAACCTTTTTCACAAAGGTAAGATGTGGCAAAAGGGATTAATATTTTCAAGACTTCTATGAGTGATTCTTTTTTTACATACAGACTGATAACTAAAAACTTCTCTCTAGAATTATTGGTTTCAATTGTATAGATTCAATTGAACTGAAATTTGGATTAAAACAATCTTTTAGATAATAAATAATTAATTAACTTACTGTGCATTCACCCAAGAAGACAGGCTCAGACTGAGGCGCCAGATCCCATAAATTAACTTGAAGACTTCGGCCAGCCAACTCTGCCCCAGAAACCCCAGAAAATGTGAGAGTTGCATTCCATATCGGACCTTGTGAGGCTGGGGCCACCGCTGTCTGCATTACACCACTGTCCTCCCTGCTAAAAAAATAATTAGAAAATATGAAATAAACCATTTATATGAAATAAAAAATTTAATTTTCTGGTTAACATAAGTTGTGTCCGTTTTTTTCCAATTGAGGAGAACAAGAGGACACAACAAAAAAAATTACAACAAATTAGTCAATAATGTATTCTCCTTCATTATTTACAACTTCTTTCAAAACCTTTGCGATAGAAACCATCTGGTCTTGACTTGAGGAATTCGTCCAACCATGTCTGCAATTCGACGTCATTATTGAAGGAAACGCCGCGCAAATTGTTCGAAAGCGACCTGAAAAGGTGGAAACCGATGGCGCGAGGTCTGGAAAATATGGAGGGTGCGGCAGGAGTTCCCAACCAAGCATTTGAATTGCATTTTTCGTAATGTTGGCGATATGAGGGCGGGCGTTATCGTGTTGCAGAATAACGCCATATTGCCGATCCGGCCTTTGAATTGCAGTGTTGAGCCGCTGCATTTGCAGAATGTATAGCTTCGCGTTGACTGTCTGATTGCGTTCAAGTGTCTGATCTCGTAGTGGATGACGCCTTGCCAATCCCACCAGATGCAAATCATCGTCTTGCGCGGATGCAAACCTTGTTTCGCTCTGGGCGTTGCTTGTTGACCATAACTCACCCATTCTTTCCGTTTCTTCATATTCACACAAAGGCATTTTTCATCATCAGTAATGATGCGGTAAAAGAACCTTTGCTTGTGGTCATGCGTAGCTTGATGACGCGCGAGTAAACCAGCAGAAATTGTCGAACGTTGATTTTTCATTTTCGCTCAAAACATGTGGAACCCAAGCGCCGAACTTCTGGATTTTTCCCATTGATTTAAGATGGCGGCATATAGTCATGTGACTACAGTTAATCTGCTCAGCCAATTCTACGATGGTTTGAAGGAGACCTTCATGAATAATATGGTTTAAGCGGTCCTCATCGAAGTCCACTGGTCGTCCGGAACGCTCCATGTCTTTCAGGTCGAAATTACTGTCTTGAAACACAAAAACCATTGGCAAGCTGTCCTTTGATTTCCCTTCGCAAATATCGCGAGCAGCTTTATTTCCTCGATTGAACGTGACATTCCATTTTGAAGGCTTGTAATAAAATAAAATAATATATGTAACGTAAAAGCAAACACAATATCTTGTAGAGCAGAAAATTTTCATTCAAAAGACGTATAACCTTTACCATTTTGTTTTACTTTTGGTGCTCATTTTTAAATTTGAAAAAAAAAGGACACAACTTATGTTAACACCTTATACAAATGGATTATATTAGGTATATATAAGTATTATATATATATAAGTATATATTAGGTATATATAAGTATTTGCATATAACAGATTCCCCTAATTTGTGTTATGAACAAGTATGTCAAAAAGTACTAAATTAAACAAAATCAGGTATACAATTCATAGTTTAAAGACATTAAGATTATAATTATTATGAAAATGTACATGAATAATATTAGAATAGATAATAGCATGTCATAAATTATAAAATGGATCAATTTATAGGATAAAATTAAATTAATGAGTCCTTTCTGATGAAGTTGATCAAACCATGAAAAATTTCTAGCTGAGGACACACACATTTAAAAAATGAGATAGCTCTAACTCAGGGCTAGCCTGAGGCAGGTGCAAAGAGTTCAATTCGATTCGATCTCACCACCCCCTGTGCTGTTATGGAGGACAAAATAAGTCCCCATCTAGTGGGATCTACACTAGCAGATCTAAACCTTCTATATTTACTTATGAACGCGACATCATAGTGATGAAGAAGGAACTGCCCAAAGCTTCTTCTTCGGTAGCGACATATCAAAGGTATGTAAAGAGTGCAGTTGCACCTAGCTACGCACTCATAAGATATATAAAGAAAGGAGTTTAGCGAATATATTAGGTCCCAGCGGTTGAGACCCAACCTATTTCAAATAGGTGGCCTTTAATTCTTATTATTAAATTGTGCTGGTGCAATGTTTTTTTTACTCAGGTAAAATTTTTACCAACACAATGAACAATAGATGCCTATCGAGTGTTTATCTTAATTCATACTTAATAGGAGATACGAGTATATGGCCGCCTTTGGAGAAATTATGTGCTACTTTATGTATTCAGGTAAATATCTACTTTAATACTTGCAATTTCTATAACCATCACATGTCAGATAGTAGTGTTATCAATAGCATTTGGTATGACTTGTGATGAAGTTCGTTCATTAAAAATATTTATAAACAATCTATGGCGTACATTTCAAATGGGTCAAAATAAATAGGTGATACTTGGTTTGTTTTTTCCTCCTACATAGATGTAAATATAAATAAGAAGGCCCCGCGCTTAAACTTTGCACCCAGCACCGTAATTTTCCAGACCACCCCTGCTCTATCTCCTAAAATTCTAAAAGAAAAGGCAGGTCAAAAGAACAGTCTATGGGTGTATTGCCTCAGATAATTATCCCGAACATATAAACCAAGACTTCAGGATGGAAGTCTACTAGATTACCTCTAAGCAAACAAAAAATACTGAATATCTAATTGAAAAGATCTCACTCTTTATAATGACCTCTTGTAATCAAAAGTTAACTTTCACAGTTTTTGAAAATGTCTGAATATGAAGGTACTAGTCTGTTTCAATGCATCTTGGTGGTTCATATTGTTAGTCACCCTTTTTAAGAAGACACTAGGATAAAGCCAGTGATAATATTCATACTTTGGCATGAGTGAATATGCAGCCCCTTGCTTTATTGCAGACTCATTTGATTTGCACATCAAATTAAATGTTGCTTTCTAATATAACACTAAAGTCCTTTGTTTTGTTCATCTTAAAAATATTAAATATCCAAAGGTGATTCATGGCAAGTAGCATGACTGTCTTGTTATAAATTAATGTATGTACTGTTAATCATTCTGATAATTAACTCTAATAAAATGTATTATTTATTTATTTAACACTTTTATTGCAATACAATCTGGCGGGCTTATTGCCAGGTGGCAATCTCTTCCAACCAACCAGACAAAAGTAAATGAAGCAAGTTACGCGGTCACATAAATCATTCAAATGACTATCCATCCCCATGAAATCCATAAACATATACGCGAGAACATGCCCACGAATCCCACAAAGACGGAATCACCCGAACATTATTTTCCATATAAAGTGAGATATCATCAATCAAAAGGAAAGGAAAGGATGGTGGAGAGGAAAGGAAAAGAAAAATCAGGAATGAAACACGTTATTTTAGTGACTAGAAATTAAGAGTTTTTTCAGTCGCTTCTTAAAGCATGCCAAGGACGGAGCGAGTCTTATATTGGTTTGTAACTGATTCCAGAGTCTCACTGCATAGCGTGTAACAAGAATTGTTTCAGCTGTTTTAATCATATATCAGACTTCATTATACTGGATATGTCAAATATGTTATCATCCCTTGAAAAATTTTATTGCGACGCTACTTTTTTTTTTATAGTGCATTTACTTTTAAACACCTGAGGAAGTTGAATTTTGATTGGAGCATGAAAGACTTAATTGAAAATTTTTGTAGTTAAATGTTTTTGTACATTACAAATAGAAAGAAGTATGTACTTAAATGTATGGATTAAATTGAAAAAATGTTTTGAAAACGATTAAGAAAATTTAAAATATTTTGGTTTGCTTATTTTAAAAAAAATACATTTTGCATATCTTTATAAACTTTACCAATTGAAATCACGAGTAATCAAATTTAATTGTGATTGTTAATATATAAATGCAATAAAACTTTTGAAAAAAAAACTGTTCTGAAGTAAACAAAGATTTTCTTTTGTTTTCATTTTCAATTTAAGTTTAGAACAATATATATTATGTATACCATCAATTCTTCTTGTCCATGAGCTCCTATATCTGGAGTATACACCAGTGTCAAGTGATGATATCATAAATCAATTGACCTATTGTACTTTCTTTTTATTCTCTTACAAACAAATTTTGAATTAATTTTATTTTTCCTAGAATATATTAGAATATTATTTCCTAGAATAAATTGTATTAGAATATTATTTTTCCTCATGTTTATTTAAACATTACACATTGTTAATATTTATATCAGTACATATTATAAACAATTTATTATTCCATCTTTAGATTAGGTTATAAGAATAAATTTGTTTATTAGACTAATGATAAATTATTACCATACCAAAAATTGTTTTCATTATATTAAATTATTAATTATATACGAGGCATATTCAGAAAGTAAGTGTACTGAATTTTTGTAGGTTACAATTTTTTTTATTTAAACAAAAAGATTACGTGGTTACCGTAGTACATATGTAAGCTATTTTTCGACATAGTCGCCATTCCTCTCAATGCAGGTGGTGAAGCGGGGTATCAACTTTTTGATGCCTTCCTCGAAGTAGTATCCCGCCAACCCTTCTGTCCACTTCTTTACCTCTTCTTTTACCTCCTCGTCGGTTGAAAACCTTCCACCCATGTGCAGCTTCAGGGAGGTAAAGAGATAGTAATCTGAAGGTGCTAGGTCAGGGAATGCGCGGGATGGTTCAGGACATCCCATTTAAACGAGGCGAGCAGTTCCGTCTGGCATTGTCGTGCAACAGGCAGACTCCCTTTGTCAGCATGCCTCTCCTCTTGTTCTGAATCGCCCTCCGCAATTTTTTTAAGGTCTCAAAGTATCTTGCAGAGTTGATGGTCTCCCTTTGAGGCATATATTCAATTAAAATTATGCCTTGACAGTCCCAAAACACGGATGCCATGATTTTCTTGGCTGAAATTGTTGTTTTGAACTTTTTGGCGGAGGGTGAAGAGGTGTGACGCCACTGTTGAGGCTGTCTTTTGGTTTCAGGCGTGTAGTTTGCAACCCAAGTTTCATCTCCAGTAACGATGGAGCGGAGAAATTCATCTCCATGGAGTTTGCAGCGCCTCAAAAACTCTTGCCCGGCCTCCACTCGATTCAACTTGGTGGGAGATGGGGTTGACATTTTTCACAAAACGTGTTGTCACGTCGACACTTCTCAACGTACTGACCTCGAACTGGTCTCGTTGTGGAGGGGAAGGGTCAGGCTACACGGAAGTGTAGCCAACATGTCGAAAATAAAATCCATCCGGTCGTGAGAGCCTCAGTACACTTACTTTCTGGATACGCCTCGTATTAATCAATATAAAGAAAACTGTACATTACTCCTAAGTATATTTTATCAAAAAGAAAGTTTGATATATGAAAGAAAACATTATAGCAGAATAATTTTGAATAATAAACAGATCAAAATAAAGCCATTAACACCAAAGTAACTCACTGCACTGGAAGTAAACGAAGTTGTGCATATGCTTCTGGTAGTGTGCCATATCCCAGAGAATCATCTCTTGGAGCAAGTTCATCGGCTGCCATCAGAGCCACCACCAGTTCCCTCCTCTCTCCATGGTACCACACCTGTAGCTGTGCCCGTCCACTCACTTGCTTAGCACGGGCTATCTGCTCCTGTTGTGTAAAATTAAATTAAATATTTGTATTCTTCAATACTTAAATTAAATTACAAATTCATGTTAAGAAACATTGTTTTGGTGGTACACAAAAAAAAAATATATTTTAATTATTTTAATTTTCTTGATTGACTTCTTGTCATATTTTGAGTCATAATGAAGAAATATTGACATCAAAATAATATATGAATTTTTTCAAAATAAATTTTGTTTGAAGTTTCTTTTAACATAAATAAGATAGTAAAATATAATCAGAAATTATAATAGGTACAACATAGATCGAAATTTTAAACAAATATATAAAAGTAATTTTCAATCCACTAAAGATTTTATACTAATTCTTCAATTTTCTTTTGATGTGTAAAATATATTCATGCTATAACCATTCTCAAAAACTTTTTTAAACCTGCATCACACCTAAAATGCAGAAATAAAAGTTTTGAAATGCATCATATAAACAAACATAAAATTATCATTTGCAAATTGCAGGCCACAACAACAAAGGCTGTATCTTTATTCAATGCATTTAATTATACACACGATAATGATCATTTGCTCATTGAACTTTATTAGCCATACATGCCATTTTATTTTTATTGCATCATATTAAATCCTATTAAAAATAAAACAGTATTATATGTCGTGCTAAAGCAGTGTTGAATATTAAATTTTTTAAAGCATTCTAAAAATTATTCACCTAACACATAATATGTGAAATAAACTAGTTTTCTAAATCTAGATTTTTGACAAGAAATGTATTTATAAGGTTTTGAGAATTATATATTTTTGTAAAGGCGAAATAAGATATCACAAGCAAAAAGACAATTGGAATTCTATACATATGTGAAAATATTTATATTACACAAGCATAAAGCTTATTCAAAAACCGGATTATACAGTTCGTTACATAATTCAGAATTATTTTTTTTACTTCTTTATTTAAACTTTTCCGCTAGTAATCATATGTTAACATTGTACACATATTTAGTATTTTTTCATGAATTTAGAAAGCAGTTTTTTTGTTAATTTATTTAAAAAATATGATATTTATTATGTTTTGACATTTCTGAATTGGATTATAATTAAATTATCATTTTATATTAGAGTTTTTAATGACAACTACCTTTATACATCTCTTCAGATTGATAAATTTTGTAAATATTCTATTAAAGGTTTTTTTTACTATCCCAATCAAAAGAAATATTAATTTTGTATCAGTTTTTATATATGGTTCACATATGTGCATGTGACCACTAAAAGTTTAAATGTTATATTTCAAAAAGAAAGCTTATTTTTAATGTCGAAAATTTCATTTAATTTTTAAAATAACTTTTTAGTATCTAGTTTTTTCTAAAAATTTTAAAATGTAATTTTTTCATAAATGTGGTTAGAATGTTGATTCTTTTACATCAATCAAATGAAATGGAAGGATAGTGATTAATGTACAAACATTTTTCTTTTGTTACAAAATTTAAATATTGATATTTCAGAGCAGGTGATAAGAATATTTATATTTGTTTTGCTTTAAGCTTTTTAAATATTTTTGAAAGTAAGCAAATACAGTATTTTATTACCAAGAATTATGTATAACAAACCAGTATTTACTTTCGAAAATTATACAAACACTTGCTTTATTTCCATCTTCATCAGTTTTTTAAATGTATGAATTTGAGTGCAATGCTATGGAAAATGAGTTAATATTTAAAGTTTTGCAATTAATCAATCTAATTTATTTACGTGAAATCAATTATGAAACACTGATCAAATATTTTCTTTTCCTTTCAGTCTGATAATTTTTCTTATTGAAAATAAATACTGGTGTGATGCATCCAAGAAGCTTAATTTTGGTAGGAAACTACACTTTTACCAGATTAAGGTAACCTATAACTAATATAGTTGAATTTGTACAATATTTATTGGGAGCATAAAGTTCTTAAATTATTTGACATTTCTATATCAATGAGGTATACAAAAGTTAGGTACAAAAAGTCTAGAATTAAGTAATAACACATCATATCATATAAAACTATTAATTTTTATTAGGCATAAAAAATAAAGAACATTCAACCTACTTGGGTTATTTCTATCTGAGGAAAAATTCTGGATAACAAACACGCATTTAATTTATATAATACATTCTCATTATAAAAAAGTCGTTCGCATTTTCAAGACAAATTCTGAGCTATATTTGTGTATAAAACAGTTGTAAATCATGCTACTTAATGATGCTTCAAGACTTCCATTTTCAGAAATATAGATTTTCAGTAGTTTCATTAAGATTCCTTCAACCATCTAAACGTGCAACGTGCCACTGATATGATCACTAAGGCAGACCAGACTGTCAGGATACTGGCTATAGGCAAGCACAAGAGCGGAAACGGTTAGCATTCAGCGAATATGCAACGAACGTATTCATTTCTTTAGGCATTTCGTGTAAATCCTTGTTTCCTGACCCAGTGTTTTGACTTAAAGCTAGTTTCTCATACTTGGAGATCATTCATTGAACAAATAACATATTGGATGTTATTATAGTTCTTTATAAATGTAATTCCATTATATATAACCTGATGCGTCATTCAAATTTTCTTCCATACTTTGTTTTTGAAAAAATCATTTAGTGGACAAAGTAGTCAAGCTCGTCAGTGAGATATA
The DNA here is from genome assembly GCA_949825065.1 of Odontocerum albicorne. NCBI lineage: Eukaryota > Metazoa > Arthropoda > Insecta > Trichoptera > Odontoceridae > Odontocerum > Odontocerum albicorne. Next base: position 36,098,009 of record OX463845.1, on the reverse strand, counting down.
TTGGAAATATTTTTTTTAGAAAGTACATATTTATTGAATAAGTTAAGGCTTTAAAATGTTATAATTACTGTTCAGTACTTGTGTAATTCTTTTTTTTCACGAGTTCATAATCCAATTTGAAGGTAAAAAATAATAGTGAAAGCATGCTTAGTGGTGTGAATAGTTATGGTTTTCATTAGAGATTAGAAATTATTTTTATCTCTTGATGAGTGTTGTTTGGTTTTTATAGTAATGTCATCCATTCCTCCTTATTAAATGATGAAAATCTCAAGGCAGAAAAAAGCTATTTGGTAGGATATTAGATTTTTAAAGGTATGATGAGGTAGTTGGTTTTTTCATTGAAACGGCTCACCGCCATTCTAAAGAAAGGCAAAAACTATGATACTGTTAATATAAATTATTTTCCATGCCTTTTTTTAACGATTTTGGAGATTCTTCTTGAGAAATCAGTGGTTATTTAAGCAAACCAAAGAGTTTGAATAGGTAAAATGAAATATTATTGAATGCAATATCTCATATATCTACAATTACTTTATATCCAACTATTCTAAATAGATCTTATTAAAATATACTAAAATCATAAGAAGATCATTATGACGGGTAGCGGGAAAGTTAAGGAAAAGTCTAAATGGCTGACATAACCATATTTAGAAAACAAGAACTTTACTAGTAATTCATGTCCAAAGGATTAGAAGAGAAAAAATAATCCACACTCTCAGATATGGGCAATGTGAAAGATGACCATGTTTGGCAGTGTGAAAGATGACCATGTTTTCAAATAAAAATAATTGATTTGACTTATTTTCTGAAAAATGTTAGATGAAAATTATTTGAAAAAAAAAGGTGACAATTGTGAAATCAGGATGTAACATATTACATAATTGTAAAGATATTTCAAATGAATTTTTAATATTTATCGAACAGGTGAAAGTTGATCTATGATCACGTTAGATGATAGTTAAACAATTATAGTGTATTGTAATTGAGATTTTTTTTTCTTATTTCTCTTAAACTATAGCACTTTATTTTTAGTGTAAAGGATTTTTTTCATTCTTATTAAATGCTCTTGGCAATTGTTTGCATATTTTTTTGACAATTTTCAAGGATTTCTTCAAAATCAGTTTAAAAAACATCAATAATGTATTGTCCAAAATCAGTTATTGTGAACTAACTGTTATACATACTTATATACACATATGTATTCAATTAACAATGTTCTGATATAAGTCTTATAGTTTTGCCCACATATTTTGTTTTATGTGCATCAATTACAATTTCTCAGTGATTGGCTTTATATTTGTCTTTACCGCTCAGCCTCCAAAAGAGGTACAGTCTGGCAAAAAAGAGTAGAAATTAATAAAATTGGAACTAAAAAAAATTATAGCTTGGCAACACCAAAATTGTCTGTCATGTCACATTTGTTTACATTGATCGCACGATGTTATAACTTTGTCGTATTAAACTCAAATTTTCTAATGTATATATTGTCAAACACTTTTGTTATTATACAAAACACCATTAAGATGAATAAAACACCACGTAGTGGGACGAGGGAGGTTATTTACAATGTTTTTCAGCATTGTTTAGAAGAATATCACCGGGAAGACTCTCACTGGATATACGAGTAAGTGACGTTTACGCGCGAACTGCTCGTATGCCTGGTATGTATTTATGTTTTTTAAATTATTTAAAAAACACAAAGACATGGAATTCGATGGCAGCTGTGAGTATTTGAAAAAAATATTGTATTATTTTCCATCGGTTTCATATACAAAAAATGCACGTCAAACCGTAGTTTCCTCATGGAAAAGACAAATATCGCAGCAAAAGGGAGACTTATTTAAAAGTTATAATGGACAACAAAAATTTGCCTGAAAAATTAAAAAAAAATGTGTATTTAGATGAAAGTTATATACATTTGTCGTATAAAGTACAAAAATGTTAGCAATCGGTGGATGTGAATGGAGTGCAGCATGATATTGCCAAGGGTAAAAGATGGACCATTGTACATGCAGGAAGTGAAAAAGGTTTCGTACCTAATGCGCTCCTTATATTCAGCGGAAATAATAAGAAGGAAGACTATCACTCTAAAGTGAATGCGCACAATTTAAAAAAATGGGTGATAGAAAAACTTATTCCCAATTTATCGGAAGCATCCATAATTGTAATTGATAATGCGCCTTACCATAATAAAATTGAAAACAAAGCACCATCTTCCGTGTCGAAAATAAACGAAATTAAATTATGGTTGCTGGAAAACAACATTTCCTTTGATCCATCTTTACGGAAACCCTCCCTATTAATGTTGGTAAAAAACATAAGCCAGAGCCCATATATGAAATATACAGAATTCTAGAACATGGTCACACTGTGGTTAGACTTCCACCTTACCACTGTGACTTAAATCCTATAGAACTGATATGGGCTTTGGCTAAACGGAAAGTCGCTCAGAAAAGTACTGGGAGTGGTAGCAATGTAAAAGAGCTCGCCGAACATGCATTCACTGCCATAACCACTGAAAATTTGAGAAATTGTTGCGAACATGTAGGAAAAATAGAAAAAAAATACTATGACCAAGGTAATACACTACTCGTATATGGGAATATGGATGACCTCGTCATAAATCTAAATAATAGTAGCAGCGACAGCGAAGTCGAGTTCGATGTTGAATTGCCAGAAAACGAGTCTACTCTTTCGGGTGTCGAGTTTTTGGATTCAGATTATAATTAAACATAATTATTTTGGTTTTGATTTATGAATTTGATTAAATAAAGATTTCATGAACTTTATCTCGATTTTTCATTTCTAGTAAAATCTTTGTTTGCCCTAACTTTGGTAGTTCCCTATGACGATTGAGTTTTTTGTAGTAAATCATATAATTTAAAGAGTTTTGAGTTACAAACGAAATGATATTGCGTCAAGTAAAAAGTAAGAATTGTCGTATTGAGTTTGATATCTCGATCCGATTTTTTAAAAATCAATGCTTTTTCAGGAAACTTAAAACAACTTTCAAAATTTATTTCAAATTTTCCATAATTAGCTTAAGCAAAATTATTTTAACTCAGAAATTTAACGGAATATAGTGAAATACCATTTATAATCTTTTTATATTATAGGTAAGTTCATCAAAACGGCTAGTCTTTATCTTTTCCACCAACTTTTTTTTGTGGGTTAGTCCACTTTTGCAATCAGATATATGCAACTACGGTGTGGCCAATCAGGCGATTGCAGCGCCCTCATTAATTTTCTACTCTTTTTTGTCAGACTGTAACTTTATTTTAATATACCTTAACCTTTCTCAAGGAATAAACTATAGAATGATAAAAAATGGATTAAATCCATTCAGGAGATCAAGGCGTACATACGGACACACATGGCGACAAATCCTTTTAGTATAGAAAATATTCTTATTCACTGACGAGCATAACTATTAATACTCGTAATATTTTTAGTAAAATGACAAAATTCATTGTAAGTTTTAGGAATACACATCTATTCAAATTCAGTGTTCCTGATAATGAAAATGAATGATAATGTGAAAAATGAACATTTTGAGGAATGCGTGAGTTACCAATTAAATTAAAAAGTACGTTTTTAGAATATAATTAACGCATTTCACATTAAAAATAGTTTGAAATCAAAATTGTTTGATGAAATCATCATCTTTGTATTATATTCCATCTTAAATTGGTTACTTAAGAAATATTTGTTTTTAAAGACGATCTAATCGTCATTGAAATAATATTCATTGTTTCTCCATGTTCAGTTTTAGTTTATGTATACCATATCATTAAGAATAATATGAAGTTTGTAAAACCAGAAACCTTATAAGATTTTAGATTTTTTTAGTACAATTAACTGTGTTTAGAAGCTAGATTGTTATCTTTTAAGTCATGGAAAAAATAATGTATCTTTATGAGATTTATTTTATAAATTTTAACATATAATATCTGAAGTAATATGTTAGTAATTTAATTTTTTTTTCGATTATCTATCAAAAATAAAATTAAATCAAAATATCACTTTAATGTACAAACCCTCATATTCTTGATGTTATTAAGTTGAGGCTCATCCAAAATCTTTTATTTTCATGCGAAGAGATTTAAAGGTATATATCTAACATGCTTCCAAAAGTATTAAGCTCACGTATTACTCTATAAAAAAATCTTGACTCAACAATTGGGTAAAATTCTAACCAATTCTAAAAAATTAAACGAATGTTATGCCATGATAACGATGAATATAAAAAAAATAAATAAAAAACTAGCATCTATGAAGCGATTTTCATCAAGCAAAAAAACATTTAGTCATCATAAAGCATCATGAAACATTCGAACACGCCCATTGCATATTTCATCGGAAAATAAATAATACATAAATAAACTTTCAAACATCTTCGAATGCCGTGCCAGATGGGACAATGCAGGGCAAGTGATTTTTTTTCACACTATGAAAAAAATTAAATTTTACATTATGCATCGTGCTTTATTTTAAAATCAATAATATTTCTCACCCATTTGTCCTCTGTCTTCGGCAGGAATTTCTTCTCTGATCAATCGCTTTATTTGAATGATTGATTGTTTATTGAAGTTGAAGTAAAATTTAATATTAATTGTAGCTGGAATATTAAATCTTGAATTTTTGGACAATTTTCTTTTTCCAATTTCTAGAGGATTTTTTTTATGTATGTACGAATTTTAAATGAAGCAAAATGATAATGATATCCACTAACTACATTGCTGCAGGAAATAAAAAAAATGGCAAGTGAATTGAAAGCTTTGTAATTTTAAAATGGATGGAATATTGGAATTGAAAATAAGTTTTTCATTTTGCAACACTTTTGTAATTGGAATTGATAAAATTAAAGGAATACTTCTATTATAAAGTGAATAGTAATATTTCATTGGTATATCAAGCGTTCGATTCGGGGGCAAAATAAATTAGCCATAATTTTTTATTAAATCATTTTGGAATGAACTTTGATAGAGTGAAATAACTTAACTTTTCCTATGCAACATTCAGTTAGTCGTGTGATATCTTTTTTATAAGGGTTATATGATTTTTGGTTTTCTTTTTGGGATACTTTTCTATTACATTAAAAATATATAATTCACCAAAGAAAAATTCATCATATAATATATGGAGTAGGAAGATTGTTACAAATAAATTTTGAGTATGCGAGTATTAATTAATACAATACAAAGTCAGTTAAATGCCATATTTAAAAAATGGATGAAGAGTTATATTAGTATCATTATAAACATGGAATAAAGTGAGCAACATTTTTTTAACATTTTCATTAAAGTCATTTTGATTAAATTTATTTTTTAAAAGAATAAGTATAATCAAAGTAAAAATATCCTTCACCCTAAAGTAGTAACAATTTTTTTGATTACGTAAATTGTATTCCAGTACGATCACCGTGCAACAATATACATACTGAACATACAGTACCCGGCGGTAAGTAATACACATCGGGCTTAAGAAAGGCCATAATCGGCTAACTTCGGTTTTGTAGAGTGTCGTCCCTGTCGCACGATGCGCTACGCTTACGCTTGACAACGAACATAAAATAATATTTTTCCCAAGAAAATATAATAGTTTTCGTTTTTCTCAGATAGATGTCCTAAGAACAAAGTTTAAATTAACTCTTATGAGAAAATATACGGTTAAATATGTTTAATGAATATTATTACGAAAGGTAACAGTTTAGCGCATTTTTTCAGTTATTCTTTACCCAAATTATTTGAGCGTTTTTTTATTACATTTTTGTTTTATACAGTACAACCTGGCGGATAATTGCTATATGACAAACCCTTCCAACCAATCAAAGAGACGTTCACCGTGGCCTGGTGGTAAGACGCTTGTCTGCCGATTTGGAGGCTGCGGAGGTAAATAGTTAAAAAAAATGGGATTTCAGTCTAGTATTCACTTAGGGCCCATCAAAACATATTTCGGGCTGGTTGGAAGAGATTGCCACACGGTAATAAGCTCATCAGGTTAAAAAATGTTTAACTAACAAATCGCGACGGAACACATGTATGAATGATAGAGACGAGGCTCTACAAAACCGAAGTTAGCCGATAATGGCCGACTGTCTCTTTCCTAAGCCCGATGTGCATTACTTACCGCCGGGTACTGTACTTCATGTTTGAAGTAATATGCTTTAAATTAAAATCATTTTTGGATAATTTATCGTAATTAAAACTTCAATAAGCTAACTTTCAGGTAATCATAATAACACAGTAAAACCTCGGTTATTCGAAATTCAAGAGTACAAAAAAATCGATTTGCGCAAAACTTCGTTAATTTATAATTCGCGAACACATTGAACATTCTTAAAAAATCGCAAATTTCGTAAAAAATACACTTGTTTAATCCGCGAAAAAAACTCGAAATCGTATAATTTTACGAATAAAAATTCTTGGCGCTTTTTATTATGACGTGTAACTAATGGAAAAAAAATAACATACATTTATCGTAATAAGTAAAGATCCTATGTTAAAATAGTCTCAAGAAAACTCATGTTGATATAATATATGATACACTAGATAGGTTTTAAACACTCATTAAATAAATATACATAAAGACGGCTCCATACGAGCGGACACGGCGTAGGTAAAGGTATGCACAGGCAAAAGCTGAATGCTTTGTAAATTACCTACAGCTTTTTTATTCCGAATTTTTGAATTATTTGACTTAAAAACATATTTATGGTGTGAGGGTCTTGATATTATTTATTATAAAATATGCGTAGTTTAAAATAATGCGAAATATTTAAAAACCGAAGATGTTTATAAATACATTAAGCGAGCGTAAAAAGTACAAACTGATTTAAGAACTTCTAGTATCGATCTATTTGATAATTTCCGGAAACGGATCGTGACAATAAATTAGTAAACTGTACCCGTGGTTGGGTCGCTTTGAACAAATACTTAGTGTACATACACACAATATGAAACTCGCAATTTCCACAAGAGTGGGCTGAGGAGCGCGGTGTGTCGGCAGGTACCGCAGTATACATAAAGGAGGTTTAACACGGGCAGGCGCGGGTAAAAAACGCACGCTTTATAAAATGTTCATAACTTTACTATTATAAAAAAAACATCTAAATATGTGATGTAAAAATGTATTGATTCGAAAATGATTTCAAATTACGAATGACCCGGGTGTTCGAATTAACGTTTACAATTGAAAGTGTTTGAACATTTTCGAATTATGTCGATGTTCGAGTTAACGGGGTTTCACTGTATTCGGTTATGTTTTTTTTAATAGTATCTATTACTACTCCATAAAAATAATGATATCCTCTCCATAAGAATTGTTTCCCTGATTGAAAATTTCTATAAAATATCATCAAATGCAGGAACAGTAAAATAGATAAATTTGGAATAAGTTTTTTAGTAAACCATATTTTTTTTATATTATATTACGAATATTTATTAAACATTAAACAAACGATTGTATTCTCTAATTTTTATAAAATATATATGTGAATTAAAAACTGTTATTCCAAATAATATTTTATTAAACATTATGAGTGTGGCTTTTTACCACAGATTATGTATTTACAATGGATCTAAGTAATGTTTTAAATAACTAACATGATTTTTCACAAATTAAGAAACAGAATCATTAAAAATAATCCAAACTGATAAAATTTCCCGGATTTATTTTCAACATATTTAATTTTTTTTAATTAAGCGATCGCAGTATTTTATGAGTCTACAATTACTATGAGGGACATAATATAATATTTCCTAAATTATGGAAATATTATAAAACTATAATTATGGAAATATAGAATACAAATAATAGTTACTTTTTTAGTTAATCTGGTTTTCAATGACGAAAGATAGGTTAATTTAAATATTAAAATTTTATGTATTTTCAACTAATGTTTTAAGAAAGTAACCGATATGAGTGTTTTATAGGTGGAAACATTTATCTTGAAAATACTGAGATAAATAGTATCGATATTGAATATTGTCATATTAATTTTTTTATAAATGTAAGATAAAATTAATTTGTAACGAAAAAATGTTGAATCCTTGATCCATATTGAGAAATCATATCTGATTTTTTTATATTAAAAATATTAACAATATTATAATGGAGAATATTGCTGTGTAGCGTTTGCGTGTTTTGAACATAATCAACCAAGATACAGTGAATAGTACGAGTATTTTAAAATCCCCAATTATGTAGGTTGAGTGATATTAATGAAGATGTTATTACCAAAAATAGGTGATTGTCTAATTAATTAAAATTCATCATAGTAGTTTTGTAATATGTCGAAGACTTTTAAACATCTATTAAAACATTGTTAATATTTTTTACAAACAAATATGTTGCATTTTTGACAAGAATTATTTTCATATGTTTAAATATTAAAAATGAATTTGACCTGCAATTTTCTTAAATTAAAAAAATATTTTAAATAGACGTTTGAAAAATGTTTATCATACAAATTATTCGGATCATATAATATAAAGTTAATATTTTTTCATTTCAAAAATTTTCTTATATAATATATAATTTAACAAGAATAATTTAAAAAATACTTTTTGGCAAAAAAATAAACGATAAATATACTGTTTGAATTATTTTTGATATAATATTTGTTTACAGAGAAGGCGTCAATACGTATACAGAGAAGGCATTAAGTTATTGAAAAATATATGTTATGTAGTATGATATCTATATCTGCATTATTATTTAATTAAATTTATGAGTTGAATAACATTATAATTATGAAATACTTCTTAATATTTATCAGATTTTATAGATTACTACGTCGATTAATATATATTTAGAGTTTTATATTTCACATAAAACTATAATAATAACAAAGATATAACATCATTTGTATAAAATTTGATAGTTCTAGATAGAAAATTATTTAGTATAACAACCACAATGATAAATATTTTAAACATTTCTATATACATATTCATAACAGAAAATTTTCATAATATATTTCCTAGTTAAGTAGTACATTAGTACATATTATCCATATAATTTCGAGCTCACAACTAATACTTTATTGTATAATTTACACAGTTAAGATAACTCGAAGCAATAATAATTATAATTAATAAATATTAAAAAACATCGGAGTTACGATTATTAAAAGACCAAACACTATTTTAAGTATTTTTTTTGGCTTTAATAACTTCTGTGGCGGGATTCACATTTGCATACCCTGAGTCTTGCTCTATTTGAACAATATTCAACTAATAGTAGATAATAATGCAGGCAGCAACCCAACAATTTGACATAACGCCATCAGAAAAATGTTTATGCAAGCCCTATTATCCCTTGGGCATGCTATTGTCAGCTCGCAGTTTACCCAAAGGCATCTTATGAACAATTTGCCAAGCAGGAATTCAATCTAAATATTACGTGAATACATTGAAGTAGATCCATAGACAATTTGCTAAATCACTTTTGTCTTTTACCGAAGATTAAAATATAAAAACATTCATTCGAAAAAGATGAACAAAATGGGCTTCAACTAATATGTTTTAAATTGTATTTTTTATTAAAAAATATGCTTTTCTGTCTTGATGAAGAAAATTCACATTCATGATAAAAAAAATAATATTATGAATATAATATGTGACAGATTGTCATTTAGTTTTGACAGTATTAATAATACATAAATAGGGCACTTCGTGTTAAGAGTACCGGTAAAGGAGGGCAGTTAATACTTTTTACTTATTTGTTTGAGTGACATGCTTTTTTAAGTAAAATTGTTACTTTTTTATAGTAACTTTAACAACACTGAATGTTAACAAGCTTAAGCATAAAGAAGTGTTAGCTAATAAAAATTACTGTTCTGGAAAACAATTGGACCCAATCGGACTTTTGGCACAAAAACATTTAATGAAAATGGCGGAAGTAAATTATTTTATTTGCATAAATTTGTTTCAAAAAACATTTCGTTACTTAATAATTTTAACATTGTCCCTTATAATATCTTACACTTAAATTTTATCCATTTAGTTTCCATTGTAACATCAATATACTATATTTATTTGAGATGGAAAAAATGAATAATCTAAAGATGAATTATAAATAAAAAACGTATTTTGAAATGAAGTTTTCCTACAAAAATGATTAATTCAATGAATATATTGCACCTTTAAGACGAACAAGTTGAAATGTAATCGTTTAGAGATAATAAAGTTTTGCATAAAGCATAATAAAAGCATAAAACTACAAGTACGAGTATACTATAACTCATTATGCAACTAAAATTAAAATAAGATATTGATTTTTGCCCGTGAATTCCTACATTAGAAGGCGTATGCGACAGTGTCAAGTGATGGAGTTTAATTTCTTCTTCTTCTTAAATAATGACGGTGAACTTCTATATATGAAGTATATGCCACTCTAGGAGTTACGTTTTATGTCTGAACTTGAAAAACAATACTTAATTACTACATTTCTTCTATGGATAAAAAATTCAAGTTTTTTTAAATGATTTATTTTTAAATATAACCTCTTCGAACCTCTTTTTCAACATTTTTATCAGTTTAGAATTATGATAATCATATATTAATAATGTAACTCATGCTCATTTTGTTTTAGTTCAGAGCTGAATCAATATGTGTGGCGATTTTTTAAATATACGAAGAGTTATTAATGTCTCATTCAAATATATGCGTGTCTTTTAACGAAAAACATCGACTAGTGACAATTTTTAACTAAAGGTGTTAAAGGTAAAAAATGTGAATAAATTTAAGAACTTGACTTTCAAACATCTTTTTTTGATAGGACTTGAAAATTGATTGAAAATTTTTTTATGTAGTAGAGTTATTGTGAGTTGTATAGTATTGTGAGTCTTTTATTCAAGTACGATTTTTTACAAGTGTTTTGTAATAAAATTGTAGTAGAATATATTAATATTTGTATCAACTAGGAAATAGTAAAACAACGACAAGTATACATATCATATTTAAGCTTAAAAAAACGAAATGGTTTTATCACAAACCAAAGAGAATACCATATTGCTTACTATGGGGGTGTATAAAATATAGTTTTATTTTATAATAAGCTCAAAACTCTCTGTTGAAGAAAGAGATCAACACTGACTTCAAGAGTTTAATAATGAAAGAACCACAAGTTTAAAAAATATAAAGGTGGTAGTAAATTAATATGGTTTAAATTGGTGGTAAGGTGCTGACATAGTATGTCATTGAAAATTAAATACATTTATCATTATTAACAATGCCGTTGTTCTAATAAACTTAACGCTGATCACGATAAAAAAAAGACGCGAAATTGTACAATGTACCAAATTCGTAAATTATTTTTTAATTTCATTATTTAGTTCGATCAACCTAAAAAATGGAGCCCTTTGATTAGTTTCAAACTCAACCGACGATAATCAAAGCTTATGTCGCTTCACAAAAAATGTCAAGGGAGTTATGTACTCGTATTCAATAATGAACCTATTTTCCCTTCCGTATTCACAAATTTCCAAAACTAAAATAACACACGCGACAACTTTGATTAACAGATAGTAACAAAAAATTCAGAATGACAAGTGATTATAGATAAATCAAACATAACTTTGACTAGATATTTTACACGTTTATACGCTTAGAGAGTTCTTTTTCACTTTTGAAAAACGACAGAGAAAAATGGAAAAAATATGTTTAATCACAACCGCGCTGTTGTGTTTGGCAGCCGTCATTGTACAGCCGCTAACTACCGCAATTTTTGGCTTTTAATGGTTTAGATATGTATATAATACATAAATATAATAATATACGGTGTATTTCACAGACTTAACTTTGGGATAATCATTAATACTGAAGATTTATCAATATCTATATTAATTGAAATAATTTGACAGTGAAATTGTCGAATTGTCATATTTTTTATCGAATGATTAATAGTTTCAAAGAACACTCCTTGGATTTGATGTAATATACCTATCTACTGTATTGTTAAACATTAAGAGTTTATGTACTCGTTTATATTATATTATATATACCTCTGAATTTTTTGATATATGAACACCATTATAGTTAAATTATAAAATATTATATGTTATATTGTTGTTAAGATTATCTCTTTGAAGAAAAATAAATGTACGAGTACATTGGTAGTAAATCAGCTGTTTTTGAGAAATGGGACGTAAGCACGTGACTTAAATCAAGGTTTTCATTTTATCGATCTTAATATCTAAGAGAGTTGTGATTATAATTAAGGTATATTTTTAACAGATGACCGATAAAGATATCAGTTTTTTCAAGTATTTCGCTTGTTTTAATACGTCGTTAATTTTGAACCTTTCAGTCTCGACTTTTTCTTATGTATCTTTTAAATTTATGTGGAGAATACATTTTTTTCATTATTTTCAGAATATATTTTCAGGAATCGAATTTTGGATGCTAGCTTAATTTCAATTGAATTTAACCACTAGACTACATGCTTCGACAATCTTTAAGAAAGTAGATTAATGTAAAAAATAAAAAAATACTGTTTAGTTTAGATTTTAACATTGAGAAAATATTAATTTTAAAGGGTTTCTGCAATTAAACCTTTCAATTTAGAATACAAAAAAATAAATAACTTTTTTATTTCACTTGTATACTCCATCTCCGAAATACGCATTTTTATCTCTTATTTTGTCCCAAGGCTCTTTCAGGTGTAAACTTCCGAGACAGATGGAGTCAGTGATATACCAAAGAGTATATAAATGGACAGTTGGTACAATTCCCTATATTCGTAGTTCCATTAATCGGGGTTTCTCTATCGAGAAAGTGCAAGCTGAACCGATTGAGATGTGAAAAAGGTCATATTCGATTTTCCTGGTTGGCTCACCTACTTTGTCACGGGACGCGGTGAAATACCTTGCTGACCTGCTATGCGTCTTGAGATATTTATTAAATGACGGAAGAATATGTGAGAGATGATCATGTATTAAATTACTTGAAAGTTTCAGCTTAAATAAATTAACATTACAATGCACACATTTTTTCGGGAATAAAATGTTAATATTAGTACAAACCCAATTTTACTTCGACAATCTAAAATTTATCTGAAAGCAATTTTTACACACTTTCTCGAGAAATATTTTACGAGTTCTTAAGTAAAAATTCATACAAATAAATAATAACTTAGTATTAAATATTTTAAGGTGTGATCAGCTGAAGCTTTACATAGTTTAAAATTGTTGTTTTTTTTTCAATTTCCATTTATTATATTAACTCTATTCTGGACTCCTTATCACGCAGTTTACTCGAACGCTCTAGCGAAGGTAATGAAAAGCTTTTTTGCGTCACAGATTCTTGCGTCACGTTAAGTTTAGACTCGGCCTTAGAAATTATGTAAACTATGATTTGTTGTTATCGCGCCTGAACTTGAAACTTTCTGATCGTACCCTAAGTAATGTCTGATTTGATACTGGTTTTCAAAGTATTGAATATAATAATTTGTTCGAGAAGTACGAAACCGCTGGATATATTTCGGTGTAAGAACTAATTATTACTAGAACTCTCCCGCACCCAGATTACATCGATTGGGTAATGACTGTGTTGCAGTCTAGAACATATTTGGTAATAGTTTTAATACCTTTGAAAGTTCTATTAGGGAACGATTTTGTTTGATTGAACCATGAATCCGACACCATGGCTTGACTATTGTTGGTGTTTTTATTTCTTTTGTTGACATTTTTCTTTTCAATTTTACGAGATCTTTAAAAAAATGTTAAAGTTTTGATGTATGTTTTTGGAATAGATGAATAATATGTATCTGTTTTGGAGTGGATGAATTATATGTGTCTATTTTGGAGTAAATGAATTATATGTATTTATTTTGGAGTAGATGAATTATATGTATCTATTTTGGAGTGGATGAATTATATGTATCTATTTTGGAGTAAATGAATTATATGGATCTATTTTGGAGAAGATGAATTATATGTATCTATTTTGGAGTGGATTAATTATATGTATCTATTTTGGAGTAGATGAATTATATGGATCTATTTTGGAGTGGATGAATTATATGTATCTATTTTGGAGTAAATGAATTATATGTATCTATTTTGGAGTAGATGAATTATATGTATCTATTTTGGAGTGGATGAATTATATGTATCTATTTTGGAGTAGATGAATTATATGTATCTATTTTGGAGTGGATGAATTATATGTATCTATTTTGGAGTAAATGAATTATATGGATCTATTTTGGAGTAGATGAATTATATGTATCTATTTTGGAGTGGATGAATTATATGTATCTATTTTGGAGTAGATGAATTATATGGATCTATTTTGGAGTGGATGAATTATATGTATCTATTTTGGAGTAAATTAATTATATGTATCTATTTTGGAGTAGATGAATTATATGTATCTATTTTGGAGTTGATGAATTATATGTATCTATTTTGGAGTAGATGAATTATATGGATCTATTTTGGAGTGGATGAATTATATGTATCTATTTTGAAGTGGATGAATTATATGTGTCTATTTTTTCTAAACATATCATTAATTTTTAGTATGTTAGGGCTTTAGATCACCTGCGCCTTGCACTGTCTCAAGTTTGTACTATATGACATGTGTAGTAGGGAGTATACATGTACATACGTATTGTTTTCTGATATTTTTGTGTATGATTCATGTTAATGTTACTTATTTTTAGCGACAAGTTGATTTTGTATTCATGCGCACTCCAAATTTTAATTTGAGTATTACTATTGTAGTTACGATATTTTTAATGGTCAATAAAATACCGTACATTGTAATAAAATAAAATAATAGCATTTTTAGATTAACTTACTTAAAAGTGATTGTATAAATCATTCTAGTGTACCATAGATGGATTGCATGTATAACAAAAAATTGTAAACGAAAAATTCAGGAGCGTAATGGTTTTATCAGATGTTATGTACGCCCATCTAATATCTATTGTCTGAATACAAAAGTACGCTACATAAATTCAGTTTTGATTGATAACAATCCATTTTTTTTATCTTTCTCAAACATTATTTATCATAAATTATCTAATGAAATTTTATGACAGTAAAGGTTCTTAGACACGATCCAAAAAAAGTATAGCAAATTTCCCAACATAAGCTTGGGATGAGATGTAAAATTGATACCATGACTTGAAAACTCACCAAAGAAGAAATTAAAAAAAAAACACATAAAACTAGAGCATACTGCTAAGCGAAACGAAAATACTATTGTATATTATCTATTATCATAATAAACCAGTGAAACCGGAGTGGGTTGATGAGTTCTGTTCCTGGGTAGTAGTGATGGGTGAGTTGAAAGAAGTGTAGTATTGAAGACATAAAATACTATCATAAACAATACAAATAGTCAATAATAAATCAACAGCAATTCACAATTTGACGTTACGCGCCCGCCCATTTAAATCAAAAGTAAACGCTGAATTAAGTCCAAATAATAATTTGCGACGTCATCGACCGGGATTTCGCCAGTTGTATTATTTGCTACACATTACTAATTTCGCCAGTTTAATTTTCTGGTTCATATTGTATGTAGTGGATTATAAATAATAATTTTTACTGCCTCGGTTAATTCGCAACCTGGTTAATGCGACCTCTGATAATTGAAAGTCGACTGTAATAAATTTATTTGGAACTGTTTAGTGTAACATGGATGGTGTGATAGAGAACCGCCGCACTCTGAGTATAGCCAGCTGGAGGAAGGATGCTGTTGAGAGGGATAGGGGGTAAAGAATCCTGCAGGCAGTCAAGACCTATTTGGAACTGTTAAGTGTAACATGGATGGTGTGATAGAGAACCGCCGCACTCTGAGTATATCCAGCTGGAAGAAGGATGCTGTTGAGAGGGATAGGGGGTAAAGAATCCTGCAGGCAGCCACGACCTATTTGGAACTGTTAAGTGTAACATGGATGGTGTGATAGAGAACCGCCGCACTCTGAGTATAGCCAGGTGGAGGAAGGATGCTGTTGAGAGGGATAGGGGGTAAAGAATCCTGCAGGCAGCCAATACCTATTTGGAACTGTTAAGTGTAACATGGATGGTGTGATAGAGAACCGCCGCACTCTGAGTATAGCCAGCTGGAGGAAGGATGCTGTTGAGAGGGATAGGGGGTAAAGAATCCTGCAGGCAGCCAAGAACTATTTAGAACTGTTTAGTGTAACATGGATGGTGTGATAGAGAACCGCCGCACTCTGAGTATATCCAGCTGGAGGAAGGATGCTGTTGAGAGGGATAGGGGGTAAAGAATCCTGCAGGCAGCCACGACCTATTTGGAACTGTTTAGTGTAACATGGATGGTGTGATAGAGAACTGCCACACTCTGAGTATAGCCAGTTGGAGGAAGATTTGAATGATTAAATGTGCACCTTTTAAGAGTAAAAAAATATGATAATTTTAAAGTAGAATACTTTAAATTAATAAATAATGGAAAAAAGAGCATTTTCTTGATAAGAAGAAGGTCGAGAGTTCGAATAATGCGTGCAGATAAACTCTTTTATTTTCATTGTGAAATTTGTTTATACTGTGAATTTTGTTGCTTTTGAAAAGTGAAAAAAATGTTTTCGTTCATTATTTTCAAATCATAAAATATACGAGTACTTAGAAAATTGATGTTCACCAAATAAATATATTGATCCGACTCTGTTGATAAATGTGTTGAAGAGATGAGTATTTTATATCCTTGGTTCATAAAAATTTTAGTTGTTCGAGATTTTCATTGAAGAATATTTTCGAAACAGCGTACCCTAACCGACGAAAATCCCAGACACCATTTTTTGACTCCTGAACTATTTGTAGATTATTCTTGTATCATATACACCAGGTTCAGGTGTAAATCAAAACATAAAATTCTGTAAAAGTACGCCAAAAAAACAAACAGAACAAAAATGATTTCTATATTTTTTTTAACAAACGGAATAAGTTTTTTCAACTGTTATTATTTTATCTGTACCTTAAAATCTGTAATTCAAAAGTTAACTTGCATATTATCCTTAATTAAATTTAACCTAAATCATGTGTAAAAATGAGTAAAGTAATACAGCCAGATTTAAGAATATAACAAAATACCTTGTTGATAAAGAAGAATAGGCCTAAAGTCAAAATAAATGTATTTAAAGAAGAAAAAATAAAGTGGTAATGTTAAAAAAAATGTATAAATTTTAATAATACATTATCGATTATTGTAAAAATATTTTTTTTTAAAATACTAAGATAAATAAATTAAAGTCATCGAAAGATTTAAAGATAAAATGAGAATAGGTACACTGAGTTTGAAATATAAAATGGTGAAAATATAACGTGATTTTGTATTGAGTTTATACCGGAGTTTTGGGCAATTTCCGACGAGTTGGAGAAGACGGTGTTTTTTCAGTGTCCGCTTCTGAAAACAGAGAGAAATAAAAATTAGAATTTTTCAGGAAAGGACAGTTCATAAGGTTGTTATTTTTCTTAAAATATTTTTACCACCTTGCGAAGTACGAATATTATATATTACATTTTGTTTAAATAATAGAATCCTTCAATACTTTTAGTACGTCTGTGTGTGATATTCTAGATTCTTTTTCATACTATAAACAAATTATTTGAAGTATCTCGACCAAAAACTCAACAGTCAGAAATGTATTAATCTTAGAACATAATTTAATGACTTCTACGGCATGGATGAAAATACACCTGTCTTCCAGTCTGGGAGTCACGGAATCGATTCCCGTTGGAAACATTATTTTCAAAAGGGTTCCGGTCTGGTTTTTACTAAAGACATTTGTAAGACACAATACAACGATTGCTACATGACAATAAACCTTCTAGTTTGAACTTTATACAGTAAATGAAAATATACTTGAATTACTTTACTTATTTTTTTTATATTAATTTGAATTAGACTTACATTTCAACATTTCATTTCATACCCGCTTAATGTTCTTATGTTCAATGTCAAATTTTCATTTAACAGATGAAATTAATAAATGAATGTTTATTTATACACGTACATTTTTTTTGTTTTATTTATGTAAGGCAGTATAATATTGAAGAACACTCTTGATGGGAGAATGGCCAAAAAGCAAGAAAAGAGAAAAAAGGAACAAAATAAAATATCTTAAAAAATCTGCCATTTTAGAATGTTTTTTGGAAAGTCATATTATACAAATTTTTGTCTTTATTTAGTGCGACTAATTTAATAAGATTTTTTAAATACAAAAACCTAAAAAAAACACCAAAACCTTATCCGGGAATGGGGCTGTCAAATTGATAGTAATTATTTGAATATATTAATTTTTCATTTTATTCGATCTAATATGATGGGCTTCTTTCTAGCCAAACGGAATGGTCCTAACAAGCTGGATCCAAAAATACCGAACTTCAACACTTAATAATTGGTCATCGAAAGATGATCTGAAATCGAATCCGAAAACACTAAACGGAAGTGAAACTATCTACCACTTGTAAGGTCATTATTACTGACAAAAAATAGGTGCTTAAAATAAAGTTTTTTTTTATTTCAGTAAGAATGTCAATAAAACCTAGATGTTCGTTCCACATATTGTTGTAAGACTAAATATTATATAATCCACAATTTTTAGAACTATTAGTAAAACTATATGCCTACAGAGGGCTGCAAAAGTTTCATTGTTAATCGAAATTATTGATGCAAATAAAATTGCTTTCATAGTGTATGCGCTTTTTATATTAAATTCTCTTTACCTTTCTTATTTTTATCCAACTTTATTTTTACTATATATTATGTTTGCCTGTTAAATGTAAACATTAATTGTACAAAAATGAAAGGCAAAGGAAGCTTTATTAAAGGGTTCAATAGTCAATTTACAAAAAAAACACGTCTTCATCGTACTTTTTCATAAATTTTTCTCCTTGCCTATATTGAGTTGTTTACTGTGATTCGCAAGCATGTAATCCAAATCAATAAATAAACGCCCACAAAACATAAAAGGAAACCAAAATATCGAACACCTATCTTTATTAATAGCCTAGTTATGGGCGAAAACTGTTTTGGTAACGGAAAAAGCTAAATTATTATCATACAGGGCTGGTATCAAAAGGTTTTCAAAATTTTAATTGGTCAATTTCTTTATTGTTAGGTGTTCTTCAAAATTTGAAAAAATAACAACGTATGATGCATGTTGTGAAAATATTTGACGAGGTAAATATCATATGAACATCAGCGGGGAAAGTTGATGGAGAATAACTCAGTGAAGATCAGTGGTTTCATTAAGAAACATTACTGGAAATTCATACGTGACTTAAAAATGCCATTCTATGGTTGCGATATTTGAACTATAGTTGTTAATGGACCACAGTTCTTTATATAAGGCATATTAATTCGGTTAGGTTGAATTCCAGTATAATCCAAATCATACCGCGAGGTGTTTACTATATTAAGTCGTCTGTCTGCATATTTTTTAACATTTATTAGGGGTTGTGAAGTTCATACAAGGAACACTAGCCTGAATATATCCAAAACTTGACCAGATGGGTTTTGAAAACTTGTTTCAATAAAATTCTACTCAAAACATTAATGGCAAGAGATTCAAAAGCAAAGAAGTTAAAGAAAATGTAAAAGAAGAGTCAAGGTATTAATACGAGTATGTTCTGTATATTAATTGTAAACATTATTTTTATATAAGTACTAGACGTTTGCCTAGTCAAGTGGTTCTCTAGATTCATAAAATGGAGGGTTTATACATTGTTATGCACTTGTGCTCATCGGTTCGCCTTTCAATTAAATTTAAAAAAATTGTACGAGTATATACTATATTGTGGAAAAAACATAAATTATAAAATATTTTAAAATTGTTTATTGATCGAAAACTAGTAGTGTTTCTAAATATACCAGGGAAAATTAAAAAAATCCTAGACTTGGCATGTTCTATTTCAGTAGGTTATAAAAATATGGGGTTTCATTTGACTTGAATATACATTTTTAAACCATTACACGCATAATTATATTTATATAAGGACAAATCAAAAACATTATGAACAATTCTTCAGCTACTACGATTTCGTCTCCATTTCTCCATATTTTGTGTAAACTTATCCTTATGTATTGTGATTTTGCAATAGCGAAAGTATCTGGATTTGTTAATTTCATTTCCAGCACGGTTAATTATCCATTTTAAGTTTGATTAGATGTATAGTTATCTGTCTTAAAAAAATGAACTTAGAAAAATGACTTGTATCGTTCTTCCTCTTACCATAAAAATATTTTAAATATTATTTTAGCTCACCCTGGTAAAGCTCAGTTTATATGACATTATCTTTGAAGAAAAATCAAATTCACGCCTTTGGTTTATGCGATCAAAGGTTTTTTGTGGTAAACGTTTTTGAATGGTAGGTATTTGTTTTGTTTCCATCTTTCTAGGAACATAAATATTTAATATAGCATTTAAGATTTTATGCGATAAACATGGATTATTTTTTATATAAATTTTTATTACGCACGATATTAAGATTTTTTTACGAGTGAAGGTCTTCCCTTTAAAAAGGTTTAAAGACCAATATAAATATTGAAGAATTTTTTATGTTAAATCTTGGAATCCGAGTATTATATTCTTATTAATTTTATATAAGACATGGAAGCAAATGCTGAAATAATGTACGTTTCATCGAATTTTTTGAATAGCTTCCAGTGTTATGTTCTAACAATTGTGTTTCTTAAAAACCGTATATTTGATCTTTGAATTGATTTTGATTTCAGTTAAAATAATATTTGAAAATTATTTTTTTATTTTTATGAGGAACTTTATAATTGTTTTTTCTAATACTATTTGAATTCGTACTATTTTACCAAAACTATACAATTGATTTCTCAAATAAAAAGAATATTAACAAATATATATTAATCTTATTATTTTTTTGGAATATCAGTTTTTTTTCTCCGATCCACATTTATTGGAATTAATCATTATTCAGGAATTAATGTAGAATGTAAGTTGTGAGCAAAATTATACAACGAAAATAATATAGGTTAGTTTGACATTTTGAATAAACTTTCCTTGTCTTGCGGGGTAAAAAATCTTCGTCTTAATGTAGATCTCGGATCTGTTTTGTTATTAAGATCGAACCTGGGAGGAACAACACCATTTTTTCTCCACCTTTCAGGCGACCTTCCTGGCATTCGATGTTCTGAGGGGATCTCGAGTGCTGATATATATGAGATTGTATCACTGCCTATCGTATCTACGTGGTCACGTCAGTACAAGGGACAACGATAACCTAGAGAAATGTGAGCTCCTTAGAAAGCTGATAATATTAATGTAATCGGTTCTCGTTCAAAAATGTTCTCTAGTGATTGATCCTAACGTAATTATCCAAGGTTGGTCTCGTAGTGTCCAATATATTAATTCCCAAGAAGACTGGAGGAGAATCATCGAGCTACTTCTGATGCTGTATCATGGATGAGAAACCTGAAAATCAGACTGTGAGAGATGAACCATATGAAAATTGAAAAAGCAGGTCTTAGACGATCGAAGCTGACTATTTTTTAATGTGTCGTCTCTAATGACGACACTTTAAGTCATGATCGGTCCGACACAGGTCTCATAAATTTGAATTTTGCTATCGATGCGTATGATGCGACCATGATAACGACAAGCCAGTAAAATATTTATTACCTGGTAAAATGTAAACGAATTTTTTCTCCATCAAAAGACGACCTCCGTGGCCTGGTGGTAAGACACTTGTCTGTCGATCCGGAGGTTGCGGGTTCGATCCCCGCTGGAACCAAGTTTTTTTTTAAATAGGATTCCAGTCTGGTTAACACTTAGAGCCTATAAAAAACATCTTTCTGGTTCGTTGGAAGAGATTGCCACATGGCAATAAACTCGCCAGGTAAAAAAAAGCTATCTGATGTTTCATCAAATATCTGAAAACAGATCCTATAGAGGTTTGGTTTTTTATATACACTTCCAATTGTCTCCAAGACGTCTGAAGGTAAATTGAATTGCTGCGAGACAAAGAATTGAAATTTTATTTTCAAAGAATGTGAAGAGCGGAGTTGAATAATCGATTCTCAGAGATTTACGAGCGAATCCAAGAAACACAGCGTCTCTTACTTAACTATTTAAATGTCGAATATAACTGACTGCTTTTACGATGCTTTTAACTAATGCTTACTTATTCAAGTCTCATTAAATACGAACCCTGCTAGGAGATATATTGTACTTCGTAAAGTGAAACAACTTGTTACGAGAAAATCACATAAAGTATGTATGACAATGTGTAATAAAAAAAATTTACTCCTAGCCCTTGTGAAATGGAATCTAATCACTGTATGAAAAAAAAATCTAATCACTGTATGAAATGGAAAATGATCTACTCAGTAAAATAAAAATGAAATATTAGAGTAAGTTCTACTATTTAAGTAGTATATTTTCAGATGATAGAAGAGTTACGAGAGATATCGAACTGCTTTTGGCAGTAGGAAACAGTGGGACACGATGTATGGAATTGAAACGTGGACGTGAAAGAAGACTGCAAGGGATCGAATAAATGCTATAGACATGTGTACACTGAGTGTACACTGAGAATAGTACATGATGTACCAATGCATGACAGAAAACGATAAATATTCCTCACGACAATGGATTTTTTTATGAAGATTCATCGAAGATAAAGTTTATGACACATAACTGGCAACAGTTAATGATTTGAGAGGAGCGATTGAAAGAGAATGTGCTTAAATACCAAAATAATTCATTCGTGACGTTTACAATTCTGCGAAAAAATCTATTTTGCTTTAATTTTAAATTGTAATCTTAGATATACCAGGTCTGTACCCATGAAACCGGAATTTGCTCATAGATGGCTCTGGTTGATAATGTAGTGACTGTCAAACCACGTCATTGGCGCTTTTTTCTTGTCTTTACATTTGTCAAAGACTTTTAACTCACGACAATACAAGTTTAACACAACTACATATGTTTTCATAGCATTAAACGTTAAACATGTTTGTTTTTGTGCCTGAAAACTACGATTTGCGGACAGCATTGATTTTCTGTTATCATTTGAAGAAAACTACTGGAGAATCGCATCGAATGCTTGTCGAAGCTTACGGTGAGCATGCTCTTGGTAAATCACAATGTTTTGAGTGGTTTAAAAAATTCAAAAGTGGTGATTTTGATGTGAGAAACGAAGAACGTAGAAGACCACCGAGAAAGTTCGAAGACGTCGAATTGCAAGCATTGTTGGATGAGGATAACACTCAAACGCAACAACAACTCGCGGATCAATTAAATGTGACACGAGAAGCCGTTTCCATACGTTTGAAAGCCATAGGAAAGATCCTGAACTGAATGAAAGACAGCAGGAAAACCGAAAAACCAATTGCGAAATGCTGCTCGCCAGGTACAAAAGAAAATCATGCCTCCACCGAATTGTGACTGGCGATAAAAAATGGATATATTTCGAGAATCCTAAGCGTAAAAGATCATGTGTAACTCCAAGCAAACCAGCGACATCGACTGCAAGGCCAAATCGCTATGGACGGAAGACAATGCTCTGTGTTTGGTGGGATCAGAAGGGTGTTATCTATTATGAGCTGCTAAAATCTGTCGAAACCGGTAATACTGAACGCTACCGATCACAAATTATGGATTTGAACCAAGCATTGCATGATAAACAACCAGAATATCAAAAGAGGCAACACAAAGTGATTTTGCTTTATGATAATGCACCATTACACACAGCAAAACCGGTCAAGGAAACGATTGAGGCGTTTAGTTGGCAAATACTTTCGCATGCGGCTTACTCACCAGACTTGGGTCCATCCGATTACTACTTATTTGCATCGATGGGACACGCACTTGCTCAGCAGCACTTCACTTCTTACGAAAATGGCTCGATGATTGATTTGCGTCAAAAGAGCAACAATTTTTTTGGCGTGGCATCTACAAATTGCCAGAGAGATGGGAAAAATATGTAGCTAGCGATGGGCAATACGTTGAATACAATATTTTTTAACATTTTCAAACAATAAATGTGTATTTTCTATAAAAAAAATCCGGTTTCATATTTACAGACCTATGTAAATAATATACCTTAATAAATACTGAATTTATAATCATTTGAAGTGTGGATACATTTTTTGAGATATCCCATATGTCAATGTTTTAACAGTGATGTACGAGTATTTTACTGTAGCATGTTGTATTTCTGTATTCATTCGCACTATGTATTTTGAATGTCTTTCGTAAAATTGTCTATGGTTGTAATCGACCCGAGATCTCACGACAATGATCTATTTTTACGGAAACTCATCAAAGATAAAGTTTATGGCCTAAAACCGGCGACAGTTAAAAACATTGGTGATGTTTGTGATTTCTCGTTACCAGCAGTGCATGGACCAGAACGCCTATTAATTTGAGTTTTTTGGACACCCTGTATATTTAAACAAGAATTAGTAAAAAATTGTCAGTTGTTTATATTATACAGTAGATTTTCTTTACTCAATAAAACTTTTATTTAACTTTACTAAAAATGGTTCCTTAGTAAAGTTTTTACAGCTATCTACGAGTACTTAGGCAGAGTTTTTGAAAATCCCTTACTAAAGTCTGCAGCATATTAAATATATCAATAGTCTAGCAGTTTTGATATCCTTGCCCTCGGAACTTTGGGTTTGATCTATAAGAATGTGTGCTTATTAAAGAGCAACAGTTTGCGCACTATACGCCATAATGCCCAGACGTCTTCCACCCACAAGGTGGCTGATAATCATAGTTGATTACGAGGGATTGCCTGTCGTTTTTACTTAAACTTACATGTTAGTACGTTTTAATATTCTTTTCAAGATCATTCTCATTTTTTAAGTTATATAGTACTTTCAAAGGTCATTCTCATTTTTAAAGTTATATAGTACTTTCAAAGATCATTCTCATTTAAAAATGTAGCGAATCTAACTTTTATAACCATCGTTATCATCATATTATGTGCCTTCTGGAGTAGGCATATATAACAGATCTTCACCTCATTATATCCTGGCATATATATTTAGCTGCTACCATGTCCATACACCTCGAAATGAATAGTCTCTTATTATGAAGGCTTTATAATATTCCCTCTTTCAGAATTTGATTAATTTAGTCGTGCCACGTTTTTCTAGATCTTCCCAAACTTTTCATACCTTCTATACTACTTTTATACATCATTTTTATAAATCTTAAACACTGAGTCATATTTTGTCGTACATTTCACATATTGTACGTAACGGTTCCAATTCTAACAAATATACTCGTATCTTACTTACGTACTTTCATCACATTTTTAACATGTAAAAGAATCATTTTCATCACATTTTTACCATGTACTCGTAAAAGAATCCCTTCCGTACCATAATGTTAGGATTAAGATTTCATTCTGAGCAATCAGCTTTGATTCTCTAGAACTATGGCCGACTTATGGAACACTGGTTAGTAAATATATTTTGATTTTATTCCGTTTTTTTTAATTATAAACTTATTCCCAATTCAAAATAAAACTTGAACATTTTCTGTAAATTCCGACCTGTTTAAGCTAAAATTAAGTAATTTTACTTTTTTATGGGTCGAATTTGCGCAGTACTTTCCAATTATTACAGAATATGGACAAAGTCAGGGGCGTCATAGAAAATCTAATGTAATAATCGTTTTGGGTTTGTTAAGTTATGGCGTGCTAGTCGACTACACTTGAGTCAGCCATTGAGAACAGTTTACTGAATGTTTGTAAATTTTATATTGAAATTAAAAATGTAGTGTGTATGTGCAGTTTTTAGCATAAAATATGACTCAAACAATAGTCAGAACAAAAAATGATAAATATGAAAATACAACGAGGTTTGAGAGCAGAAGTCAGTGTTTACAAAAACCAGCACCAGAGTTTCATTGTATTGATTTATATTACGCTTTTATTGTATACATACAACCTAGCAGGTTTATTGCCACGTGGCAATTCCTTACAAACAACTAAAATATGTCAAAGAGGCCTGAAGGGAAAAATAAACTAATACTCTTTTTGAAAAGAATCATGTTTACCAATAAGAATGGGACCCGCAACATCTGGGTTAGATGACAAGTATCTTACAAAGTAGGCCATGAAAAACGTCCAAAGAAATAATAATCGAGGTCACCCAAACAAAATACAATGGACCAACTTTGTAATCGAGGTCAGCCAAACAACACACAATGGATCAACTTTGTAACCGAGATCAGCCAAACAAAATACAATGGATCAACTTTGTAATCGAGGTCTGTCAAACAAAATCTAATGGATCAACTTTGTAAAAAATACCTGAAGTGATATGACGACACTCCCAGCCTATACATTTTGGGTAAATCAGCAGTTGACCCAATTAGACAAGGTAGTCAAGTCTTGCCAATACGAGACGGGTAGATTAAGAAATAAGCAATATATATTTAGTCAGTCTATTGAACCAGTATCTCCAGCATGTCTTGCTTGCCAACATGGGTATTAGAATGTGACAGAAAAATAATTATAGGCAAGGGATACATAGTTAACGAGTAGATTCCCTGCAGCGCGTTTCAATATTACATATCAAAGCTTGGTTTATCAACTATGATTTTACCACGAGACAGTATGTGAATAGGGAGTCGGTAACTTGCCCATAGTCAGGCTAATAGTTTTTCTTGTCATATTTGTTACTTCTTCCATTGCAATGCAGCCAGAGGAACAAATCGTAAAAAAAACTAGAAACACAACTGTTGAACAATGCTACGCAATTTACAGGGGTTTCTTTGCTTAAGACGTTCATATTAAATATATATTGATATATGGCGTACTGCTTCTCGTCTTCATCAATGAGTACTGATTCACATGTGTATCATATAAGTGTGGTAAAACACAATCGACTCTACACAGCTGAAGGGTCTGAAACAATATCTACGACGCCAAACATATCAGAGAATAAAAACCATGGGGCTATAATAAGAATGAGAAGTGGGTAACTGAACAGACCTATAGCCAGTCCGGTGGGTGGCTCTCCACGCCTCGGCTCCTCCAGCAGGTCGCACATGCGCAGGTCCGTTGCATGTTCTACCAGGAGCTCCACTACGTCTCCAGTGCGGTCCATCACGGAGCACACCTCCTCGAAGCTCCGGTCCGTTAATGGGACGCCACCCCATTCCAGCACCTGAGGAAGGAAAGAAATATTATAATTATTAATAATATTGAAACAAAAATACAATTAATTTTATTTCCTAAACATCCTTCTGAATACTACTTTTGTAATACATACACATTTGTAGTGTTTATAAGCTTATTGTGTACGATTGTTTTCGAATAATTGAATAATGATCAAACAGAGAGCTGTTTTATCCAATGATGTACTTCTTGTCGGCAATTGAATGTTATACTTATTTATACTTTACTATGATCTTGTTAACCAGTGCATCACCAGAATTAAAAATATTTGGATTATAGAAAGTAAAAAATAATATTCTTACTAGTTGTAATATACAATACAATGTTGCTATATAAGACGCAGTACAAAAGAATATCCACGTGTATCCATCGTCTCATGAAAATATAATCACTGTTTTAAAGTAAGTGGTTATTTGACTTTTGGCTATTTGGGAAACAAAGTCTACTGTGATTTATTAGATATTTGGGTGTTCCTGAAGCTTTGCATAACATTTAATTATATTTTAAGCTATTTCTTAATTCGTTTTAGTTTTTACTTACTTTATTATTGTAACACTCATATAATCTACTGATCTCAGTTACAACTTTCCTATCCTTATTATTGTAACACTCATATAATCTACTGATCTCAGTTACTACTTTCCTATCCTTGTACTCAACTTGTTTTTTTTAATAATATTCTAATCTGTGGCTTCAAATTCCGAGATAGAACGCCCTTAAGGATAGTCTGCAATCTAAACGGCACTATATAAATGGTCTTTTTATTGTAATTATTATGTGATCATTATTACATATGTAATCAATGTCGTCGTATTCGATAACATACTAAATTTAACTGAGTGTTGGCCTCTAATGGAAAAAGAGAAACAAGTGCTTTATATAGTGGAGATGCGTGTGCTACGGTGGTTACTAGGCGTCACTAGGTTGGATAAGATCCGAAATGAACGAATTCGCAGAATTATTAAAGTGGCACCAATAGTAGGTTAAAGCCGGGAAATACGAAAACGCTTGTATAACTCCAATAACTGAACGATAAAGGCAAAAGCACACCGCTCAGTTATAATGAGCTTTTTTCAGTCAACATGTGTAACGGCTAGATGAATGCTCAACGTAAAATATATCCACAAATTGGGAACTCCCTAACAGACGCAGAGGGAGATCCAAGAAGTCTACACAAAAAGTGAAGGAGAACATGGTGGACCGAGTGCTTAGTGGGCTCGAGAAAGATGGAGGAAAAAGGTCCGAGCAGCCGACTCCAAATGGATGAGATAAGGCAAGGGAAAACAATAGGAAGGTCGTCACATGTGATATTAACGATCAATATTTACACGGAAATGTTTAAATTTTAGATAAATGGTTTGAGTATACACTCCATGATTTGTGCAAAAAAACCGTTTCTGAGAAATTATCTGAAAGTTTTCGGTTGTACTCACAATAGTAATGAACTAAATTATTCTTTCTGATTGATTAGATGAGATTGCAAATACTGTAATAACATCGCCAAATTAAACATCATTGATAAAAGAAAGTGACCTGCTATTGAACAATGTGGTCTTTCAAACATATATATGTATACGAAGATTTTTGTCCACACACTAACTTTCATAATTTATGAATAATAAAATCGATTCTCTTCAAGGGAATATCAAATATGGTATTAACACAAAACATTCTATATAAAAATAATTAATAGAAAATCAGCAATATAATCCGTTTAGTAATCTCAAATCTTAGTAAAATTATTAATATAAAATCAGCAATATAATCCGTTTATTTCGAAGTAATCTCAAATCTTAGTAAAATAATTAATATAAAATCAGCAAAATAATCCGTTTATTTCAAAGTAATCTCAAATCTTAGTAAAATAATTAATATAAAATCAGCAATATAATCCGTTTATTTCGAAGTAATCTCAAATCTTAGTAAAATTTTCCTTTATTCATTCGTTTTGAAAAAGTTTCAAATTGTTCTGTAAATATCTAAACATTCCATTTTTTTAAATTTAATCAAAAGAAATACAAAAGAATGCATATTTTTCTTTTAAGTAATTTAGTTCTTTCTTCGCCTTCGGCTGTTGGACGATCCTGAGTTCTTATCGCAAATGAAATCGTAAAAATAGATTACTTTTAGAAAGAAAAAGGAAGATTCCGCTGGATCAGCTGGAAATGGGACCAGTAATTAAATTTGCTGGTTTTCTTTAAGCGGTGTCGATGAAAATGTCGGTGGACGTCTACCCTCTGGTGGCGGTTATTCAAAAAGTTTTAATACTCGTAAATATTTTTTAAATTTCAGACGAAATCTCTACGAAAAAAATATACGAGTATTACGTATTTTTGACAAAACAACTTAAAGTAATTCACAAAAAAGCGAACTAATTTAGATTGGAAGATAAAACATTGAAAATCATTGAATAAGGTCTTATATTTAAAAATGTATATCCAACAGAAAGTATATCAGAAGAATGGGAATTAATAGAAGATGGAAGAGCAATAAGATAGAAGAACTAACATGTTTTAGGAACACATCCATTCTCGGATTAAAAAAATACCGACGAGTTGCTTCGAGTTGAATTCTTACGAGCCTTATTCTGTAAAAGGCTAAGATAAAAATTGTAGTGCCTGGAGGAAGTCAAAATTCAAAGAAATTTTGTATCTGAAGAAGGCCAAAATCAAAAAGAATTGTAATTGTTATTTCCGACAAAAGTCTATATCCAAAAGAGCTGTGGTGTCCGAAAGACGTCAAGATTCAAAAAGATTGTGTTAGGATGAGGCAAAAAATTACAAGAATCGTAGTGTTAGAAGGAGATCACGATTCAATATAATTGTTGCATTAGGATGACACTAAAATCAACAAAAATGTAGTGCCCAGTGGAGGCTGAAGATCCAAAAAATTGCAATGTGAGGATAAGGCCAAAATTCAATTTAGGGGACTGGAAGGGACAATGATTCAAAATAATTGTATTATCCAGAGGAGGCTAAGATCCAAAAAAAAATATTGAGCCAGGATGAGGTGAAAATCTTAAAAAGTTTTAGTCCTGGAGGAAATCAGAATCCAAAATAATTATACATAGTGCCCAGCAGAGTACAGAGCATCCAAAAGAGTATTCGATAAAAGTAATTGAAAGATAAATTTCAAGTAAACCAGGGATTAGGGTGGAAATTGTATTGGAGATAATTGATAGAATATTAAGATGAGCAGAGGTTTTTTTTATTTTCTTTAAAATTATTTGAAAATGGTGCGTGTTTTTTATGCTTAAAGTGAAAACATCCTACTTAATAAATCTTTTTGCAACCGAAATACCACGTGTCTATACACTCCATAAACTCCATACCCACGCAGTGCTGGAGTGTGTGGCGAGGGATGTATCGGCACGAGAATACGCGTGTGGTTTATTTGAAACATATTGTGCTTTGTACAAACTAGTGTATTGTGTTTCCGACATTTATTCGGGTTGGTTCGAGGAATACATCAGGGAATGGGGTGAACTTGCTGCTGTAAGGTGCTGGAACATACAGTTTTATTTTATACAAAAATAACAAGTCATTAGGTTGTACAGATATTTTGATTTTTAAAGTATTTAATTTTCTGTATTGAATTGTGTGATCGAAACGTTATACAAACATATATACAGTCACGCCGTTTCCCTGTTGGGGTAGGTAGAAAGAACAGAACGTCAGGTTTTCGTCACATCGCGACAAATATATTTCGTCCCACATTCATACATAGACCTTCTCATACAACTTATCTTACTTCTTATATTTCCTTCTTTCAAAATATCCTTTATGTAATCCACCCATACTTTACTTCGTCTCCTCTACAACGCCTTCCACTCGCATTGGCACTGTTTATTTGTTTCATTTCTCTTCTTTATTTTTCTTCTTTATCCCTAATCACCTCATTTCATATTCTATCATACATTGCCACCTCGTGTATTCTTCTCAGCGAACGCATTTTTACAGCATTTATTCGGCTGTTTTTAATATTTTCCACGTTCACGTTTCACTACATGAAATTATGTACTAAAATAATTTTGTGGACTATCATCTTAGTAGATTTTGATTCTGTCCAGCTGAGTATATATGTGTATGTTTTAGTGCCCCGTTGATTTGGATCCCTATCGCTACACACCGTTCAAAATCCCTGATGAAATGACAATTGTAAAAAGTTTGATATATTGTACTAAAACCAGAATACCGTTTATACATTTAGTTTTCTATTAATATTTACGAATATCGTGTACCTTCTACGAACTTCGTGGTTCAGTTGGTAAGACGGCTGTTTTATAATTAGGTTGGTGCGGGTTCACGCAATTTCCGTTGGTACCCAATTATTAAAAAAAAAACGGTTATAGCTTGGTATTTATAAGAGGCCTCTTGAACATCTTTCTGGTTGGATGAAAAAGATTGTCACATGGCAATTATACAGCGAGAGCGTAATACGATACAAGTCTTGGTTAACGATGAAAATGGAACTATGACCGGAAACAAAAAAAATGTTTATAATTTTTTAGAGTAAACATTTTTACGAACAGTAAATTGAATATTTATAACTTAGAATTGTATCCTTTTATCATGGTTGTGAAATAAAATAAATCAATCTTTGTAAATGATAAATAAACGATTGGGTCAATTATTTAAAAAATACAAGTATATAATGAGTTTGTTTTTTTAGTAAAAACCTATTGTAAAGCTAATATTTTTATACAAAATTAAAATTCTGTGTAGCTTGAATACAAATTAAAACGTTTCAATTGCTTTAAGTAATTGAATTTAATGATCACAATTAAAATACATTGAGTAATATTCACTTTTAAGATGTGAAAAATGAATAAAAGCTTATGTGCGCTTTTCAAAAATGAAAAATGTATTGGTTAAAATAACATTGAGAGAAAACAAGGTTTCTGGGTATGTATTGATTAAAATAACATTGAGAGAAAACAGGGTTTCTGGGTATTTATTGATTAAAATAACACTCAGAGAAAACAGCGTTTCGGGGTATGTATTGATTAAAATAACATTGAGATAAAACAGGGTTTCTGGGTATGTATTGATTAAAATAACATTGAGAGAAAACAGGGTTTCTGGGTATGAAATTGAACTAAATGTTTTTGATTGTACGATTTTTTATCAAAAGCTTTCAGACATTTAATATTTTTAAAACTAAATTTGGGTGTTCTTAGCCAGTTACCAATGTTGAGCCGAATATGTTTATTGGGAATACAAAATATGTCAAAGTAGTACAAACATCGTAAATTCTCGATATTAAAAAAATGAAATACGTACAAAGTTACAATCAGGCCATTTGCCTACCAGAGTAGACATATATGATAGAGAGTCAGAATTTCCTATCTTGACACACATACGAGTATTTCTCCTCTTCCACACCTATATACCTACTCACACAACTCTTCGATTTCTACGTTTTCTTCTTTTAAAATATAATTTATTTAATCCAATCACACTTTTTTGTCTTCTTCCTCTACCACAATTTTCACTCACATTTGCACTATATACGAGTATTTGTTTTGTTAGTATTTTTTCATTAATTCGTTCTACATGCCGAAACCATCTCACAGTGTTCTTTTTAATCTTACTCAATACTTCAGCCACAAGTATAGATTGATTTTTGTTCAAATAAAATTTGAAATAATACCACGTAAATCAAATAAGAATATGATTTGCACTGATTTATAACTCCTAAAATAAATAATTAAAAAACCATAACATAAAGAAATATATGGTCACTGTAAAGCTTGTACAATGCGGGATAACCACCTGAAGGGAAGCGGCCGGGGCGAGAAAGGATATAGTAGGCGGCAGCCGCCTTAATATAATTTTGGGAATCGAATTCTTTGGATCCAATAAAGCAAGCTGCGGTCGCGAATCCCAACATCGCCCAAATCTCGGCCAGGGTACATGTATAATGTAACTCGTGGAAGGATGGGCCCTAGACCCTTTCCACAGGGTCAAATAGATGGATATTTTCCAATTTGTATGCGTCATTCGTGTTGAACTTGAGAAAAGAATGAATCGGAATACTTTAAACGAGATAGGATTGTAGTTTTATGCTCACGTTACGGTCGAGCTTGACTTGAGTGCTTTCAGACACTTTGCAAGTAGACAGTGACTGATTAGGCTAGCTTAGGTAGCCAAATATACTTTGCTGTGAATGACTTTGCTAAATTATTTTAAGTTTATTTAATTAAAGAATTCCCAAGTACGTCATAGTGGTATTAGGGTGTACTACTCAAATATATTACATATTAGCTATATAAAAGTTTTTTCATTATCAATAATATTTGATCAATATTAATGCAAAATGAGTTTTCCTGATTAATTTATCCTTTAAATTCAAAATAACCCGGTTTAAATTTTTTTCAATTAAATATTATAATTTGAATTATATTTAATTGTAATTTCCCCTCTCTTCACTTTTCGACTAATTGTACTACGCAGATTTCGTTCCACTCGTTTGGAGTGAGGAGATGTAAAATTGATACTATGAATCGAAAACTCACAAAAGAATATATTAATAATAGTCAAGGCGTTAACATTGTACATGTTTAAAGACATTGTAATTTATTTAGTCAAACACTGTTAACATCAGGGGAGCACAAACGATGACGATGAGGTGAAAACCTTGAAATCGGTAGGGTTATACCGTTATATTTAGTGAAGTAAATATTGTTTGACTAAATAAATTACAATATCATAAAATAATTTTAAAAAGTAAATAAAAAAAACACAAAAATAGTATATACTGTGTGACACGAAAATATTAAACAAAATTTTGGGTATGCTATTTATAGTTAAGGCGTTAACATTGTGGAGATTTAAAGACTTTGTAATTTGTTTTTATCAAACACTGTTTTTTCCACTTTTTGTAACGGTATAACCCTACTGGATTCGAGGCTTTCATCTCATAATCAGGGGAGCACAAACAAGACAAAATTTAGGGTATAAAATACGAGTATGATCAATAAAAATAATCAACACTAAAATAACCGTAATGCACACGTAATTTAAATTTACAATTTGACATGATGCGCCTGCCCGCTTGCATCAACAGTAAACATTAAATCTAAAAAGTGAGGTGCATGGCCGCGCGGTAACGCACTGGACTTCTGTGCAGAAGGTCGTCGGTTTGAACCCCGCGCTGAGATAATCCCCTCGAACGACACAGGCACTTTTTCAGTCTAGTGTTCGAGGGTATAAGGATACCTATGACTTCGGTCATATCTATTTAAAAATAAAAATGTACCCAAATAATCATTTGTGTATCCCGGTTTATGACGTATTTGCCAGTTTTATTATGTATTACATATTACCAATTTTGCCAGTTTAGTTTTGTGGACAAGTTGTATTATGCAGTCGAAAGAAAAAATAATTAATTTTAAATGTTACGAATTGTTATAAAACCAAATTGGATTTTTTTATTGTCCCGTGCATAATGGTAGGTCCTCTGCGACACGATTTATTTTATGTATGTACTTTTAAATCCACTATTTTCCATAAATGATGAACTAATATATAATTTATTTTTGAAGTAGTACTCGATTAAAATGTTATGAAAAAAAATGTTTAGAAGTAATTTTCATCAAAATATATACACGCAGAAGCCAAAAAGTACAATGGAGTTATTATTGTTAGCAAAATGGCTGAATATACTCGTACGTGTACATCTATATAAATTAAAATGTAAATGTTCGTATGTTAAAAATCTCAAATCTCCGAAAGTTCTTCACCGATTGCTTTAAAATTTTGACAAAAAGTTTCATTTGAATACGCGCATGTTTATATATACTTTTTAATATACAGTTGTATATAATGCAGATGATATAATGGGAACGCCCTTTGTTGAACGCAACGGCAACACACGCAAACTAAACATTTCTCATTGACAGGTTCTGTCGTTAGCATTTTTAATGTTTCCGATTCTTACATTTCGTTTTTTAACTGTTTTTCTTATTTTTCAGTGCAATTGAGCTGTGTCGATTGATTTTCATTTGATTTCAAATGATATCGTGAAATCTATTGAAATTTATCTGTGTCGATTGATCAAGCAATACTTAACATTGCTCATTGACAGGTTATGTAGCTTAGCATTTTCAATGTTTCCGATTCTTACATTTCGTTTTTTAACTATTTTTCTTATTTTACAGTGCAATTGAGCTGTGTCGATTGATTTTCATTTGAATTCAAATTATATCGTGAAACGCATTGAAATTTATCTGTGTCGATTGATCAAGCAATACTTAACATTGCTCATTGACAGGTTATGTAGCTTAGCATTTTCAATGTTTTCGATTCTTTAATTTCGTTTTTTTAAATCAAATTCGTGCATTGTTTGCAATCGTATTGACCGCCAGCTCTCCTTCATGTCCAACAGAGTTATGAGAGAAATATAAATCGCACATAGCTGAAGATATTTTCCGTCGAATACGCGAGGAAAATTCAAATATGAACATGGAGTTCTCAGCAGAAATCTACAACGAAGCGTTGATAATGACTGAAGATTTGTGCTTAGAAATCGCAAACAAAGTTCTCAATATGTTTTTGTTTTAACTTTCTTTCTTCTTTTTCAGTGCAATCGATCTGCTTTAGTTCATCAAAATAATGCCTCGCAGAAGATCAAACTAACGACGTGCAGCCAGACTTGAGGATGCACGGTTGCGAGTACGGCGATCGCGTTCTGCAGTTTCAGATCTACTTCGTTCTCAACAGAATGAACGTGACAGGCTGAAAGTGGCTGAAAGACGTCAAAAATATTGTATACCCACAAGCATTGTGGAATTAAACATTAATTATTAGAAACGTGGGCTTTCCCTTTCCTTTCTTTTCCATTTAACCATTCTGAGCCACAGCAGCGCGTGGCTGGGTACAGCTAGTATAATATATTATAATAATGCGAAGGTTATTTGCGCGACGGGCATCTTATTTTATTCGCATAGGTCTAAAGAAAAGGTAGGTTTAATAAAGAAATTCGATTTTTTCTCTGATTTGATAGGGTAGGTTGTGTGTGTGTAGGATGGATAAGAACGGTCTGATTTTCATATCTTAAGGATATATTATACCTAAACAAATATAATATGAGGACAAATAAATAAGATTGATTCGTGGTAAACATTTTTGTCAATTTAAAAATAAACCAATAAATAGATTCGTATCAAAGTTGTTTATAATTAAAATATAAAATGTTCGAAATAAAGCAATTTTCTTGTTTTTGTTGATGATCTGGTAATAAATATTTTTAATAATGTATTCTTAAAAATGTTAATATTTCACATCACAAATCTCTTAATATGTGTGAAATTGAAATAAAAAAGTATTGGGGGTTGAATCCGCTGCGTTTTTCTTAGGCGTGCGTCTGCCCGCTATAAAAACGTGTTTTCAACCTCGTCATACATGCTCTTCTGTTTCTCGTACCTCTTATTTTCCCTCAGTTTAAATTTCTGCAATTATCACCTTTACTCTTCTCTCGGTCTATCTTTTATTCCCATTCGCAACTCATTCTCTAATTGTGGCCAAATTATTCATACATCTCTAATAGTTATCTTTTGTCTCATCATTTTTTACTCTATCTCACATTGTAATATCAGATGTTTTACACAAGGTATGCATTTTTTCCACATTTAATCTGCCCTTTAATGCTCAGGCTTCACTTCCACATATTAATGTTGGTATTAGCATCCTACCATCATTTTGCGGTGGATTTATCAGCAAAAATGATTTATTGACGAAGTATAATTGATTCATATTATAGTAATTAATTTATTGGTAAAAACAATAAAAAAAATACACTTAAAATGGTCCTAATTAATATGACACATGATAAAAATAATTAATTGGAAATCAGGTCATGTTAAAAAAATATTTTATTGCAAATATATATTAAGTATTCTTTATATTAAAATTTTTTCCATGATATAAACATCAAGTAAATTAATATAAAAACATCACAAAACTCATACATTGTCGTTTATCTCACAATAAGAATAAAAGTTTAAGCACCTAGAATAAAAGTATACATGACGTTTATTTTGTCATCTCTGCTGTATTGATCTGGATCTTTTATAGAAGACACTTCGAAATGCTGGAAAAGTTTCTTTAAACATACTAGCACGGTTCCCCCAAAATGGCAAGTCAAGCGAACAAATCTAACCGTTCTTGGTGTGATTAAGACAATATGATAATAATTAGACCGCAACTTTGATCCAAGGATTTTTCTTGGTTTTTACACATTTCAATCCATAATTATTAGAAACGTATCAGCAACAATTTGTTTTTATTTATCCATGGCCTTTAATTGACAACCTGTGCAGTCTAGTAAGTAAGTAACTTGTTTTCCATTCAGAAGTTTCGATTCCAGATTCTACCTTAAGAAGGGCCCTAGCCTTGTTTTTTTTCAAATAAGGCCTTTTAACATCTTTTTATTTGATTGTTAGTCATTACTCCACGATATTAAACCCGCCAGATTGTACTTTATATAAAATAATATAGCCTTAAAATTAGGCTTTTATAGAAGCATATTTTTAAATAAATTTCTTTGTTGTTCCACTTATTGTAGAAAAAAATAAGACCTGCATATTACACCAATAAGATTTTAAGAAAAATATTTTTGAAGCCAAACACATGGGAGATAAACTACACAAGAGCAGCGTATGTGAAATAAAACATGCTTGTGAAAGTACATAGATTGGAATGACACAATGAAATTTACCTACTTGCAAACCACATTATAGAAACAAATCGTAATTCCAAACATAGAAAAGTTCAAGTTCTACGTATGTCACATAAATTATAAGAAACGTTAGATACAGAAAGTCATAAACAAAAACAAAAAAAATCAATGAATAACCAAAGAATGCAAAAGGTTTCATACCTTTTAATCATTTTTCTTTTGGTTAATATACCACACACACTTCCGATTTAACATGACACCAGTTTAACCTAAGCACTGCTTTCGTCAAAAACCGGTGATATTTTGCTTGAAGAGAGGATAGAAGGTGGAGACATATTATGTTGCGGAGATTAATGTGATTAGTGGAATAAGAAAAAAAAAATATTGATAAATACTTTAATAGGGTGAGTCGGGGTAAGTTCACCATATAAAATGAATATATGAAATTCAAAGGTATCCAATCATTCTCAGGCTCATCACATTGTTTTCTAACTTTTATACGAAGGACTTCAACTATTTCATATTTTAATTAGTTTATCACCAGAGGACTATCTGCTCTTTTTATTTCATTTTTAAGCATTTTCTCGAAGGAAGTCCTGACAGATGCACTTACCCCGTCCTCGGGGTAAGTGCATCTGTATCTTTTGGTTTTATTAATTGCTAACATAATGAAAAAGTTTGACATCCAATCCAATAAAACACAATAAACACGTTATTTAGATATTTTAAATAAAAAAATATAGTGGTATTAATATATAACATCAAATGAAATTATGCAGGATGGGGTAAGTGCACCTATTCATTGCTAGTGATGGGACAAAAAAAATATTGTTTGTTTATAATATTATTATTTGAAAATTCAAAATGATAACACTAATATTGAATAAACAAAATGAAAAATGGATTTATGGAGTTCTACAATGTCAAAGCCGAAACCGTTGATAAATTAGAATATTCATTTTGGATGAAAAATGATTAACAATATTGAGTAGTCGAATGATGCAGAAACGCGTAAGATCGTTAAAATGGAAACGAGAAATAGAAGCAGTCCTGAATTAAAATATTCGCCATTCGTCGTAGTTACGACCACTGTGACAAGAGTGAAGTGAACAAAAAGAAAAAGTATTAAAAAAAAAGTTTAATTGTGAATTTACCTTATCTCCTTGTTGAAGGCCGCCTTTTTCCGCTGGACCTCCAGGGACCGTCCATACAATGTATGCAAAAAGTCGCCCATCTGGCCCCACTTTGCCGCCAACTACTCTCATGCCGAAACCTCGAGCTGGAAAAAAGATGTTAAATATTTAGATTATTTTACTGCTGATTATGACACTTTTTAAAGAGTGTTTTTTTTTCATTTTTATGGATATTATCAAAAAAGTTTCTGGTTATGACTTCAAAATAATTTATTTTATTGTACTTTCGTAGCTCAGTCGGTAAAAGCTAGACTTTCAACCAGGAGTTCGATTCCTAATGATCTTCGAAAAATAAAAATGAAAGAGTGAACCAATTGGGATATGTAGAAGAGTCACATACGAATGAATGAATTAATTCGGGTATGTTTAAGAGTAACATACGAATGAATGAACTAATTCGAGTATGTTGAAGGGTACCGTACGAATGAATAATTGCATCAATTCTGATATATTAAATGGTACTATACTTATGAATGATTGAACGGATTTGTTGAAGAGTAATACACGAACGAATGAACTAATTTAAGCATGTTGAAGGGTATTTTATAAATGAATGAATGAACTGTTGTTGAATGAATATTGAATGGTAGGAACCATACGTGTGAATAAAAAAAGATAAAGTTCAGAAGAAGGCAAATTTATTTTAATAAACGTAGTAACTACATAACGTAAATGCTCATTCCACAACGATATGACCTCTCTCAGAAAGATAACAGCTCATTTGGTCGTCATATAACAGAATCATTTACAGCCCTCATGGGGATTATTATGGCTCGGGGACACATACCTGTCCCGAAATAATTTCACCCCGATGAATGTACTTGACGGGGTTGTGCTTCATGCGTTGTCACCCATAAATTTCATTGTTAACGTCATTACGGAAATCAATTTGTCAGCCTTTGATACCAATGATACTTATATACGTCAATGCGAAAGGTATTACGTTATATGTCATGTCTAAATTGTAAAATTATTTGACAGGTTTAGCAATTCAATCAGTTTATATAATATGATATCTAAATACAAGGGGCTGACATAAATAACAAGCTACGAGTACACGCTTGTTTGTGAATTGTTTCATGTTAAATATTCCAATTATAAACTAGATGGTTAACCCGTGCCATGTAGATTTTTAGTTTTTTATAACATTTTTTAACTGTTATAAACAGTTAAGTTATAAAAGTGTTATGTTTTAAAACAGTGTTTGTTTATGAAATATTTACGGGGTAAACTGCTAATCACTGCTATTTATACATTTTTATTAATTTTCCAAATAAAATACCACCCTAAACACGACTATACCGCCCCGACACATCCAACTGACAGCGGAATGTAAAAAAATATAAAATCTTCTCTCGCGACTATTATTTATTCAATGTTTCATAAGGGTGTGGATAAACATAAATTATTTAAATTGTACTAGGGGAGGCCTTCGCTCATGGAGTAGACAACGGCTGATGGTAATGGTAATGGTGATATCAGGGCGTGGATAAAAATAAGTGATTTAATTTTATTAAACAAATAAGTGCGCGCCTCCCTTTTTTGTAAAAGAGAAAATAATGCGAAATTTGTTATTGAAAATCATAACTATCTAAATTATTATCGAAAATAATGTGCCATTTGGGCCAAATCTGTGTTTAGATTTTACAATTTTTTTACGTCAGACGCACTTCAGAGCGTTTCGGATAGATCTGGGTAATTATTATTATAATTTTATTATATGATGCTTAATATAATATGTATTTTCTAAATGATGCTGAAACATGGACATTGAGATACAAGGAACGTGTTTTGGCTACATTATCAAACGGGAAGATACAATGGATACATTCGTAATTCAAGCGATAATATAGAGATATTCGATCAGATCACCAACGTGATGGACAGATAAGAGTGTAGTTGAAATGATCTTTTGATCGTGAGAAATGATCGGTGTACCGTTTTTAGTCCAGCCTAAGCAATTCAATCACTAATCAAGTCCAAAGTGTTCAGAAAATAGCATAATTAATAAGAAGAGATTATAAAATATTTGAAATTTGTAATTGATATTATAAATTTCAAATTTAAATTATACATTTCTAATTAATTGAAGAGTTCATCTGTAAGAAAACTCGTTAATACTAGAAGTGGTCGAGAATTGTTGCATCTCCACTTGCAATAGTATTGTCAATACGCACGATGACGAAATATGTTTTACGTGTCTACAATTATTGTTCTTAGTCCGAAAGCTCGATTATTAAGACCAAATATAATATTATCTCCTAGCTACACTTTTCATGATGTCCGCAATAACGAATTGAATATATTGAGGGGTACTACTTGCATATTAATGAACTGATGAATGACTACCAAATTGACTACCAAAAAGTCTCGAACACCCAGCTAGCTCTCCACATACTAGACACTGGTAAGCGGCCGATCGAGTTAATTTCAGAGATAATTTGTGACCTTTGTATAATTCATGGTCTGGGGACGTTAGCGGTAGTAGTACTCGTAGATGACTGGTAAAAGCTGTTTCATTTTCATGTATAAAACCTTGTCACGTTAAATTCGATACGGTACCCAAATGACTCAGGTTCATTCTGCGCCATACACTTTTCCTTAACCCACCCCTCAACATATCTTATGTTATGTTAACCGTTCACTGACAGCCTTTTAATATAGGCCTATATAATTCAATGTATGGGTTCCTATTGTACATCTTTGGGCATTTCAAGTCTCCAAACATTCGTGGAACGAGTGATGTATGTATTGTATGAAAGAAATAAATTTCTTTGCTAGCGATCCAAAAACCTTACATACATGGCATCTTCCAGCATAAGCCTTTCTACTTTTTTGACGATGTTTGGCCATCCTGGTCGGAGGTCGTCTTCAATCGATTCTCTCCCTTGGTTAAAAAAACTATGCCACGTGTAAACTATCGTTTTTCTCATACCATTAGATACGGTAAGTAGGAAAGGACAAATTGCCAGACTTTCCAATATCGATACATATCCTTCACCTTTTCTACATCCATAAATCTTCTCATACGATTTATCCTGACTCTCTACATATCTTTCTTTCAAAATATAATTTACTTGACCCAATCATACTTTCCTCGGTCTTCCTCTACCACGCCTTCCACGGATATTTGCACTACATATTTGTTTGTTTTTCTTCATTCATTCGTTCTACATGCCCAAACCATCGCAGAATGCTCTTATTCATCTTACTTATAACGTCATACTTAAGTTCATATTCATCCCTAATTACTCCATTCCCTATTCTGTCATAAATTGTCACTTCATGTATTTTCAGTGCACGCATTTGTACAACATTCATTCGGCTCCTGTCAGTCTTCTTTGACGTCCATATTTTACTTCTATTCATAAACTTATTTTTTACTTATCATTCTCACACATTCCCTTCTTCCTTATAGTTAGTTGGTCAGTGTTTCAATTCATTTATTTAGTATATGATACATTATTTAGTATATGATACATTATGGTGGTTTATTACAAAGTCGCATTTCTTCTAACCAACCATATAATTATTTTATAAAATTTTGAGTGAAAGTCGGAGGATTTACATAATTGATGTAAGGAAAAAATGCAATAGCAAAATATTACAATAAATAAAAATTCAACGTAGTCATCGATCGCTAGGAGAAGAAAAGGAAAATAGGATGATGGAAAATCAGGAAAAACTCGTTATATCTCTGAAGGAAGACACAATGTTCTTTAATTATTTTTTTGATGTACTAAGCAGAAAATAAAAAAAGATAAACCCAGAACTTTTGATAATTTATTTTTCTCAAATATTTTTTTTGTTTTATTATGCTTATGTAAGTAATTTGATATATCAATGTTTAATTATATTTTGTAACGAAAATATCATTTTTCCAATTATACGAGTATATAAAAATAAAATATTAAAAAGCAAGTTTTATCAAAGAAAAATTTCCACGATTATAAGTTACAGAAAGAAACAATTTAGATGTAAAACGGTCTAAGAGTAAAACTTATTTGGAAGTGAATCTGACAAGAATCGAACCTAGGGCGCCCGCTTACTTAGCCTGAATGCTAATGTTATACCGCAGCCACCAATGTTATACCGCAGCAATCGTTACGTGGTCGTACCACCTGACACTCATCATCTAAGGGTATCTTTTCACCTAATTGAGAAGTCTTCTTTCTTGGACCCTGATAACATGACGCCTACAATACGCCACTATTTAAGACTATCTTTAAAAATATACTAAAAAACAAGTGAAACTTTGAACAGAGAGCTTAGTCTCTGAATTATAAAAAAAAGCCCTGTGGTTCTACCCAAAGCAAATGACCGAGATAAATTCTATCCCCAAAGGAGTCCTAAAAGTACATTTTACTTATAACTGGGTATGTTAGTTGTAACCCTTGTTCTTTTTTGCTCATAAATAAAATATTTTTAGTCCTTAATTGGGACAATGTCTAATTTTTTTCGCTATACTTTTATAAATATCGTTGGTTAAAAAGAACTGAAGAAATGTTTTTTGTATATGTACACAATTTATCTTTAATAGGATCATTTGTACCATCATAATTTAAGCCAAAATAGCAATGATAAGAGAGTCAATACAATAAATAAAAAGTTACAGTCCAAGTCAACAACATCAAGTCCAAACAGTATATAGTGCAAAAGGGTATACAGCAAGGGTAAAACCTGTGTCCCGATTTGCTTAACTTATGTACGAGTATATGGAGAATATAATGTGAGGAGAGCACTTGGAGGCTGGGACGGCGGGATTAATATTAGTAGAAGAAATCTCTCAAATCTGAGATATGCAGATGATACGACGTTAATTGCTACATCAGAAGAAGAAATGGCCACGCTCTTTAAAAACGTGGAACACGAGAGCAAGCTCCGGGCCAGGAAATCAATAGGTCAAAAACAAAGTTAATTATAATGTATCGCAGTAACAAATTGCCCCCAGATAATAAGAATCATGATCTGGAAGTTGTTATTGACTTTATTTACTTAGGCTTCAGTACTATACATAATGGAGGCTGAGGGAAAAGAAAGAATGGAATGGCAAAATATGTAACGTCAAAGCGGAAAAAATATGGAAGAGCTAAACTATCACCATCACGACGAAAATGTGCTTAGTCAAGTCTCTTGTCTTCGCAATATTCATGTACGGCGCGGAGATATAGTCTCTGAGAGTAAGCGAGAGACGTAGAATAGATGCATTTGAAAT
Organism: Odontocerum albicorne; assembly: GCA_949825065.1. Taxonomy (NCBI): domain Eukaryota; kingdom Metazoa; phylum Arthropoda; class Insecta; order Trichoptera; family Odontoceridae; genus Odontocerum; species Odontocerum albicorne. Next base: position 36,053,773 of record OX463845.1, on the reverse strand, counting down.
GTGGTGCTGGAGATGGATGTAACGAATTCTATGGACAGCAAGGTGAGCTAACGCTTCTATTCTCGAAGAACTGAGAACCAACAGTATACCTTGTCAACAGTATACCTTCGACGAGTTCTCCGATTATTTGGGCACATTGTTCGTGGCCAAAGAGATAGTCTGGAGAGGCGTATGGTTACTGGAGGACTGGAAAGATGACGTACAAGAAGAAGAATCCCAATGCGTTTGACTGTCCAAATAAGAAATTAAACTGGACTGCCCTTTCAGCCTCGAAATGCAGGGATGGATGGAGAGGAGTCTTCGGAGGCTATCACGGGAGTCACGATACTCAGTCATGAGCTACACGACAGGATGGATAGATTAAACTTGACAAAATTGTCAATCAGTTTATATGAGCATAGATCTTCGTAGAAAGATAAAAATCAATATTTGTATGAAATGAAAAAGATGCGATATTTAGCATATAAAATTAAATAATTAAAGAAAATCCGAAAAAAGCCTGATCTATAATATTAATATTATCCAGACTACACTAGCAGTAATTATTTTCTACAATACCCATTCTGCAAAGGTGACTTGCTACCACACAGTGGTCTATTCGCAAACGACACAAAATTCGCACTTAAATATCAAAACTAAATTCCGTTTAAAAAAACTACATAATCGAAATAGGAAGACTTGATAATTAAAATAGGAAGATGAGCTCTGGTTATACTTGATAATTAAAATGGGAAGACGAGCTCTGGTAATACTTGATAATTAAAATAGGAAGACGAGCTCTGGTTATACTTGATAATTAAAATGGGAAGACGAGCTCTGGTTATACTTGATAATTAAAATAGGAATACGAGTTCTGGTTATACTTGATAATTAAAATAGGAAGACGAGCTCTGGTTATACTTGATAATTAAAATATGAAGACGAATTCTGGTTATATTTGATATATAAAATAGGAAGACGAACTCTGGTTATATGTGATAATAAAATTAAATATATATTTTCTTAAAATTGCTGCTCAAAATTTTAATTAAAATATTAGAAAATGAAAACTAAGTGCCTGAAAGCTAAAAATAAAGAACCTTTTAAGCAGTTCACTAGGTTAATACTTTTTAAAATATGTTTCATAAAACGGAAGCACCTTTGGACTGAATTCAACCACTTAACGGCACTATAAAAATAACACATTTATTGACTGTTTATAACACATTTGTTGATAGAATAATCAAACCCCGTGTATTGTTGATAGAAATGATCACTCACAAAAATAATAAATCTCAATAATTATTTAGTCTGGAGGAGAAGAAAATGAAATTATTTGGCGTTGTATCCCTAATTGTTGACCAAATGCCAGTGCAAAAGTAGATAAGGACGAATAAACGACTGAAAGTAAAAGATAATCTAGAGCTGCCGAAAATCGAATTCAGAAAGTTTGAATGTTAAGGAACTGTACGAGTACTAACCTATGACGCATATAAACCGGAGAATATTAAAAGCAATGCGAAAATTCAAACAACTTCGAAATTAATACTTTTCTAAATTCTTATGTGGAAGTTAAAGATTCTAAACTTAATTATTTTTTAAATTGCGATAAATGCATTATGTTCCCATTTCGCTGTATACATATTGAACGGGTGGACTATTTATTAATCTGTGGAGATTTCATAAAACCTACCAGAAAGATGTTTTTAGGTCTGCACTTGAAAAACCAGACTGTTATTTTTTTTCGGTCACACTCATAAATCGAACCGAAAACTTCCATGTGGCAGATATGTATACTTTAAGTAGGCTACGTAAGTCGTTGGAAGAGAAGGAATATCAAGTTTCAGGAGAATAAGATGTCAATAACGTTATTATTAGGCATAAAATTGCAAGGTCCTTACAAAAAATCTTCAGTCAAATTAAAAATATATCACATTTGGAATTATGACATACAAATGCTTAAAAAAACTATGTTTTTTTTCTTCACGCCCACAGTCTCGATTCGGTTTAATATGACAGAAGCTTTAATTTTCCACATGTCAGGGTTTGGAAAACTCATCAGCCGCCGCCACAACGGGAGATGTGTCGGGGAAGATGGAGGAATGGAAAATTGGTGATAATAAGAAATGTGCGGCTCACACGGAATGAGAGAAACATTCCGTGACGCGGACGGGGAACAGACACGGGGAATTCTTGGCAGACGTAAGGAATGTAGATAGGGAGGCAAAAGTGGGATTAGGGGGAATGGAACGAATTGTCTTCATACTAGGCGTGGTCCACCTCTTACGATTGCTTTAATACAATGTGAATACAAAGATTTTAAAGGATTATGTAATATATAATATAATAGTATGTTGGCAACTTATGAGAAAGAAGTACAAAAAATTATCTTTGATTACTTTTTGTTCGATATTTATGGAGTCGGTTTTAGGTATTACTTAGCGTGATAAAACTATTATTGTAATTTATTCATATGGTACTCCTCAACACATTTTAATTGATGATGAGGACACGTTGAAGAGACAAAATTGTATTCAACCCCAGTAATTGAGCTTTCAGATTAATAATTAGTTGGGTAGGTACCTTATTGTCCGCTATCGTATGCGTTGGAAACATTGCTGTATGTGGATATGCAACAATACTAACCCAGGATACAAATCAGATCGCCGGTTCGAACCCCGCGCTATGCTACTCCCCTCGAATGATACAGGTATTTTTTCAGACTAGTATTCGGGGGTATAAGGATACATATGACTTCGGTCTTATATATTATTTTAAAAAACAATCTCTGTTTTAGAGTTGTTCCTTCGGAGATGAGTGGACTTATGATGTCGATTTCTTCTTCACCTAATATATTGATTGTTCCAAATCGATCCAATAAGGGGGGGAGGGGGCATTATGTTATAATAGAGCTTTTATTGTTATTGATCCTGTGGCGGGAAAAAGTTGTTTTGAGAGGTAGTATCAAAATTTATGCTTATATATGAATACTAAATTACAACTTACGCCGAATGTGGTACTATCGGAAGATCTAAAAAGGTTTCATTGTAGTTTGTCTGCCCTTGGTAAGTTTTTAGTTTTTTTTTAACAAATATTTTTTTTAAATATGCAAATGCGGTCTAGCTAATCTAATGACCGCAGCCCCCACCTTCCTATCCTTACATTCATGTTACATATATTTATTTTGTAATAATCGAATCCCGAGCTTGTCTGTTCTCTAAATGCTACTATACAAATTATTATTTTTATTATTATTAGCTTTTTTATTATTAAACAAAGTAAAATATTGTACAAACATTTGTCAAGGCTTAACCTATATACAAATTTATTAACTGAACTAATCTTAATTATATGTTATTGTATAATTTATGAACTTAATCTTATTTTTCTACATGTCATTTTATTTTATTTTTTACAATCTTAATATATAATTTCTTAGAAATAATTAACAACCACATACTACTTATAACTAGATAACAATTCTTACACTAATTATTTAGCAAAAACAAGTCCACTCGTTATGCTACTTGTATTCCATCACATTCCCTCAGACCTTGGTTGTCCCAGCTAATACTGTAGGTGGACTAGTCAGGTAACAGATAATGCTTCGGGAGCTTGTGCTTATAACGGAAGGGTAGGTCGGATTTACTCTCGTAAGCCCCCAGGGCAGCGACTAAGGGATTGCTGTGATTTTGTTGACTTTTATAGAACTTCACGGTCCAAGCGAGGATGTGGTGTTGTAGGGTTTCTTCTCGCTGTTCGGCGGGAAGTTGGGTAAGATTTGTTCTGGGATGGGTGTTTTAAGATATCTTGAATGCCTTGTTCTGCACTCTCTGGAGTTTCAGGTGATCCGTGTATCTCACACTACCCCAAACGGGTGCAGCATAGGTCGAAATAGGACGAATAAGGGTTTTATAGAGGAGGATCAAATTTTTGGGTGAAAGGAAGCTGCGTCGATGAAATATCGAACTGATAGCCCCTATGCCCTTGTGACCCTTCTGTCTGATGGTATTCAGATGGGTTTTCCACGTCAGTCGCCGGTCGAGGTGCAGGCCGAGGTATTTAACCACGTCCTGCTACTCAACCAGGCAACCACCGATGAATAAGGACATCGAAAGCACTCTTTCCTTGATTGCGAGTGCGATCAAGGAAAGAGTGCGAGTTTCTACCACGTGTGTCCAGTCTTGGCGTACTTCATCAATGCAAAGAAACTAACAGTCCATCTCACAATCTTTAAACATTTATAAAAAAACATTGAAAAAATCAGGAACGTTAAAAAAATGCTCCAATTATTATAAACTAGCGACGTCTTTTTTTTTAAAATACGATTCAAACAATTAAATATTTAATATCAATACGTGACAAACCAACATATGAAAAAATGTATTCTACACATAAAAAACGGAATATAACATTTATTGATCCAATAAGGTCAGCATTTCATTCATTCGAGCCATAATAACAGCCATCCAGGACGCGGACACAGCAGTAAAAGAGGACATGTCGCAAATCAATTTGTTTTTTCTACGAGAAAAACACCAAGAACGTTGTCTCTAACAACACGAGGTCATAGTTCACCCCATCAGTATGGGGGGGGAGGGCGAGGGGGGTTGAAGGGAGATTGGGGAGCCTCAGCAACAGGTCTCAATACGGGTGAGGAGGGTTAAATGATAGGGGGAAGGTTTGTTGGCGCCAAAGTAGTGGGCGGTGGGAAATAATATAAAGCCGGTTATAGACGTTTTGTATTTTTTTATTCAACGAAGTTTTGTCCATTGTATCGATTTTTCCGATTATTGGATATAAACACTATTTGACGAATACGTCCAAATTTATTTATTTAACACTTTCATGCTTATCTATCTGAAGTATATTTAACACTTTCATGCTAATCTATCTGATGTATATTTAACACTTTCATCCTTATCTATCTGACGTATATTTAACATTTTCATGCTAATCTATCTGATGTATATTTAACACTTTCATGCTTATCTATCTGATGTATATATTGCTTTAAAATATTTTTGTAAATTCAATCAGTTTTTGTTTCATAATTTTTATAAGTTTCCATGACCATATTTGAATCTTAGTATATGAAAATCATATTCGAGTAAAAGTACAAAAAATATTATAAAAGATAAGTTTCAAGGGAAATAGACATAAGGATGGGAGTAAGGGACAGGAATATTTTGAGATAAATAATATTTTTTGTTGTTTTTTTCTTAAATATCGATAAAGATGAAGTACGTCTGGTTGACTGAGAAAGATAGTTATAACTTTTATTTCACAATTATTATTGGTATTCATGATATTGTATTTAACTAAGTGGATGAAAACAATGCTAGAGAAAATAAAATAAAATCTTTTTAAATAATAAAATAAAAGATAAATCGCAAGAAAAGATGGCAATTACGGTGAAAATGGTATAGATGTTAATGACGAGGATTTAAATTTTGATTTATAATGCTTCTTTATTTTTTTTAATTCATAATACGAGGCCTCTATTCAAACACATGTGGTATGTTAATGTTTTCTTATCGTAACGATTTTTTTTAAATCACTTATCTTTTTGAAGTTAAATTAACAAATTACTTTGTACTGAAAAAGACAAATCGGAAGCAGTTAAATAAAACTTGAAATAATTTACACGTCTTTAATATCCAGGATTTCATACATTGAAATGCATCCTTTGCGTAGAATATCTGGTATTACAATGTTTGATAGAATAAGGAATTATCAGATATAGGATAACTATTTGATAGACATGTTATTAGTAGATTTAAGAAATTTATCTTGAAATAATACGTTGCCAAAGTGGAAAATGAACAGTGAGGAAAAGGTAGTCCGAAGAAAGAGTAGGAAGAGATAGTTGAAAAAACTTTAACTGAGGCAAAAGTAACAAGTATGAGTAACAGAATATCATGTTTGTTGAGATGTATGGATGTTGCCAAGGCGAGAGCCTGGATAGAAAGACGTAGAGATCTACTATCTCTGCATATCCCAAAAGTGATATGGTGTGATGATATGTGTATCAAGTAAAGTAAGGTTTATTTATGGATTTTTTTTATACAGCACAGAAATTGAGCGAGAGTACTAAGTGTTTTCTTATACAGCACATAAATTGAGCGAGAGTACTAAGTGTTTTCTTATACAGCACAGAAATTGAGCGAGAGTACGTCAAAGTGTTTTAAAGGTTAAAAAATACTGTCTAAAGCTAGCTTAAGGCATAGGAGAGATAGTTTAGAAAAGGTTTTTTTGATATTGGAGATTTTCGCACTAATAAGGCAAGTTTGTTTGAAACAATGATAATACTTCGTCGAAAGCTTGGCATCGTTTGAATGGCAGAAAAGTTAAAAATTGCAAAATTGACTCAATTTGAAGTTTTTGTCTAAAGAGCGCTATTATCCGAAGAAAATCAATAGTTTTCTAAGAAGTATTTAAATATTTGATTCGTACTTTAATGAGATAAAGCTCGTTATTTTGCAGACAACCAACATCAGCAACATGGACTATGGTTCATCCCATCATAAAGTTCAATAGTGAAAGAACAATTATAATTTGTCTTGTTTATAAAATGAATGACCGACCAAGTACAATATAATTTGATAATTTTAATTGTGTTGGATTTTTATGAAAGTACTCGTACATGGAATTGAATTCTAATCACGAACTAGAGAAAACATGAAGTATCAACATCATCATTAGTCGTCCTTCGAGTCGAGGCAAAATGACAAGTAATATTGTTGTGAGACTTAAAGTATTTCAACTTTCAAGGCCGTCAGTGTAAAGAGTTTTTAATTAACGAAAAGGCCTATTTAGTAAGAGGCATGTCTTCCAGCTTGGTCTCCTCCGTGGCTGCAGTCCTAAGACTGGTTTGCAGCAATTTCAACTCTTCTCCTCCATTCCCCCCTGTCCTGTGCGGCTCTTTTTAAATCTGTATATGTTAAGCAGCGCACGTCCACCAACAGGTCCTCCAGGTACTCTCGGCGTGGGCGTCCCCTAGAGTTTATCCCCTCGGTCATACCCTCCATTATGGCTTGCAAGAGGCCCTCTTGTCGTATTATATGACCGATCCATCTTGCACGCCTTTCGGACAGGATCCTGAGCAGGTGCCTTCCTCCTTCGATTCGTTGGAGAACCTCTTCATTTGTGATGCGGTCTCTCCAGGAAATTCCTAATAGTCTTCTATAGGACCACATCTCAAAAGCCTCTAGTCTTCGTCTATCTCTTTCGGATAGGCACCATGTCTCACAGCCGTACATCAAGATACTCCATACATAGGTCTTGATGAGGAGTATTCTCAGTTTTAGGTCTATATTATTTGATTCTATTATTTTCGACCTTTTATTAAATGCAAGTCTAGCCTGATGTATACGGATGTCGACCTCGCTCTTGGACCGACCGTCCCATGTTATTTTGCTCCCGAGGTAGACAAACTCCTTGGTGCTCTTTAGTGGTTTACCCGACATCACTATTCTCATCTGGTGTTGCGCTCGGCCTACAGTCAGCAGCTTTGTTTTGTCTTTATTTATCTTCATACTGTAGTTATTTTGAAGAATCCAGCTTGGTATCGATTGTGAAAAACGGAAGTGTAAAACTTTTGAAGTTTTTTTTAAATAAATTTAATCAAAGCGTATACATTTTAAATAAGTAGGTGAAACGCTATTCCGACGTAAAAAACGTCGATGACCTACCAGATCGTGGTACTGCATAGAAAACGACGAAAAAGGAGGTCAGAGTGATTTTAAGGATGTTTGAGAAGAATCCTCGTCTATCGTTGCGTAGCGGACAGGCGGTTTCAAAGGGTCTAATTGTATCAAGTGACACTATAAGAAGACGTTTACTAGCTTATGGAGTGACGTTTCGAAGCACGGCAAAGAAACCACTACTCTCAACAAAAAAAAATGGAAAAAAGTCACTTGGGTGAAAGAAAATTAGGACCGTGATTGGGACAATGTAATTTTTTCGGATGAAGCTTCTTTTTGGACACGTTCTTCCATTAATCATACCTGGTGTACCCGTACCAATAGACTCATCCAGGGGGCCGTTAAACACCCGGTAAAAGTCCACATCTGGGGCTGTTTCTCAAAGCAGGGATTGGGCACTTTGCACATCTTCACAAATAATTGGAACGTTGCCAAAATGGTTAAAAGATGTCACAAGACTTTATTACCATCTGACCAAAGGTGGTTCATAAGAAAAAAAAATAATTGGCTATTGCAAGAGGACAATGACCCAAAACATCGGAGTCGTCTTTGTACTGCGTGGAAACAGGAACATGACATTGACGTAATGAAAATGTTCATAGAAAATGTTCGGGCACTCATGAAGTTCAAGCTCCTAGGGAAGAAGATCTGGAACGTCAAGTAGTTATTTCAAAAGATTTGACTTATATGGAAGTCTTTGCCTCTAAATTATGCTATAAAATTAGTAGAAACTATTTCTCTGAGATGCCGGGCAATTATGTTTTTACTAGTGGAGGCGACTGGAAAATTTATTAATAATAAAAAATCACGGTTTATATTATGTAGTATGTATGTATTTTTTTAATGCCTTAGCCCAAATAGTTTTTCGGGGTTTGCCGTACACGTTCTTGTTAAGAAATGGAATAACGTCTTACTCCTTAGAAGTCTTAATCAAGTAACATTCCTTGTGCTAATTAAATTGCAAACAAATTTAAGTGCTACCTATTTCGTAAATTACAGCTAGTGCCCAAAACGGTTACAATTTATTGCTTTACAGCTTACATAATTACTTCTTAAAGAGTTTAATGGAGCCGCTTAAAAATATTTCACCTTTATCGCAAGTGGTCATAATGAGATTTTCTCAATTCAAGTTTACATACTAATTTTGAGATTCCCAACTTGTGTTCCGTGGAGGTCCATGATCCCGTCCTTAATATTTGGTGCTGCAAAATAAAATAAAATAAATTTTTGAGTGGAAACTAAAATTAAAAATTTACTTTTAAAATTTATTTCGAATAGAACTGTAAAATGGGCGAAGAAATTCAAATGAAAATTATTTCTCATTTACAAATAAAAGCAATAAGAAATTAAATTTAAACTTTTAATCAATACAATTTGTGTATCACAGAAGTCAAGGATTCCGTCGATAATATTTGGTGTTCCAAAATAAAATAAATATTTGAGTTGTTATTAAAATGTTAAAACGATTATTAAAATTTTATTTCCAATGGTACCGTGAAATTGACGTAGAAATTCGTATTGAAATTATTTCTCATCTACAATTTAAATCAATAACTGTGACATTAAATCAATACTTTCCCCATCTCAAAGATGACAGTAAATATTAGATTTTCAGTGTAAAAGAAAAACTAGAGGAACTGTTTTTTTCAGTATATGAAAATTTCCTCGAGCTGATTTCAAACAGTTGAATTAAAGTTGTATTTGACGAAGTTTCATTAAACGAGTTTTGGTACGACTGAAAAGAAAAATATTCAAATTTATTTTCAAAAGCAAGTCGTTGTTTGTTGCCGATTAGTAACATAACATAGCACATATTTGTGTGAACAGATTTTCGCTCTACACCACGACAAAATGAAATATAAAAATAAATTGGATGTTACTCCTGATTCATTCGCAGAATTCAATTGTTCACAAATAAACCAAATTTTGAAAGAACATTGAACAAAAAAAACAAGTTAATCGTAATAAAATTAAAACGACAATTTATATAGCCCTGTTTAGAGAGCAGACTCTTTTCAAGGGCGCTCAAACGCGGGATTTGAACACATTGTTATTGACAGATTAAAAATATTACAAAATAAATAAATATATGTAAGTTGAGGGAAAAGATAAAAAGGTGGAGGTTATGACCATTAGATAAAGTACTTCTCCATATCTGCATTTGGTAAGAAAACCGCTGAAAACTTGACAAGAGAAGACGAACTACACATAATCTTTTTAATTTTTTTGATATGTAACACATTCGGCTTTATGTGTAATGTGTGTGTATGAAGAGTTCATATATAATTATAAATTGTGATAAGTCCTTCTTAGAAGGGTTATCTTCAAGTAATACAGACCATTCCATGCTATATGACTAGCAACGATAAAAGCCCTGACACATCAACGGCAAATACCTCGCCATATTGGATTGACACGAAAAACTCAATTTAGTCAATTAAGACGAAATCGTCCTCCACGTTTTACAGCTCTAATTAATCCTTACATATGAGTTTATGTCCTTTTTGATTAGATTATTTTATAAATTTTGTTTCCTTTATAATCAGTAATGATTCCAATTTTTTTATCAAGGTGAAAAGGGTTCCACGATTAAAATATATTGAAAACCACTTTATTAGTAATAAATACGCTTTGTAAAATGCAATGTGGTAGGTTGATAAGTGAATTATGACTGATCAGAGAGAGAGAGGTTGTTACAACAAATCAACAGAATTATAAATGACTCCTTTAAAAATATTCTTTTATAATTCTTATCTAGAGGCACAAATAATTCTTCAAGTAAACTGCCTGCTTGAAAAAAGTAAATTTATGAGGTACTTTAGACTTTATACAGACCTTGGAAAAAAGACGAAGAAAAAATCATTAAGAAGGATGTTCACCATTCTTTTTTTTGATAATAATAATAAAATGACAATTTATAAAGCACTATTTAGAAAGCTGACTTTCCTTAAAGGCGCTCTTGAGATTAGAGCCCACTATTATTGACTGATTAAAGATATTAAAAAAAAAAATTGAATTTAAGGATAGGAAAGTGGTGGTTATGGGCATTAGATTAAGAACTTACGCGCATCTGCATATTAGTAGAAATACATATTTAGTAAGAAAACCGCGTAAAATGTACCAGGAGAAGATAAACTACAAATATGATAAACTTTTAAGACCTTCCGATATGTGATAGTAACATATTCGGCTATAGATTTGAGTGTAGGATGTGTGCGTAGTGTTCATCATAAATTTTGATAAGATCGCCTCTATCTCTGATATTTTATCACTCTTATTTCTAACACAAGAAAACAAACGTTAATAAAAAATAAGATAATAAAATATTACGCAATTATAATATGACTTGTACTAATATAAATATAATGGAATATTTTGAGCAATTTCAGGAATATCAAAAATGAGTTTTTCAAAAGAAAAGAGTTGTGTATTTACGACGCTTTTTCAACCTTCTCCCTAAAACGTAATATTTGATAGTGTATTTGATGATATCCTCCGTGATTACGTTGGTAAGATCCTTGACTTCCACTCGGAGGTTCAAGTTCAATTTCCGATGGTAGCCAAATTTTATATAAAAAAAGTTTCTAGTTAGTTAAGAGTTCGTCCTAGATAGGCCAGATTCTTCTTTCACGTGCGACAAAGATCATATTATCCTTCAAAATATAATTCTCTTGATCTATCCTTCCATTCCTTAGTCGTTTACCACGTTTTCCGCTTAAAATTTCAAAGCATATTTCTTTTGTTAGTCTTTCTTCAACCATTTGTTGGACACGTCCAAATCATATCAGAATGCTCTTCTTCATTTTACTTAATATATCAGTATTAAATTCATATACATTCTTAACTCCTACATTTCATTTTCATACATTGTCATCCTATATATTTTTATCATTCATCGCTTTATTCGGCTCTCTTCTGTATTTTATACACAGTAACTTAAAGCTGGATGTCGTAGATTTCATTCGAGAAAAGTACACCATATAAAAAGTAATACATTGACGAAAGATAAAACCTTTTTTTAGTTTGGTGCGCTTTGTTATTTGAAGAAAAGAATAAACAAAAGTTGAGAGAAAGAAGACAGGGAGTATAACCATTAAAAAGACTTAAAAGAAGAAAAAACTCACTAAATTAACTGGAGCGAGAGTTGGTATTGAAAAATTACAAAAGGATGTATTACTTGAGATCAAAGGCGGTATCATTAGGGAATGGATAACAAACGGGAGAAAAAACTATTCTCTCTGAAATGCGATATGGAAAACTACCAAAAAGACGATGAATTTATCTTTATTGACTCGTCTATTAAAAAAAAAAATATATTCCCGAAAAAGATCATAGTTTTTTTGATAGAACTATGACGGTAAAGGTAAAATTTTATTTTTTCGATGGTTTTGCTAAGAACTTTTTTAGTTTTTTAATTTAAATTTATTTATTTTCATCCGAAAAGTTTCAAAATTACAGCATTAACAAAATATGTCTATTGTTTAGATTATAAAATAACATACCTCCAATACACAACTCATATCTTGTACGTGTTCCCTCACCACATATAAGATCTCGTAATAAGGTTTATGTGTTCATTTGATTGATTTATCATTCGAACATTTACTATGACATATGTCTATTATTCATTTTAATGGACTTAACTTTTTTTCTAACTATCATACGCATATATGTGCACATATTGTAATCAGTATTTTTAATAATGGCTTAAAGATTTTTTATGGGTTGTATTGCGTTGTAAGTTTGATGGATCAATAAATTATTATTGTGATTATTATAGAAACATATGTTTGAAAAATATTAAGATACGTGTATAAGGTTGAAAACTTTAGAAGCTATCATAAGGTCTGAGTTCTTCTTGCGAGATCCTCCCAAGATAAAGGTGGAAATCCAACCAAGGTAATCCAAGATGTTTTTCGGCTCACACAAGATCTTCATCTTGTGTGAGCCGAAAACGAGAAATACTGTGCTATGTTCTGATATCCCTGCTGCACTTACGAGTAACACGGTGCTGATACTGCGTAGTGATATGCAAGCGCAGGACCTAATACGTGTATGCAACGGTGCCGCTTAATTGATAGCTCTTTGGGTGGATACAATATGTTATGTTGAAGTGCTGCTGATACTAACAGAAAGAAAGATATACCACCACCAAGATTTATTCTTAGAGAAGACAATATCCATAAATTGACTAATATTCTAATGAACCACTCTTTGATTTTTTCTTAGAGAAGACAATATCTTTAAATTGACTAATATTCTAATGAATATGAAACATAATATATAACTATTTGATTTATTCTTAAAGAATAGCATATCTATAAATTGACTAATATTCTAATGAATATGACACATAATATATAACTATTTGATTTATTCTTAGAGAAGGCAACAGCTATAAATTGACTAATATTCTAATGAATATGAAACATAATATATCACTTTTTGGTTAATTCGTAGAGAAGACAATATCTATAAATTGACTAATATTACAATGAATATGAAACATAATATATAACTATTTGATTTATTCTTAGAGAAGGCAATATCTATAAATTGACTAATATTCTAATGAATATGAAACATAATATATAACTATTTAATTTATTCTTAGAGAAGGAAATATCTATAAATTGACTAATATTCCAATGAATATGAAACATAATATATAACTATTTGATTTATTCTTAGAGAAGGTAATATCTAAAAATTGACTAATATTCTAATGAATATGAAACATAATATATAACTATTTGATTTATTCTTAGAGAAGACAATATCTATAAATTGACGAATATTCTACTGAATATGAAACATAATATATAACTATTTGATTTATTCTTAGAGAAGGCAATATCTATAAATTGACTAATATTCTAATGAATATGAAACATAATATATAACTATTTGATTTATTCGTACAGAAGACAATATCTATAAATTGACTAATATTCTAATGAATATGAAACATAATATATAACTATTTGATTTATTCGTAGAGAAGACAATATCTATAAATTGACTAATATTCTAATGAATATGAAACATAATATATAAATTCCGTGGCCTATTTGGTAAGATTTATGTCTTGTATCCCAAGACTACATAACACTACAGTTTATATTGTATACACAAAAAATCAAAATAGTTTCAAATTTAAACATTTAGATAAAAAATACGCTAATCAAAATATCCTACCGAAAAAGAACACATGCAATTATTGAGATATAAATGAACTATATTCCTAAAAAATAATTAATTAAATTTTCAATGGAATTATAATAGCCGACAAAATCGCTTAAATCTAAAAAATTTAAGTATTATTAAATATTATATTCGAATCTAAGTCGTTTGATGAAATTAGAAAACACGAGATATACCATATATCATAAACTAATTATGAATTCAAAATATGTTACAAGTCAATGTTTGATAAACATATTTCTATGTTATTAAAAGTCAAAAAAGTTTTAGAATATATTGAATATTAGAGAACGAATGAAATCTAATATGAATTAATGCATGCATTGTCAATTTTATAAAATATAAAATTGTATAATATGACATAGAAATAAGAATAAACATTGCCTCTAAACACATAAACTGCGCACATATTAGAGTTTGTATATAAAATTATATCATTTCAATTACATAAATGATCCGTTTTTACTATTTGCTCGATCAAAAGAACGTATGATTCAATAATATAAGAGAAGTGCTTATTTATTCTTATTTATTCTAAGAAGGAAAAAATCCTCTTTATGTAAGGAATACTGGAAATTCGATAAGATTTTCTCAAAATAACGAAAAAAACATCAAGAGACTTTAAAAGGTAAGTACGGGTAAATATCTCAGAGATTAAAAATATTAGGAATATATTAACAATTGAAAGTTCAGGGAAATACGTCGTAATTATTCAAGATTTTTTCCTAAGAGGTTAAAATTATATTCTTAATTTGAATTGTCTTCCTAATACTTATAGTATGTCTATCAAACATGGAGAAAAAGTACACAGAACAAACTTCACAATTTACGCTCAAAATTAACGTTATGTGATATAGGCTTGATATATGTTTTAGTGACCAATGTCGCTCCACAGCGTTTACATTATTCCATTTGTATTAGGTGTTAACATAAGTTGTGCCCGTTTTTTTTTCAAATTTAAAAATGAACACCAAAAGTAAAACAAAATAGTAAAGATTATACGTCATTCGACAGAAAATTTTCTGCTCTATAAGATATTGTGTTTGCTTTTACGTTACATATATTATTTTATTTGATTACAAGTCTTCAAAATGGAATGTCAAGTAGACGAACGCGAGTATTTTCGACACCTCCTTCTGTTCGCGTTCAATCGAGAGAATAAAGCTGCCAAAGCTGCTCGCGATAATTGCAAATTGTACGGTGAAAATGATATGGATGAAAGGTCAGCTCGTCGATCTTAAATCATGACGGTACACATTCATGTGACTACAATTCATCTGCTCAGCCAATTCTACGGTGGTTTGAAGGGGATCTTCATGAATAATATGGTTTAAGCGGTCCTCATCGAAGTCCACTGGTCGTCTGGAACGCTCCATGTCTTTCAGGTCAAAATTACCGTCTTTGAAACGCAAATAACATCGACGAGCTGACCTTTCATCCATAGCATCTTCACCGTACAATTTGCAATTATCGCGAGCAGCTTTGGCAGCTTTATTCTCTCGATTGAACGCGAACAGAAGGAGGTGTTGAAAATACTCACGTTCGTCTACTTGACATTCCATTTTGAAGGCTTGTAATAAAGTAAAATAATATATGTAACGTAAAAGCAAACACAATATCTTGTAGAACAGAAAATTTTCTTTCAAATGACGTATAATCTTTACCATTTTGTTTGACTTTTGGTGTTCATTTTTAAATTGGAGAAAAAACGGACACAACTTATGTTGACACCTTATACAAATGGAAGAATGTAAACGCCGTGGAGCGACATTGGTCACTAAAACATATATCAAGCCTATGTCACATAACGTTAATTTTGAGCGTAAATTGTGAAGTTTGTTCTGTGTACTTTTTCCCCATGTTTGATAGATATACTATAAGTTTTATGAAGACAATTCAAATTAAGCATATAATTTTAACCTCTTAGGAAAAAATCTTGAATAATTACGACGTATTTCCCTGAACTTTCAATTGTTAATATATTCCTAATATTTTTAATCTCTGAGATATTTACCCATACTTACCTCTTAAAGTGGCTTAACGGTGCTGATATGGTTTGCAAGGATATATGACAATAGATTTAACTTATTCTCACCTTTAACTATTTGTTAAGGATTTTTAATATCAAAATTTTTTTAGCACTGTCGTGATTTTAGAATAAATTATTCAGTAGTCAGTGTGTTAAGGACCTAACTTCAATATGCTTAATAAAGCTGGAACAAAAATCGTATTGAGGTGCATGATCACTCGGTCAAGTGTTGAACTTCAATTCGCAACATTTGGGTTGGATTGGAAAACAGGGACTTAAATTCTTATAAATCGTATAGATGCATTTAAGTAAATCTGAGTCTTGCGATTTTTTGTATCGATTGACTGCAGCAAGTTTGACAGTTTGGAAAGACGTAAGGCTACTGGAAGTCTGAAGGGATGACGCACAAGAAGAAAATGCGTTGGATCGATCAAGTAAGACAAAAAGGAATATCGATTTGCGGAGTGTAGTGGACGACGGAGAGAAATGATCGAAATTCATCACTAGGTCTGTTTATATCAGCAATAAGTCGGGAATAAACAGATAAGCTATAAATCCTGACTTAGTAAATCGTAGAATTAGTGATTATTAACGTCAAAGAGGTCTGGGTGCCACTTTGAAAAGTAGAACATGGTAAATAACCAGATGGGTGGAATATAAAAAAAGAAGAAACTCTTGAAATAAAATAGAAGAAAACTGGTCAAAAAGATTTATTCATATCGTTGAGCTAACGGTCATCATTATCACCACCATCACGTTATGTTTAAGTTAGGCTCAACATTATTCTCCATTTCATTTAATTCTGACACATATAGTATGTTTCACTTCTGCCACGTCCATAAACCTCGTCATGCTTCTCTCTTTCAGAGTTTAATAAATTTGTTCGTGCCACGTTTTCTAAGTCTTCCCAAATTTTGTATATTTTAGATACTACTTAAATATATTATTTTTGTAAATCTTTCATAATTCGTTCTTTCTACGTAGTGGAACCATTTAAATGTTCTTTTTCAACTTCATCACTGCATCCCTTTTCGATCTGTATTATTTCCTAATATCCTCATCCCTTATTTGGTCATACATTATATTTCTACATATTTTACACAACGCTCTCGTTTTTACCGTGTTAATCTTACTTTTATCACTGTTTTACCAAGTCTAAGTATCAATTACATATCCTTAGGATATGACCAAGATTTCATTATGAGCAGCTAGATTTGCCTCTATCAAATGCCTCTTATAAAATTGATTTATCTTATTTTTTCATAAATAAACTTACTTATTTCATAAATATTTATATTTGGTGCCCCCAATATAACTCGACGTACGAGTATAACACAAAAAAAAAACCGAATAGTCTGAGTAGATTACAAAAAAAAAACATAAGTTAGACGAACTCCGTGGTCTAGTCACGCCACTCAGCATGAGGGTTCCGGGTTTGATTCACGTATACTGTATACAACAAAAGTTATATTTCAATCAATATATTTTTTGTTCCGTATTCTTTTCTATAATGTAATTATTTCTTTTTTCACACACTCTACGCTACGCTTTAATTTCTAACGCGGTTAAATTACTTTCAAAACTTTTTTGTATAACTGAACTAACGATGAATATGTTAAAAGTCTAACTACTGAAGATAATATACTACACTATCTAGATGAAAGATAAAAGACACGACTAGATAGGTGTGCTTATGTCTTGAATTGTGCTTACTGCGATACTCACTACGGTGTGCCTTGTCCGCCGGATCTCGGCGTAGCAGCACGCGACGGCGCGCGGCCCCGGCACTGTCCACGTCATGGATGACTATCCGGATAGCCTCCCCATCTACCGACTGTTGCCGCTGCGCCGCCGGCAGGAGGACCGGCTGCGGCGGTGACGAAGACCCGCCTCCTGGGACAACACCGCGGTTAACCAGGGCAGATATGTCTGGGCTGTAGACAAAGGAACATCTTGTTAGTAATAATAATAAATATATCAAACAAATAATTTATTAAATAGTGCTATAGGTACATTTTTTAGAGATAATCCTACTCCTAAGACTATCCCAATGAGATGTCTCTATTGTTTTTATCAAATCGTTGTCTGAGAGATGTTCTTTCGAAAAGAGATTTCTAAGATTTAGAACATTAAAAATCGATTTCTTCGTCGTATAAATTGATTGTTATGAATTGATTTAATATGGCGAGGTATTATAATAAGGCTCTAGCTATTGTTGATCCTATGGCGTGGAATGGTCTATCTCTTAGTGTTAGAGATGTGGGTGGCGTGTGCGGCTTTAGTAAGCATTTGAAGGCGACCTTTTTTAGCAACTCTTATAAAAATTTATGATTATATGATATATGAACACTACACGTATGTGTATATCTTAGACTACACCTAAAGTCGAATGTGTTATTATCACACATCGGATAATCTACATTTTTTTGTCTTCTGTTGGTAAGTTTTCTTACCAAATAAACTTTCTTAAACATATACAGATGCGGAAAAGTATCTAACCTAATGTTCATACTTACAAACACTAACTTCCTATAATTATTCTAAACTGACGAGTATATATATTTATTTTGTAATATTTTAATCTGTCAATATAGGTGGATTCGAATCCCAAGTTACAGCTCCCTTGAGGAGAGTGTGTTCTCTAAACGTCACTTTTCCGGGAACAAATTATTATCTCTGGTGTTCGGGAGTACTGTTCCCATTGAACAGGCGAGCTTCAGATGAGGGTGTAATTACTGCGATTAAATACTCGTAATTGAACATACGTCATTATTGAGTCAGGTTTCGAAGGGAAGCAAAAGTCGATGGCAGAACTGTTGGATCTTACAACGGTGTATAACACGGTATGGCTGAAAATGTTTTCAGTAAAGTTGTATCTCTCTACGTGTCAGGATAGTGAGTTTAGATAGAGAATCTTGACCACTGTTCTACGTGCAACTCAGTCTCAACTTTTTGGTTAACCGAGTCGATCGAATATCTTTGTTTCCAATCAGTATTATTGGTATCAAAAAATAATATTTCCATGTCGATGTTTCTGAAGTTTCAAACATGGATTGTATCCCTGGAATATTTTGAGAGCTGGGAATTAAAACTTCAATAATTTGTAATAGGCATCATGTTGCCGAGGCACAAGAAGTTTTCCACCTCTTCCAGTGCATTATTAACTACCAGCATAGGACTGAATGGGGTTTGTCTAAAATAGTTCAGTTTAAACATGTACTCGTATGTCTTGGTGGATATTTTTAAGTACATTTTGTTGAGTTCAGGAGGGTCCATCTCCGCCATTTTGTCAAGCTTAGATCTTGACTGGGAGACTAGTTATTCCATTTTTTCTTACTTTTTTTAAAAATTAAATAAAATAAATTTTTTATTTGGTTGATTATTTTTAAGTACGTTTTTCAGTGTTACACTATATGTGTATGTTAGTGATTTTATGCACCGTACGTATCTCAATTGTGTTGATTTTTTGTGTTTTGTTTAGTAAATATTGGTGTGGTTTGTAAAGGACACTTCAATATTGTATATTTTAACAATAATAAATAAATACACACATAAATTCGTGCTTCCATTTTACAGAAACGAAAATGTGAATTTAAACCGTGGTCTTCAATAAAACACCATGTGACACGTTCTCAATGAGCTATGTTAAATATGAGGGGTGAAAGAAGGTATAGTTTTAACAAGGATATTTTATAGATTTCTAGTTATTTTTTTAACAAATGTATAAAACAATTAAATAATATGTCATGATATAGACGAGCTATAAGAAATGTGAGAGCTAGAAAGGTATAGAGATCTGACCTTTCTGCCTATCCTGAAAAGAAAATGTAGTGTTTGAATGCATTCCCCGAAATAATTTCTTCCAAATTATTTATTTCTTTTTCCACTTAAAAATCCACATTAACAAAAAGTGAAAATTCTGGTCAAAAAAGCAACTTTTGAACAAAGCGAGGGAAAAAATGAAAATTTAAATCTCATTTAGCAAAGTTGAAGCGTTGTTGGGAAGAAATTTAAAATGTTTCCTCCTCGCTGGAAGGGTCCTCTAGATAATCCGTCGTGTTTATGCCAAAGAGTGGGCAGATAATTTGCAAAATGATATCAAATACACGCTCGTCGTGACATACAACTGACGAAGAGTTTTTGTCTCGTTTCACACAGGGTTGGGATATTTAGCTAACATATTTTTTTCAAATAATTTTAATTGTAATTTCACCAGTATTAACAATAATAAAGACGGAGATCTCCATCCACTAGTTCGTAAGATGCCATTCTTCCCACCCGATGATTGAGTGTTTGATTCCTGTTGGAACTCAATTAAAAAAAAGTTTCATCTGGCTTGTTTAAATGAACTCAGGTCGAATGAGTCCACCAGACTAATGATATTTAAAAAATGTAAAAATATCTGGTATTTAAAAAAAAAATATATAATTTCTTAAAATATTCCAGAGTTTAAAATAATGTTACTGGTTGACACAAATGTTCAACATTTCTCGATCCATAATGAATCCTAACTTGTTTTGAGTCTACTGCATAGTTAGCATTTTGGACAATTGTTAAAGGTAATTCAATTGACAATTTATAAGGAACATCTCGACGAAAATTTGAAAACAATACAAGCCAACTTCTTGCGACGACCCATGTGTACACAATATCGTTCGAATTCTTTGAAGGAAAATTGTCTAGATATGATAAAAACTTAATTGGTCCCGTCAATAATAATAAATAGTATCATCTACTTAGTGAAATACTACTAATTGCGCAGTTTTTTTTGGTTTTGGGTCAAATTATTCATTGATAGCATTTTTAGAGAAAATATTTGACTGGAGCAGTTTACACCCCTTACAAAAGTTCTTTGCTCCTCAAATAGTTTTGCTGTAGTCATATTTCTCAATTGTTCCATTTTATTCAACACAACTTTTCTACTGCACTGACTAATGCCTCCATTCTGTACGAGAGTCTTTCTCTACTCATGATAATCGAATATTGCGCGTCGCCAATATAAGGCATACTTTTAGTGTATAAAAGGCTCGAATCTGTTGAATTGTGGGCACACCAAGTGACTGAAATTGTATACCATACATCGTATTTTTATTAAGGTGCAAAAATAAAAGTATTGTACTTTAGACTCATACTGCACAGTGATACATACCAATTTGTAACTGATCATTTTAAATTTACATAAACGCATCGAAAAGTATTCTAAAGCTGCTAAGGGGTTTCTTTCTCCGCCTCAA
Source organism: Odontocerum albicorne (assembly GCA_949825065.1). Lineage (NCBI taxonomy): Eukaryota > Metazoa > Arthropoda > Insecta > Trichoptera > Odontoceridae > Odontocerum > Odontocerum albicorne. The sequence continues at coordinate 36,032,621 of OX463845.1, read as the reverse complement.
TTATTTTCCTCCAATAAGGGGGTCTAAGCACCTGAAACTATATTCCTGTAAACTTTAAAAGAAAATAATCATTGCTCTCTATGCTCTTACGATCTGGTTCTCTTATTCAACCTTCAACCTCTCCAAGCACCGCATATATTTTTTTCTTTTTCCATAGTGGACGTTGAACATTAAAAGTAATATACGCAATAAAATAGACGGTTTGAAAATGTGGTGCTGGCGACAAACGAGTATGTTGTGTGTACCATAGACAACACGCTGGACAAATCAATAAATTCTAGAGGAACTGCAAATTGAACAGCGTGTGTCAATACATTATAACTGCGAATCATCTGGTATTCATTATTTATTACTAATTAGGAAAATATTGTATAATAGCTCACTCCAAGCCTGTAGTAAAAATGCTGATAAACGTGAGAAACGGAGGTGTATCATTATTTCTGTAGTGTGGTCAATTTACTCTCAAGATTGAGCCCGACGATGACGACTGCTCTAAGAACATAACGAAGAAGAAATAAATCGGTATTAGCTTCCGAGATACATCTACACCTCTTGGGTTAGCAAGTAGACAGACGCCATGGAGATGTAGTGCTGGCGACGTATGTTGCATGTTCCTTGAACACCTTGAAAAATTCATCAATTCTAGAAGAATTACAAATTGATCCGCGTTTATTTTCAATTGTAGAACTGCGAATCCTCAGACGCTTTAGCCATATCATCAGACGGGACGATACAATGAAGAAATTGCGATCCAAGGAAAAATAGAAGGGTCAGATTACCAGCCCAATAGCCATACCTGGTAAGGAATATAACCAATAGACCGCAGTAGAAATATTACTTACAGTGAGAAACGGAGATGTATCATTATTTCTGCAGTGCGGTCAATTTGTTCGTGAATTGAGTCAAGTGATCATGATCTGTTAAAGAATAACAATTAAAAAGTAAATTAGTAGTATATTGTTTATCTTCTTCCCAGCTTCATGTCAGATCCCCCCCAATGTTGAATATCACCTGAGAGTAGGCAGCTTTGTTCCCGGCAGCCCGAAAAAGATCCTCAACGCTCCTTTTACCAGTCCAATCACGTATATTGCGGAGCCAGGAGATTTGCCTCCTGTCAACACCTCTTTGACCCTATATTTTGCCTTGGATGATCAGGTGCAGTAATTTGTACTTTGCTCATCTAAATACATGGCCCAAATAAGACACCTTTCGGATTTTAATATTAGTCAGCAACTCTCTATCACCTTTGGCTCTTTGAAGAACCCTTGTGTGGCTGACCAGATCCGTCCAGGGTATCCGTAGCATTCTCCGGTGCATCCACATTTCGAATGCTTCTAATCGGTTCATACTACCAACTTTGAGTGTCCATGATTCTACTCCATGCAAAAACACTGACCAAACATAGCATTTGAATAACTGTTGTCGAAGTTTCAAGTTTAGATTATCATCGCAGAATACGCTTCTCATTTCATTAAAAGCCGCACGAGATGATTCAACTCTGCACTTGACTTGGGTTTCTGGGTCGAGGTCTTCCACTAGTTTATAGTTAAGCCAATAACATTGTGAAGGTTTAAAGACATTGTAATTTGTTTTTACTAAACACTGTTTATTCCCCTATTTGTAACGGTATAACCCTACCGGTTTTAAGGCTTTTCCGTTATCATCAGGGGAGCACAAACCAGACCGGTAGGGTTATACCGTCACAAATAGTGGAATAAACAGTGTTTAGTAAAACAAATGAGTAGTAGTTTCCGAGATTTATCGACACCTCTTTCATTCATGTGAAGTGCAATTTGCTTTTTCAAGTATTAGTTTCTTTGACCGTTCTAATTTTGAAAATAAAAACTTGATTTTTTTTACTTCATATAAACTACCCTTTATTTTTTTCAATACCCTACGATGGAACGTGAGAGAGTTCCCCTATGACCTAGTTGTTGTTCCCGAGGCAGAAGGGTGGGTCACATTCCCATTGGTCGACCGGCAATTAAATCCCCACCAGCAGCGCCAACATGTTCACATTCGCACCCACCATGTCATAGACAACTAGCTTTACAAAAAGTTCAAATTTACACGAGTCAAGTAATTTTTTCCATTTTAAAATTTCATTTAATGTAAAGTTTATATTATGAATGCACCTGTTGCTAGATTGGGTTGTGTAAAACCATACGTTTTGCGCGGTACTAAGCCAATATTTTAAGAGAACAAGTGTTTTAAAAAAATGTTAATTTAGCTATGAGTAAAAATAATACAACTATTTTTCATATCTGAGATATAAATAATTGAATACGATATTGTAGCCCTTTCTTTCAATATCAATTTAACTTTTGGCGACTATTTTTTAAATTAGTTTAATCTGTCAAAACCTATTTAATTTCAATTTAAAAAAAATGTTGTTTGGGTTAGATAAAGAGGTTCCTTACTTTTCAGTTTAAAAATATTAAATAACTATAAAAAAATATTGCCACATGTAATAAACCCGTCAATTGTACTATGTCGTCGTCGTTGCTGGGCCTCGTAGTCAAGGATTCCCTCGTTATTCCAACGTCAAGTCAGTTGGAAAGCGATGTTGTGTCGTTGCTGGGCCTCGTAGTCAAGGATTCCCTCGTTATTCCAACGTCAAGTCAGTTGGAAAGCGATGTTGTGTCGTTGCTGGGCCTCGTAGTCAAGGATTCCCTCGTTATTCCAACGTCAAGTCAGTTGGAAAGCGATGTTGTGTCGTTGCTGGGCCTCGTAGTCAAGGATTCCCTCGTTATTCCAACGTCAAGTCAGTTGGAAAGCGATGTTGTGTCGTTGATTTTTTTAAAGTGAGTATTCCGTTGCACATCAGCAAACTCACCGACCACACAGCTATACTGGATCCAATGGCACACCGATGTGAGACGATCAGAGCACACCGACATGTTTTATATATTTTTTTAGCCTTGATTTTGTTATCATCATTAGTAATTAACCTTCTACTCGTAGAGCGCAAATCGTCTGCGAGTGTCGTATAATCATAACGAGCCTTTTAAACCACGCTTGACACACACGATCGCTTACTATGCTATATCCATAAACAGTACGTTTTTGTTTGTGTTGCATTATTTTTTTCGTTCCGTTAGTAAAAAAGCATCCAGCAGCAAAAAAAATACTTTGTTTAAACTTCAAAATTAATCCGAAAAAAAAATCTCTAAAACTTTCAGGTAAACAATGACCAAAAACAATGTGTTAACATATAATATTTCATAAAAATATACACTCAGCTTGTTTGCAATGAAGTTAGCAAACGTTGTCGTAACGAGATATCAGATGTTGTCGTAACGAGATATCAGAGACCTACGAAACTATTATTCAGACAACATATTAAATCAGTTTTAATGGGTGATTAACCGATTTGTCCGAACGGATGGTTCGTAACAACACATGAGATACTATAAATACAATAATTTAAGAAAGGAACTTACAGTTGACTTCCTCTTCTACGAAGTCTCCTGTCCTCTTCGACGACAAGCGTAGGTGGACGGTCAGGGCTGCCGGGCTCGTCATCCGGCGCTATCCGGAAGGAGGCTCTTCGCACCGGGGGCGCTCCCAAGCTGAGCGATGGGGGTCCGGCTCCTAGCGTTGGGCCTGTGGCCCCGGCTGCTATGAGCCCGGGGGCAAATACGTCGTATGCTGAAGCTCTGAAAAATCAAATTAAATTATTTCAAAGTTTTTTTTAAGACTAAATAGGTTACTGGAATGCTGGAAACTTGGTAATTTTTTTATCCTTTAGGAATAAGTTTAAATTATTTCGCAGTTTTTAGAGAATAAAAATGCTATCAAAATGCTGGAAACTGAGAAAATTGATGATGTTTTTATCCATTGAGAATAAGTTTAAATTCTTTTAAAGAATAAACATGTTTTTTAATCCGTTGGGAAAAATTAAAATTTATTTTAAAGTTTTTTAAAATACTAAATATGCTATCAGAATGCTAGAAACTTAGTAGAAAATTGATGTTTTTATTCGTAGGGAATAAGTTTAGTAGTTTCGTGAAATGACTTCAGAATATAATTAATTGTTTGAGCTTCAAGGATAGAATAGTTAACATATTGTGCCTTCAGGCCTTCAAAGGCTTCAGGGACTGACGCTTGACTACACACATCTCTGAGTTATGTGTGTACTCGCATGATGCATCTTTCGAGGTCGAACATTGTGATTCGCTATTTCAGCGATGAACTGAGACATTGAATCAAACAAGGCTATTTAGTCATTATCGGACAGGACCTTCTGTGTTGTTGACCTGTTCATTGGAATAGTTTGTATGTGAAGCTACGTAAGAGGATATCTGAAATCTTTTAGAATAAAAATAGCAAATGGTTTATACCAGAAGTAATTAAGGAGATGGTGGTGGTAAACAATAGCTAAATTACCCTAAATTACTTAATATGTTGTATTGTATTACGATTTCGTCGTATGCAGTAAAAACTGGCGGAAATATCATTCAACAGATAAGAATACTAAACTTTTCTTCGTCATCACGACTTTAATTGACACTGCGAAGCATTGTTAATAAAAGTTTAAGTTATTTTTTATATCCAAATCATTAATTCGGACATGTTAAAGGGTACGAAATGAATGAAAAAAAATTGTGATAAACAAATAAATATTCCGTTTTATTTTCTTTCTATCTTAAAAAGTTTACACGGAGAATTTACACCTATATGACTATTTTGAATTTGTAACAAACCACAGAATTAATATTCTCAGTAATGTTATTGAAACTAACCTACAACAGTCCCAAAGCGAGTGGATAGGGGACTTGTGAGTTATCGATCTATAGAGAAACTGGAGTGCTGAGGGCGGATCGTTAGCTGCCGATATCTTCGTTATTGAGTCTTTAATTAGTTCCAGGATAATAACAGAGTATTAGTAACATGACATGAGGAAACTGTCGGTTCTTTGTCGAGAAGGAACTATCGGTTCACAAGATTATCAGATATTTGAATATTCTAAAATTCAACAAGGGAGTTAGTACTTAACTATGTATCCAAATACATGGAATTATCTCTATAACCTTCGCACTATAACGAGAATGTCGGGGCCATTATATTCGACATGAGATCAATAGATTATGATTTGCCTTTTATGTGTCCTATGTCTGATATTTTTTCCAAGAAGTAAGAAAGAAATATAAAAAGAAATATTTACTTTCAATGTACAAAAACATATTTTGAAAAGAGGATTTTCTGACAACGTAAATAATTATCTGTCTGAAGATGTGCTCAAAACAAATGTTGGAAACTTTAATTAAGTGTCTGGGTTAGTTAATGACTTAGAACAAGATATATAATATTATTCTTCAGTAAATTATTAATATAATTTATTTTAACATCATAAAATTTGAATATATTTAACTGTAGAATAACAAAATATAACATTTTACTTTACTATTTTCCACTTTAAATGGGAATATTGTGGAATAACCTACTTGAAGTGTATTTTTTTATATGACATTAATTATGATAAAGGTATTATTATTATGAGCTCTTGCTGTTGCTGGTTCTGGCTCTCAGTATGAGTGGCATGTGCAGCTTTAGGAAGCACTTAAAGATCACCCATTTTGGGAGGTCCACTACACTAGCCGAATGTGTTAGTATCACGTATCGGAAGATCTAGGTACTAAAGTTTTTTTTATAGTTCGTCTTCTTTTGGCAAGTTTCTTACGGTTTTCACATCAAATATGTTTTTCTGAACATATGTAGATACGGGGAAGTACCTAATCTAATGGCCACAGCTCTTTTATACATATCCTTGGGTTCAATTCATGTTTATATTTATTTTGTAATATTTTAAGTGTCCTTGTAAGTTATTTTAACAAACGCTGTTTATTCCACTTTATGTATCGGTATAATCCTACCGGTTTCAAATTTTTCACCTCATCATCAGGGGAGCACAAACAAGACTGATGTGGTGAAAACATTGAAACCGGTAGGGTTATGCCGTTACATAAAATGGAATACACAATGTTTGATAAAACAAATTACAATATCTTTAAACCTTTACAATGTTAATGCCCTAACAAGAGATAATATTTTAAATGTCAATAATAGTGGGTTCGAAACCCGAATTAGGCCGCTCTTGAAGAGAGTTGGCTATTTAAATGGTGCTATATACATTGCCTGATGGGTTGTATTGTACATAAATCTGACATTCTTCCAATACACTTAAATATGGCGGGTTGTATATGTATTGCCATGTGACAATCTCTTCCAACCAATAAAAAATGCCTGAAGTGAAAACCAGACTGTATCCCTTTACAAAAACTGGATTACAGGTGAATCGAATCTGATCAGTACGGGCTGGAAGACACACGTCTTACCATCTAGGTCACAGAGGTAGTTATTGATCTGATTACTTGTGACATTCTATAAAATATAAACAATACATAAAATATGAATGCATTTAATTTTTATTTATTTTTACGGAAATATTACACGGGGAACATTTTGATTGTAACGATTACGCAGACGACAACCGTAGTTGATAGTTTCTTTATCAAGACCATACTCACATACCGAATCCTCAACTTATAAGAATACAGTAACCAACACGTAAACGACATTAATATGCTATGGAATAATGCTTTTGTTGCATACAGTACACATGAATTGAACCTGCAACCTTCGGGCTGAAAGACAGGCATCTTATCAACTAGGCCACGAAGATCGTTAAATTTCTGATTTGTTTAATCTAACTAGTATGCCAGAATTTTTCTGATTTTTGGATGGACATCAATAATAGTGCTGGGTTCACCAATTAATATTGACAGTATGTATATGTTAAATGTTTATGAAATGATTAACTGCTTGAGACAAAAAAGTTGATTGAGACGGTTCGGACACATATAAATAATGAGTGATGTAAAATTTACAATAATAATTTATTCGAAAAATAAAGAAGGTTCAAGAAGTTCGTTAAAACCTAGGAAATGACCGATGGAATGATATGACCAAATTAAGAGTATACAGGACGAGGTGTGTGAACGTGACAGAAGGGAAAGAGGTGTGTGAACGTGACAGAAGCGAAAGAGATGTGTCAATATATAACAAAGTGGAGATCGGTTCTCTCTACCTACTCCGATATGAACAAGGAGTGATGGTGATGATAAATACATCTCAGTAGAAAGGCTTTAAGTTATGTTCAAAACTTTAAAAAAAATCGTACCTTCTGGGCATTGGTGCAGGTAGTCCCAGCGCGTCTCCAGCGGGTGGAGCCCCCGCGTTGCTCTCATCATCGCAGGAGCGCTGGCGTGGTACGCGCGAGCCCCTGCGCCCACCAGGTAGGGGCACGGCTTGTGCTGGCGGCGGGGCGGCGCGTGGAGGGCTGTTGTTCCGGCTGGTAGCACCGCTGCGGCCCCCCCGCCCCTTCCAGTCCAAATCAGCCGTGCTGCCGCGTTGGGCACCGCCTTTTAACTGGTATGGAAAATAAATAATGTATACAGACAATTTATATAGCACCGTATACTGCCGTCATAAGTAAAAATGCAGCTAATGGGAAAAACTCAAAAATTTAACTAAGTATGAGGCAATATTGCATATCAAATTCTGAACCATGATCCATAAAAAAATACAGAAAACCATTTATTTCAACACAAAAATCAACATAACGTCTTTTTTATTTTTACAAAATACTAGGTTTTTCTAAGCAAAAAAACAATAAAAATGTGATTCATAAGCAAAAAGACAGCAGGTGCCTATGCGTTTGCTGCGTTTTTGCTTATGAATCACATTTTACTGCTTTTTTGTTTAGGAATCACAACAATTTTAAGCAGCAATGAAAAACATAAAAGTGCAGTTTTCTCAAAACTTAACTTTGGCCATTAGCTGCGTTTTTGCTTATTAGAGCAGTATAGAGGGCAGACTCAAAGCGAATTGAGGGTAGTGATAAGGTGGTGTTTGTCTTTAAGAACTTCCTAAAGCTGTACACTCCACCCATTTCTATTACACTTCGAAGCAGACAAATATCGATCCTATTAAAATATTACTCGAGAAATCGAACATAAATAAAAAATGAAGATGATGAACTTATTAAATGTTACGCATTAATATTATTGTTGCGATAGCATAATAAATACATTAAAATGACGAATAATAAACTGTAATATATGGTAAAATGACAAATAATAAACTGTAATATATGGTAAAAAAACGAATAATAAACTGCAATATATGGTAAACTACAATGGAATATTGTGCACATCTTCAGTATACCCAAATAACCAAAAACGTAATAAATCACAATTTAGATACATTAAAAAACCAAACTTAAGAATATAAAAAAAATATATTCGCTGCAGTAGCATCCAAGTGTTATAAAAATGAAATAACAATAAGGTGTAAGCACAAAATCAAAGGCTTAGAAATAAACGTACATAAATTAATATACCCCCACGAAATAAACGTTTGTGTACTTATCTACAAAAAGAATATTTCTTTTCAGCAAGTCTGGCAAAAATATTAAAAATAAAAATTATTTAAGCATGGCAGGTAAAAATACACTAAAAAACCAAATCTTTTCCAGGTTTTTGAGCAAGGGAGGCGAAAATACATTAATAAAAACAAACCTTTGCCAGTTTTTTAAGCAGAGTTGGTGACAATAAAATAATAAATATATTTTTCCAGTTTCTTCAACGACGAAGGTGGAATTATTCCAGTTTTTGAGTGAGACTTCTGAAATTACATTTATAAAAACCAACCTTTTCCATATTAGTTGATTTGGTATTCATATTGTAGAACTCCACTTTCAAATAGAATTATTTGATACTTAAATGTGAAAAAAATCTACACAATAACTTAAATTAAGTTGGCAGATCAGTTTAGCTTTACAATAATACTTGTGTAAAGCGAAACATATCTGCAACTTAAATTTCAATTATTGTGTAGATTTTTTCACGTTTAAGTGTCAAATCATTATATTTTAAACCGTTTTAAGTTTTTAAAACATATGGTATAATATATTAAGAAATACAATTTTCTAGCTTCTTGAGCAAATAAGGTAATAAAGAAATCAATTTAAACCTTTTCCAGTTCTTTGAGCGAGGCAGGCGATACATCGGAGTGTCTACGCAGCTCAGGACTACGGGGCGGGGCGAGCCCACCAATCTGTCCGGTGGCCCCCGGCGCCCCCAGTCGCGCTTCGGAGTGCCGCCTGGACAGCGCCTCCACGGCCGGCACCTCCAGCAGCAGCGAGTCCGTGCTGCCTTGCTGGGGCACCGCGGCCGCCAGGCGGGAGGCCAACTTGCGACGGCATACTGAGCATCGCCACTCATCCTGGGGAAACAGAAAATCGTTAAAATCTATAACAGTTTTAAGGACGGGAGTGTTGCACAAATGACTACATAGCAACCTATATCTCTGTGCTTTTAATAATTACTTTTGCGAAGCATATCCCACCATGCTATGAAAGATAAAAATTAAATTTATTCCATTTATTTTATTAAACTTTCGTTGGATACAGTTGAACCTTGAGAATTGATTGCTAAGTGGTAATCTTTTCTAAGCAACCAGAAATATGTTTAAGAGACATTAAGCGGAACCATTTTAAATTAAATTGGATACCAACAGGAATTCAATCTGCAACCTTCGAATCGGAAGAGGGGCGTCTTACCAACCAGACCACGGAGGCCATGGAATTAATTTTTTTATAGAAAGATAGATAAGTTAATGAAATTAGAAATAGTTATCAAGCCGTTTCGATAATGTAGACAATCGCCAAAAAAAATATGGACGATAGTTTTCTCAACAAGACCACACTCACATATAGATCCTCTACAATGCCCAGTCTTTGTAAATTACTCGCAAAAATACAGTAACCAAGTAGTAAATGACACATATGATATATGAAACTTTTGCCATGTTGAATCTTTTCTACTTATATAATACATACAATATATCTGAGGTACTAACGAAAACATAAGCAAAGAGGTAGTCATAAAATATGTAAAATAAAATAAATCAAAAGATTAACTTTTTTAAATTAATCATCTAACTCAATATTCATTAGTCAAATTTAAGAGAAAGGATGGAAAAGAACAAAAATAACACAGAAGAGCACAGAAAATAGAAGATTTCGTACATAATTCCAGTTTGATACTTTCTAAAAAGTGAGTCTTATCGTGCAAAATTTCCGTTCAAAATCCCATTCCTTCGTCTCGCTTGTGAAATTTCTTAAAAGAATTATCTCCAGAGTAAATCAGCCTGAGCAGCTACAAAGGAACGAGGTATTCATTTAAATGAATGAGATTCCATAACACTGAAGAATAGTTAGGGACGTTAATGCAAAGCTTAGGCCGGCCCGGCCTACTACAGTCAATTGAGCAGTCAACCATGAAGAATTAAGGAGAATTAATGACTCCGATTTGTCTGGATCTTTTGATGTACATTTCAAGTGATTAAAACATAAAATGAACATTCAGACAGAGGAAAACCAATTGAAATTTCAAAGACAAGTAGAAAACCTAACAGTTTAGATTTCAGATGGTTTAAGTTTTTAGTTAGCAGAACTCAGATTTCAGATCTTGATCAAATAGCAAATATTAATTCCTCGACTTATCTTTTTTTATAAAAGCTTTTTGATAATAAAATGGAATGGGAAAATGTGTGACATTAAATTATGTTCACTGATGTTTCTTTAGGCATGTTTAAAAGTAACTAGATAGCCTAGAAGTGGATGATATTAGCAAATAGATAAGTATCCCCAGATGAAGTAATCTCATGAAAGGTTCTGACGTCGAGTCCTTACACAATATTTTTAAGATGGTTCAAATTGCTCTGGATGGTAGGAGTTCACCAAGAGTAGAGTATCATTTATATTACCATTCTTAGACATACGCAGTGAATACAGAAGAAACAAAATATGAAAAAGACAGATTAGTGATGTTATTCATTCTTCAATTAAGACCTGCCAAATCCAATTAGGAGGTTAACTATTAAAACTAAACTGATCGAAACACAATGAAAAAAAATCAATTTAAGGTATTGTAAAAAAAAAGATGTGGGACACCAACTTTATTAAAGGTCGATATATTAGTTAAATATTGAAGAAGTTATTTTATGAGCATGCGAATTCTCCGAAATTCAGAAAGAAGGAAGGAAGTCATGGAGGTTTGGTTAAACAGAAGAGTTAGCTGGGGGGTATTGGAAATAAAGGTTTATACACGATCCGTCCACTGAGAAAGGTGACTGGTTTTATTTTCGCGTAACTACCAGCGCCATCTGTGGATGAATAAATGAGTTAACTAGCGACACATTTCGACTATCTTCCGTCAAAGTTTCAAAGCGCTGATGTTGCTAGTTCATTCGCAATGATGTAACAATTGACAGTGCCTTCTAAGTCTCGGACGGTAAAGGAACAATGGAGCAACGTGTCAACATTAAATGTTGTTTTAAATTGGGTAAAAGTGATACAGAAACTTTTGAAATGATTTTAACTGTTAGAAGTTAGTTATGGCAGTGAAGCAACGAGTCCTAAGAACGTTTTTAAGTGGTATGCAAGATTTCGTGATGGTAGAGAGAGCATTGAAGATAATCCACGGCCTGGATCATCATTGACAGTTTAAATTGAAGAAAATGTTCAAAAAGAGACTGAAAATCTCCGAAATGATCGTTGTACGTCTACTAGGCTTATCGAAGAGCTCACTGGAGTTCCTAAATCTACTGTCCATTTCATTTTAACAAAAAAGTTGGGCAAACGAAAGGTCACGCACTGACTGACGATCAAAAAGCTTGCAGAGTGAAGCACTGCAGAGACGTGACAAGAGCGGCTGATATGAACCCAGACTTCATGTCAAGCATTGTAACAGGTGATGAAACATAGTATTTTCAGTATGAGCCCCTTACAAAGCGCCAGAGCTCGGAATGGAAGGGTCCACAATCTCCGAAACCGAAAAAAGTGCGCACACAAAAGAGACGAATCAAGACTCTGCTCACCGTTTTCTTTTATTCCAAAGGGATTCATACCAGAATCGAAAACCAGGGGCATGGTTTTTGTTGCTCAAAAATGCACCGGCACACATAAGCAAGATTGTACGCGATTTCTTGGCCAAAAAAAGTATCGATGATCCCCCGTATTCGCTTGATTTGGGTCCATACGACTTCTGGCTATTCCCGAAACTGAAATTGGCGATGAAAATAAAGCGTTTAGATACAATTTCAGACATCCAGAAGGCTTCGATCGCGATTTTGGAGGCAATTTCGAAGAATGAGTTTTAGGAGGGCTTCAGAAAATTTTATCATGGTTTCCAGTATTGTATTTACTCACAAGGTGGAGCGTATTTTGAATAAAAGGTAATGTAAACTAAAAATAAACAATGTCTTGTATTTCATTTCTCGTCAGTTTCGCATTAGATCGATAGTGTAACATAAAAGTGTAGAATGAAGAAAAAGAGGTCTTTGTCAAATACACGTTTGATGGTTTATAAAGAAGACATCTAATTGAAAAGCAAATCGTTAAAATAAGGCGAAAAACAATGAAACGATTAGTTTAACTGGTAAAATGGTAATGAAACCATGAACAATAATTTGAGTTAATATTCATGTTCAAACAATTTGTAATTCAATCAATCTACTACAGCTATTGTTCGTTTCGTTTCTTTCCTATAAGAAGATTGTCATACGTCATGGATTTACACAAAAAAATAATATGTTGATAAAAATATTGCTCAAACTATCCGTAAGTTTATTTTCAATATTGAGCAAAATTCTCTGTTACCGAAATTCTGCATTCACTCTGTCCCCAGGGTATTCAAATTATTCTAGACTTGGACATGAAAATCTTATGGTTGAGAATTTACAAGAGAGCTTTTCGAGTTGACCTATTTTAAACCGGCTGCTTGCAAAATCACCGAAATACCAAGAATTTCAGCTTCTCAACTTCTAGATATGGCAGTCACGAGTACATATGTCTAGACTATGTTAGAATTTTCGTAATTTAAATAAATATTAAAATTCACTGCAAAACATACGTGAATAATGTGATATGAGTTCCAAAATCATGTCGAAAGTGTTTAACTATAATAGTTTTCAAGAGGTACATAATAATACATTTAGACATTTAGACTCTCAAACAAAATACTCAACTCAAAATCAGAACTTTTACGCGAGGGGCAAAAAAATGGTGTGTGGTAGGGTGTATGTATTTACTTCTTCTGATTATAATGATTTGAGTCATGTTAGTTGTTTTAATGTTCAACTTTGTGTAACATCTTATATTTTTTATTCACGTGTAGTTTGAATTCAAAAGTTTAATTAATTTTTTTTATTATATTATAGTATAAATAGGCCAAAACCCATACGGCTGTCGCCAAAGAAAAAATACGAGAATTGAATTTTGAATACAAGAGATCGAGAGAGGAATACTTGGATTCTCTCCGAAAGTAATTCGAAATTTGAATCTCGGTGGGGATACTGAACGAATTTTAAATACCTAGCTAACAATTTTTGAACCGGTGTAAAAGGGGACGATGTATAAATGATATATATATATATATATATATATATATATATATATATATATATATATATATATATATATATATATATATATATATATATATATATATATATATATATATATATATATATATATATATATATATATATATATATATATATATATATATATATATATATATATATATATATATATATATATATATATATATATATATATATATATATATATATATATATATATATATATATATATATATATATATATATATATATATATATATATATATATATATATATATATATATATATATATATATATATATATATATATATATATATATATATATATATATATATATATATATATATATATATATATATATATATATATATATATATATATATATATATATATATATATATATATATATATATATATATATATATATATATATATATATATATATATATATATATATATATATATATATATATATATATATATATATATATATATATATATATATATATATATAATATATATATAT